>QVRM01003342.1:0-42989 GCA_003439945.1 Dermanyssus gallinae
GGTTTGAGCCCCACCGTTGCACATTTGTATGTATGGGGATCCGTCTATGAAGCAATGCGAAAAGCAGTTCCGTGGACGTTAAATCTTCGCTGAGGGTCAGCCCAAAAAGTGTGGCTATCAATGTTAACAACATCTCCTTAATAACTGAAACACTCACTGCTCGTCACGAAAGACTCAATGCGGTGCACACTGCCTGAGTAGTCGCCGCACCACCGACAAGGCGCGATTCGTTTTAATCTGGATGTCCAAGCACATATAACCCTGGCCAACCACGATGAGGTTCCTAGCGCGACGAGTCAAACGTCGTTCTGGGACCTCGCCCTTGCGGACCTTACTTCTCTACGACGGAAAGTCTAGGAGAACAAAGAAACCCTAAGCGATCCCTGCGACGCTACGCTTGAACTGTTCTTCGATCACGCGTTGCCCCTAAAATGCCGTGGCGCACCTGGCAGATCCGGTACGTCAACAAAACTGCTGTCAGACCATGCTCTAGACTGCCTACCGGACGGCCGGAAGCAAGCCAGACGTGGCGGCATGGGACGGCGACGACAAGGGTAGAGGGTCGATGCTCTCTGGCAGGTGCCGCTTCTAGAGTTAAGCGCCTAGAGGATCTCTTTCGTACGCATCGACTTCGCTTATGAAGGCTCATTCGACCGGCAAAAGCCGAATCCTGGAAGACCTTGGGGGACTCCGCAAAGGCGAACATGTGGGGTCTTTCCTATCGGATCGTTATGGGCGAGCTCCGCGCCCATCACTGCCGCCCTCTTCCGGCACAAGGAAACATGCCGGATAGTTCTGAAGCTCATTTCTTCGAAGGATGCCCGTCTCAAACAACCAATACAGATTCTGCAGGAGTCGCTTCATCTTTGATGCTGATTACAAAACTACGTGGTAAACTTATTGTCACATTGTGGAAATAATCGCGTACGCGGATGGTCATGTACTGGTGGTTACACTCGCACATGGGCTATTCTGGAGGCCAGAGCAAACATGGCCCTTGAGGATTGAACGTCGCCTGGAGTTGGCACCACAAAAAACCATGGCGCTGTACCTAACTGGCCGCAGAACGGACCAAGCCTATATATATATATATATATTTTTTTTTTTCAGATTTCCCGTAAGGCAATTTGCCCGTGTACGGATTTTTTCATGTCATGGCTAAGTTTACTCCACTCCGGCATTTACTTTGTCCAAATTGGAAACCATGCAAACCAATTTAAGAGTGGCCGGTCTGGGTCTCGAACCCGGTCCTCCCGAATGCAAGGCAAAGGCTTTGCCACTAAGCCACCTTGCTCGGTACTATATTCCTGAAGCTTAACGACATACGACACTGACCATGCGCTAGGCGAATATGGCCAGTTCCACGCGTACATGATGAAGATCGGAAAAGAAACGACAGACATACTCGTATGCGTAACCTGCGACGCCGGGGCGCCATATAATGCCGCGCATACCATTTAGGCGCGTGCGGCGATGTCTGCGCACCGGAATAAACTCACCGTTCGCTCTATAGGCATCTACCGCACAATTGCCGCGCCAATGGTTGGTTCGACGACTAACTGGGGTGCTGGCCTAAAGTACCTCGAAGGGCTCATGCGCGAAAAAGATCCTGCTGGAGAATAATCAATTCGTCGCCCGGAGCCCCTCTGATACAACTCAACAGGACTAACCTGGTCGGGACGTACCTACAGACTAAGGGGAAAGTTGAAATTATTAAGTTCCTCTATTCTGGTCTCGAAGTAATAGCTCACAATTGTAAGGGGTTTCTGGGGGTGGTTTTTAGTAGGTAGTGCGCCTAGGTTAGATTGACTCATGTACTCTCCCCCTGTGTTTAGCCCCACACTACCTGCCATAATTTTGGCGGCTTTGCGTAAATGCATTCTCCGCCCTGAAAAAGAAGTTCCTGGCTATTAACAACGGTTAGTGCAATATCAGGCACATGACACTGGAACAAAGCATTTACGGCCGGGAGCCAATTTACGACACATTGAAGGCTCCGCATCCGGAATCGACCTCCATAACAGTGTCTGTCCCGTTAACATGTAACCTATCGTAGCGTGCGTATTGCTTTTACATTCGGTGAGGATATACGAGTACGTACAGCTGTCGCCTCCGCTGCTCGATTTGTCGCCGCAGACTGCTTACGTTGTATTGTTTTTTTATATTTTTAGAATTTATTTAAGTCCATTAGCGGTAGATATCATTTTTGACGCCGACTTATTCGGCTACAACGGAAAGAGAAGTCCGTTGCCCGTAGGCAATGAACCAATTACCGACGCGGCGTTTCCGCGTTGTATTTCAACTGATATTCTTTGTAGCAAGAACTGCCATGCCCTTCTATCGCCGGTTGACGCGGCGACTCTAGATCCCAGCTCCGTTAGAAAGCTCTTTGTGATTTTTCCCATTGGGCCTAATGTCTCGAAGGCGATTGGTTGAACGATGAAGTTTTGCTCCAGTTCACGATACTTTGCCAACTTGCGATCTTCAGCGAGGCGAGCGGCTGCTCCGACCTCTCGGCTGGTATGGCGAGCATACGAAGCGGCCAACGTGCAAGACACGGTGACGTCATACACGAGGCAGCGACCTTCATTCCATGGAACTAGAGTCAGGCCGTCCGGGCGCAGTTGGCTGTTGGCTGACAGACCGACCGGCTCTTTGACTGCAGGTATGTGGGCTGATTGCATTGCCCGGTGTATTACGTCGATCAGCGCTGAATGCCTTGAAAACCTACCGGCGCTCCTTTTGCAAGCCAGAGCATGCTTACCCGTAGAAGACACCGGTAGGTCACATCTAGCACAGTTATGTGCGAAGCAGACTGATTCCTCCAAACGCAGACCGGAGACGATGCGGAGTGTGGTATTGTCCAGCATCGTCCCCAGCTGCGGTGAGGGAATAGCCTGAAGCCATTTTCCGCTCATCGGATCAATCACGGCTCTAAGCCGCGCCTGCTCTTTAACGTTGTTCGCCTGGACCATTAACCGCTCTTGGATCGACTTCACTACTTGCAAGTCCAGGGCCGATTGTGAAATGCGCTCCGGCAGTGGACCCCACTTTTCTGCATAGAAGCGGCAGGCTTGTTCCGATTAGGCGATGAAACTTGTGTAGGCATCCGGCGGTGCGATCCCTGACACCAAAGTCTCGGTGTCCTTTAGAGACCCGAGGTAGGCAGAAATGGCAATCTGCGAAGCCATGCGAATTCCCATTCCTCCTGCGGACGTTGGGAGCGAAGCTTGTAACCACGAGGTTTGCCTAAGCTGAACGTTTAGTATACCCTGAAGGGTACTTCGCAAGGTTTCGTCAAACAATTGAAGCAGGTCCGGTTCGGCATACGCTCGTGAGCACCGCAAGAGGTACATCAGCCTCGGAGTTGACAAACTTACGCGAAGCAGGAAAAGGGCTGGATGAGCGTGCAAGAGTCACAGTCGAGAGCACCAGCGAACAAGGTCAGAGCCTTTTTTAGTTAAAGTTACGCCATAGAGTCGTCGAGAATTGGCGCCTCTAGAAGCTCGAGTTCGTGGTCAGCAATCAACCTGGCAGCTGGTAGAAGATTGCGCACCATTTGAAGCATGGAGCCGAGACGAGCGGCTCTTTGAAAGGGAAAAAAAATTTCGCATTTAGCGTCGTTCAACTTGAGTCCTGAAACCGCCTCGAACTCTATTACCTGGGCAATGTCTCTCTGCACCGCCGAGGCATCACCAGCAAGAGTTCCAGAAACCAAGGTCGAAGTTCGGAAGAAAGGCGTACTTGAAGTTCATGAATAGCAATGCAAAATAAAGCGGGGCCACAGGGGTCGCCCTGTTGAACACCGGAGCATGACTCGATGAATTCTCCCTGCCAAATTAGCTTGCTCGGAAGCCTGTACATCTGGTATACAAGCGGGTAAAGTCGAGGAAGGTGAGTGCGCACAGCTTTAAGCAGGTGGTCCCGCCTGAGCATGTTAAAGGCGTTTTTGAAGTCCAGCTTGACGAGCACCTTGTTTGGAGCACTCCTGTTGTGGTCAACGAATGCCCGAGTTGCATGGACGGTCGCCTCCGCACCCCCCGTATCCCGCAGCCGAGCTGATGAGGAGAGACCATCGCGACGATGTCTGGCATGCTCTTCCTGATTATGATTTTTCCGACTAAGCGGCGCAAAGTCAGACCGACGGCAATGGGTCTAATGCCACCATCTTTCTTGCGCAAGGCAATAAGTGAGGCACCGTAGAAAACAGGTAGCGCGAAATCAGGCAACTTGCCAATAATAGCAAATTCGACAAAGCGTACGAGGCTTAGAAGAAGTCGGTTTTCCTCGCCGTCTCTGCCAATAAGGTCCTTTAAGTGACGCGGTCGAAGGCCATTAGGGCCGCCGCCTGAGCTGTTAGGAAAGCTCCGGATGGCGTTGAAGACATCCGACGCAGACACGGTGATCTCATGGGCCTCTCCGGCAGATGGGGGAGGCGGGGAAAAGGATAAGTCAGGTGGACTTGGCGGATGTTTGTCCAGGAGGGCCAGCCTTGTTTCGGCAGAGAGCGGCGCTACTGAGTCGGTTGATAAAAGGACCCTTGCTGCGGAGGAAACATCGCCGAGAGCAATTTTTCCATGCACAACTCGAACCATCCCAGAGTTGTTGTGCGACGAACATTCTTGCCGACTAAGTAATGTTGAAGCATATGGGTTAGTTTCGGAACCATTTCCCGCCCGGAATCGGTTAAGATTCTCGCGTAGTACCGATGTGAGGGTGCGGCGGCCGCGTTCCTTCTGGGATGGTATGCAAAATACTGCAGTTGGGAATTGCAGTAGTCTTTTATAAGAATCTCTGCTTGCCGTTGAGCAGACCTCATTGATCAGAAATGCAAGCTCCAGAGACAAGTTGTCGCGAATACCCCGGGGTACACAGGAAATCATCTTAGATGCGCTCTTGATTTTAGACGTCATGAGGATAACGTCATGAAGTGACGCCTGAGCCGGTGTGCTGGCAGTTGAACTTGCATGGGTTACGTCTCTTGCAAGAAGATTCGGACCGTTGCTTGCGCGACCGCTGACAGTGGGAACGGCCCATCTGCGGATGTCTTGTTGTGACGTCATTGTGAGGCCGCAGGAGACTCCAGTGCGGTGTCGCCCGCGACAACAGGGGAGGTCGCTGTCAACACGGGATCAGTTTCGGGTGCGCGCAAGCCAGTCAAACTTGAAGCGACAGCAGACAGCAGAGCGTCTTTAAGCTGATCGCGCAGGCCAGCGGTGAGGTTGTTTGGGGATCCGATAGCGGGCCCAACGGAAGTGACTTGAGTAGGCGCGCCAGGGAAAATGCACGATAATGCCTTCTCGATAGCGCTACTGATGTGTGTTACAATGGTTTCGATAATGGTCGGTATGATCTTTTCAGTAATCGCGAGCATTATCCTGTCAAGACAGTCACCCTGCGGTGGAACGATAGCATTCAATACGAGCTCCTTAACATCCCCTCTTGTTTTTTGGAGCTGCTCTACAGGTCGTGAAGGAGCCTTAGCCCCGTTTTGGACAACTGCAGAGAAAGACCGTTTGGGTAGCGAGGCCGATGGCTGGACCCTACTACCCTTTTGGACAACCGCAGAAAAAGACAGTTTAGAAAAAGATGCAGACGGCTGTATGTCGTTCACGGGTGAGCAGATTTTTACCGTGGGAGCGGAGGCGTTTTGTTGAATGCGTAGTGGGGCTGACTTCCTAAGCTGTTCCATCCGGTGGAGGCGATGAGGGCACGATCCCCAAGTAGACTCATGAGCCCCCTTACAGAGACAGCACTTTGGGGGTTGAGTACAGTCTTTGCGGAGGTGATTTGTAGAGCCGCAACGGCGGCAACGTGGGGACGTCCACGGACATTTCGGCCTGAGGTGGTCTAGGCTGAAACACCTGTAGCAATGATGGGGCTCCCTGTAGAGCACCACGCCGTGGGTTTTCAATCCGAGACGAACCTCGGCAGGAAATTCGATGCCCGTAAAGGTAAGAATAACGCTGTCCGTCGGCATTACAATGCCAGTCCTGGCGCTTTTCGACCGCACCCGGATGGCCTCGGTCACCCCCAGAGACTGCAGCTCGTTGACAATGAAATCCTCACTGAGTGACGGATGAACGCCACAAATTTTGCCCTTAACAGTAGATCTTTGGCTACTCGTTCGTGATTGAACAGGGATACCTGCGAGGTGAGTTAGACTCAGCAAAGTAGCCCTGTCTACCATACCGGAAGCCACAATAATGAGTTCACCGCTGCGAGCAAAGCAAGACTCATCGATTTCCCATTTAATGTGCTGGGCTATATCAATGCACACTTTTGTAAAATTTTTCTCGAGTAGCTTGTCGTCGGCTGAGAAGAGAACTGCTTCAGTGCGCTCTTTAGTTACAATATTAGGAGCAGTCGTCTTTGGAGCCGGTTTACCGCCAGCACCGACCTCAGTCCAACCCTCATTATCGCCATCAATCAGAGCACCATCATCATCATCTCCTGCCACATGAATATCCTCAAGTGAAACGGATTCTCCCCCGCTGTTAGATGACACTGCCTGCCCCGAGACAATCGCGCTGCTTTTGTCACTAGATTCGCAGACAGTGGTCGCGACATCACCCGTTGTCTGGCCGATAACCGCGCTACAACCAGCAACATAACTGGCGCCGGTTGTTGCAGCGCCTGACGCTGACAGCATAGAGGCAGTGCCGACGTCTCTCGCCTCTTTCGACGATTGCTGCTGCTGGGGAGGGCTGGTCGCTTGCCGCTTCTTCTTCTTTGTGCTGCATGCCTTTCCACTTGTTGACGGAGAGCCGGCAGCGGCGGCGGCGATCTCTGCAGTTACGGCCGTTTCGGCGCCAACATTTCGAACACAGCTGACTGGCGGATCGTCGTTGTTGTTGACGACTGCCGGTGGCGTTGTTGTTGTCGTCGTCGTGCCTGCTATGGGTTTCCCAGATGGTGGGCCGCCCTTAGGTGAGTGTTCAACGGCCATGACGGGTCAATTCACAGCACAAAAGATGCACAAGGCGAAGAAGTTGAACTGCACCAATTCTCAACGTCAGGTATGATCTAGAACACACTGAGATACACCAATATAACAGAGAACTGCGGAAACACTCCTTACCGCTCGAATGTAAACATTCAAAAAAAAATTTTTTTATTGTGTTTGTTGTCACACAAAGAAGCAATGTTCATTTTGACACTGCCGATATGCTTCTAGTTAACTTTTCACAAGGGAGCACCAGCCGTACTACCGTAATAGTGGCGGATAGCTTGCTTGCATTTGTCTATTGGTTAGGATTCACATCGGAAGCTTTGCATGCCTCCAAAAGAACACGCGTCTAACTCGGCAGGCTCGTATCTTCCAACGTGGTTATTCGTCGGTGGCACAGCTACAGAATTGCTCTAGTAGGTTCGGAATGAGCTAACCGATTGATTCTTTCAACTATCGGCGGATTAGGTTTACGTGTGTCATTCTACTCTTCGAGTAACTTCTTCCATGCCTTCGTAGTCGGATCAGTCGGCAAAACTTGCTCGCATTACGGCTACATTGGCCTAATGTAGGGTTTCAAAACATTTTTCTCTAAAGAAATAACTCAAACAGATAAATATAGACTATCCTTCGTCCCCTACGGGCTTGATATCGTAGGGGATATGAGGAGTAACTATGACTCTCTTTCCGCGTTGGTCCGCTGGCCGGAGACCTTCACGCGCCAAGATGAAGGCTTGGCTTAATAGGCACAACGAGAGCGAGTTAGTCACATAAACGTAGAACTCCCGATGAGAGAACCATCTGGCTTCGCTGCTGCCTTTCGCAGCGTTGGGGAACCCCTGCTCTGGAGTGGTCGATCCTCCCTTCGGGGGGCTAGCGTATATTCTAGGGTGTAACGCGGAATCGCGAGGTGATCGCGTCTAATTGTCGGGTAGGAGTAGTGTGGTACCTCCATTCCGAACCTCGATAGGGGGGGTGGGGGAGCCGCTGGCCTGTCTATTCATGCTGGCAAGCACTTCCGCAAAAGGTGCCCTCTTGCGGTTCCGCAAGAGAGAGTCCTTTAAAGAGAGAGATACTTATACTTCCGCCACCCGCGTAGTTAAGCGCGGACATTTAAAGTAGCAAAGTTGAATGGGTCACGACAAAATGACAATATGATTTCATTGCCACTTAATCTATATCGTATGCCTTGCCACTTAATCTATATCGTATGCCTTGCCTTCCGTGACAACAACAGTGACCTCGGGAAAGTTAGTATCGGGAGTTTGCACATTCTGACCAACTTTCATTTTGGCGCATGAAGGTCGCGCGCCAGCGGACCAACGTCGGAAAGAGAGTCATAGTTAATCCCGCAAGGATGCGCGAGCCGGTGAGTACCTGGTGCACCATATCTCCATAGAAGTTCAACGTGGTAATGCAGTGGCGTTAGTGGGGTCGCTTCCATCGCCAGGAGAAAGACTGCCAGAAAAGCCGTAGCAGTAACAACTAATATTTGTCTATTAACATATGAAACATTAAATAAACTTGTCGGCTGAGTGCGATCCCCTCAATTAGAGTAATTTATTTATTTGTCAGCTTAGTTGTTTCGCTTATTCCACCTATGTGCCGAGTTTTTAAGTAACTACATCTTAGGAACAATTTTGGGCACTTTACGTACATTAAATCTTCCATTTTTATCAGTATAAATTACCTTGAGCCTCTTAATTAAAACTTAACACATCGACAGTACATAGCATATACTGCTGTGTGTCCGTGTGTGGGTACGTTCTGTGAAGTCTTAGTAAATCTTATGATATAAAACGTGTTTATGGTGTCAATAGTATATATCAGCACCTAAGCAAAAATACATAAGTAAAAATTCGCTATAGTGATAAGAGGTGCGAACCTACAAATGTTAGCAGCTCAAAAGTTGTTGAATCAATTAGATTTGGGACATCTGTGCCTAGCATATTTGTAATTTTTTTTTATAGAAGTAAGCTAATATTTGATCAAGAGCTTTATTTAGATTGATTGTGATAATGCAAATTTCCATAGCCATTGCATTACGCCATTATACGAACTCACTTATACTGAGAGTATCTTTTTATTAAGCACGAGAATAACATTACTTTTATTTGAGTAGAATATGACTTGGTAAATCAGCAGTGATCATTGGCATGTGCATCAATGGATACCACTTGCTTGGCTATGCTGTCTAAAGAGAGATTTTTATAGCTGGCGATAAAAAATAATTTTACTGTCTATGTAGATCACCAACGTTTGCAAATAGAAACGAAATAAGGGTCGTCTATGCATAATGTAGAGAAATAATGTGTCAATGTTACTATGTTTTGATAACTGCGTAAGTGATTTGTATATATATAAAAACTAATATCGGGTACAAACTTACTGTTGACTTCCGCCTTATGGGCTTAGCTTTTGCGGATGATCTCATCCTCCTAGCCTCCACGAAATCTACTCTCCAACGGCTCCTTAATATTGCGGAACCCCTTTTGAAATCCTGAGGCCTTGAAATTACTACTAATAAAAGCTTTACTATCTCCCACTTATTTAATAGGAAGGTAAAGGTTTTATTAATACCGTACCAGAATTTAACGTTGGAGATTGGCAATTGCCAGCTAAAGGTATGAGCGATCGATGGAGATATCTTGGAGTCGACTTTGACAGCAATGGCAGAGTTGACTCCACCAAGGATATACTCCTTAATTTATTCAACAGACTCACGATAGCTAGACTGACTCTAACCCGCAACAGGGCGCTGATGCACAAGACCCAACGAATCGCGGCTTTACGGATTACGATGGCTTACAAGACGGTCAGCTCGGCGGCTGTTCTTGTACTGGCTGGTACGATCCCTTGGGACCTGAAGGCCGACGAACGTCGTCGCTTGTGGGCGGAACCGACAAGCAATAAGGAAGAAGAAAGGGAAAAAACTTTGATTTCTAGACAAAATAAATGGGACGCTAAGTTGACACACCACGTGACTCAAGTGCTCACAGGGCATGGCAACTTCGAGAGTTACCTCTTTAGAATAGGAAAAGCAGATACGCCACTCTGCAAGCACTGTGAAGGAACAACGGAGGACACGCCGGAACACACAATATTGCTGTGCCCGGCGTGGGCTCCATTACGCAAGAACATAACCACAGCAAGTGACGGCAGTCTTAAGAAGCTGGCACACCTTCTTATGTACTCACGTGATGACTGGAATCTTATAGCTCGAACAAGCGAACGTATTATGCACGCCAAAGAAGAGAAGAATCGTTTTTACTTGACAAGGCCCCGTGAGGCACTCCAGGGCAGCTAAGATAAGGACGCTACTATTCACCCCCCCTCAATTGTTTGAAGTATTGCTTGCGCAGTTCCCAGTTGAGTGTGGGGATGGGGACATGACTGGTTTTTAGTGGGTTGGAGTCCCACACTACCGGCCCACATTTGCAGTGAGTTTTCCTGCCGTGGCGTCCGTGTGTGCAAACCGCATTTCCCAGTTAGTCCCTCTAAAAAAAATGCCCTACCTATCTGGTAAGGAGTATTTAAACCTACTAAAACTCAGGATCAACGTACTACCAACGCGTGCCAGATTGGCCAGGGGACGCCCGGGGTACAACAAACGTTGTAGGCACGGGTGTCATGCGCTTGAGACGTTGGCTCATGTCGCTCAGATGTGCGATACAACGCACAAACAAACTATAACATAACATGACGACGTCTGTGATCGCGTGGCGCGTCTTCTCCGCGAGAAAGGTCATGAGGTGGTTCGCGAATGAGTATTCCGTCGACCAGGCGCACCGGGTCTAAAGCCCGACCTCGTCATAACAACACCAACCGAGGTCTGGGTTTTAGATGCCGAGGTTTGCGGTCCGAACAGGGACCTCGCAAAAGCGCGGCAGGACAAGATCACCAAATATGACGTCGAGTGCTTAAGAGCGGCGCTTCCCGACCCGCAAAAACCTCGCAGATTCGGATCCATCACTATCTTTTTACCACAATTTTTATTAAGGCGAGCACTGCCGAGTGTGCAAACGTATTGTAAATTATTAATAAATTATCACAATATTTTCTATATATACATACATACATCACACACAGTGTCATTACCACGTGCTATCAATAAGATGGTACTTTTTAATTCGGACTTTTATATGGAAGCTCGATAATGAAGTGTGAGATATGATATTGACTAATATCAACATTGACCGTAATAAGTTTGTTTATAACAATACACATAATGGTCTTTAGGCATTACTAAGACTATACGTTTGTACCTGATAAAAGTTGGAATATACACAGTTGTAGCCCCCCAGTAGATGCTCTGGATTATAACCTACGAGGACGTGTTGCGGTAGAGATCTCCACCCGGGCTTAGCCTCCTTGCCTACGCTGACGACCTCGTTCTAGCTGTTCGGGCTCGGACCCCGGATCTGCTGCAAAGCCGTGCAAATGAGGCACTTGCTGACGTCGCCCGCTGGATACAAGAGGCGGGGCTTGTTCTCGCCCCTGCCAAGGGCGAGGCAATACTCCTGGCGGTTTGGAGCAAATACCCCGACCTCCATTTTTGCTTAGAATACCAGGAGATCGCACTTGTTAACAACGTGAGGTACCCTAGGGATTACTCTTGACAAGAACTTGGTCCTTGGTACTGAACACGTACGGCGGGTGACGGAGAAAGCAACGATGGTTACCAACGATCCCGCATGGCTTATGCCCAACTCCTACGGATCGCGGCAACTGAGAAGACGTATTACTATTATGTCCGCGGCCGAGTCAGTTGTTCTGTACGGAGCTCTGCCGCGGCCCACCTACACACTAGAACTCGCCTCGAACAGGGCCCGCCTGCGTCGTACCCAGAGGGTCGGAGTCCTCAAGGTAATTGCAGCGCACAGGACAGTTAGCGCAGCGATGGCTGTATCGTCGAGCTCTCAGTGCTGCAGTGTTTTAATTCAATTTAAACGTGCATGTATACTGGTGAGTTATTTTGATGCTAGACACGACCTGAGCCCTGACAACAGATGAAAAACGGCAAGCTGCAAAATACTGCGTCATGGTAATTAGAGCTCATTCGTCGTCATAGTCGTCAAGCAGAACTGTCTGACACCCACACAACTGGTGGGCACCTTATGAAATATGAGCCAAATCTATTACAAAGTTAGTTAGTTTGGTATATGTACCCCAATAAATCATGCGCCTAAAGTATATCTACTAAGTTTCAAGATTGATTTATCGTGCAACAAATCCAGGCGGGCCGCCGGCCGGCGTAACAATATAAACTGTTAGTAACAGGTCTAGACGCGGTGCAGAGCGTGGGCTTTGGTTGTCTGATTTGCGTCGTTAGCAGTTGAATAGAGTTGTGTCGAATTTCCACGCTACACTCACTTCGCAAAAGAAGCAAAGAAATGGGCAATTACTGTAAAACAGTTTTGTGGCAAAACTGTTTATTGCTCTGGACCCGCTCCTTATTCACTTGATCGAGCACAGACTATATTATGTTCGCACAATTAAAATCTAAATCAATATCAAATCCGATCAAGCACAGACTATATTAGCTTCGCATGGTTCAAATCTGAATTGAAAGGTCATGTTTTCGACTCGGTGTTAGGTTGTAGGTGTCTCATATCGAACGCATCACAAAGAGTCGGATAAAATTCGTTTTTTTTCAGTTCGTCAGTGACAAGGTGTAAACAAGGCTATGAGCTAACAACGAGCTCTGATAAAAATGGATATTCTGAAAGAGGAAAAGTCACGAAGATTGCAACGAAGATGATTGAGCTCCACTGCTTGAGCTTAACTAAACTCAACGTTTAGCAAGTTGTCAAACTGGATATGAACGAATCCCCTGCGCGACAAGAGTCTACCAACAGTAGCAACTCACAGAGAGCTGTGGATCGGTAGGCTTGAGCTACTATACAACTACTCAGGATAGAATATTATGTACAGGTACTAGACAAAAAACGACTGCCTTCTTTAACGAATATTTTGAACGAAATCGCCGAATTAGTGCTGTCTGGCTAGGCCATCAGCTCCGTACTGCTCTCCGAGTAGCGCGATGCGACGACGTTTGCGCGAGATCATGACAATTAGACGACTGTTGAATAATGGCAGGACGTTCTAGTGGTGACGGCGAGAGTGATTTGCGCCACTTTGCATTGTGGAGGTTTCGGTAGAGGTTCACTTATTGTTTGGCGTGCAATATTTTTAGATAGGAGAACCGAACTTGTTGATGACGCTCAGGTCTATGGCTTTCATGGCAGAAGAGGGATAACTGTCAACGGAAGTTGAAACAACTTTGACGCCCCACGTACTTTGTACAAGGGCTGTTGGTGAGAACTTCCTTCTTATGTACAACAATGTCAGGTCGCACACAGCTAAACTTGTTCGAGATTATCTCAGAGAAGCTGGAATTTACTTAGTGTAATAGTGAGGGAGATAACTTAATTCGAATAATGCTAAGTTGCATGGCGGCCCCTACTATGATACACGAAGATAATACACGTGATTACATGCATTTTACATTAAACAAATATTCGATTTGACTATACAATTGCAATTTGACCAAAATATGATTTTATCATCATCAGTTGTTTTATTGACATGCTCTTTTATATATTTATTACTGCGAGTTTAAAATATGCCTAAAGTCAAATGCAATAGGTAAGCATTTCTGTCCTGAAGTGTATATTTAATTATACACTTTGGGTATATATATATATATATATTCTGTTATTTTTTTTTCTGTGGAAGAGGCATTTAATGCAGTTACGCACTATCGCTACGAGTCTCTATCTCTAGCAGTGTAGAACTCGACCTCAACGATTGGATATTACTCCGTTGAGACCCATACCCTTTAAACGCACCTCCCCCTTAAGCTTCACTCTCTAATAGCCCAGATCTTCATAAAACAGTACTACGGACTATCAGGAGAAGTGGCGAGCGCCCTTTTAGAGCAATTGGCTGCGTTCGCCCAGAGGTTTTAGCACTTGTCTAACACCTGCAAGCCCATTTTCTTCGAGCTGCACTTCTCTATGGGTGCTTTAGGGTTAAAGCAGCAACTGTGTCTGTATTTCGTTGCACTTTTATTGTTTCTCCTGAAGGACTTCTTTTGCCGTAGCTGCTCCCAGTTTCCAGGCCTGCTCACTGGAGACGATGTAATGTGTAAACTCTATTAAGCTAAACCGATGTGGATCGCGGACCTCGTGGTGTGGGTCTCCCTCCCTGGTCCATTTCTCTCGGGCGAGTCTGCTTGCCCTTAGCCGCACAGCCTTCCAGGCCGAGCACTGTAGCAGTGTGTGACTTGGAGTGTCCTCATGTGCCTCTTGGCGGAATACGCATATCGATGAAGACTTTCCAATTCGGGACAAATACGAGTTGAAGTTTCCGTGTCCTGTGAGGATTTGGGTGAGGTGATAGGTGAGGTCTCCCCCAGGCCTCTCTATCCATGCCTTGATATCTGGCAGCAGTACGCGCAGGGATCCTCCAGGACCCCCGGGGGGGATGGCGTCCCACTCCTCCTGCCATGTCTTAATTGTGTTGTTTCTCTCGCTGTCTTTTTCCGTTTGGGTAGGGGAACCTAATTCCCATAGTCGCTTCCTTTCGAGTGCCTTAAGATCCCAGGGGATCGACCCTGCAAGCACCAGAGCAGCATTTGTGCTGACTGTGCGGTACCCCTGGATTACCCTCAGGGCTGCCACCCTCTGGGTTCTCCGTAGAATCTGTTTCGCTTTCTTCGTCTTGAGAGTTGCTCTCACCCAAACTGGCGCTCCAAATAATGCAATTGATTCCGCGACCGTCATTAGCAGTGCCCTTGTGCGGGCCCGGGGGCCATGGATGTTCGGCAGAATCTTGGCTATAGCACACACTGCCTTGGCTGCTTTTGTCGTTGCCTTTTTTATGTGGCTGAGGCCATTCATCGCAGTATCCAGTGTGACCCCGAGATAGCAGACTTCCTTTACAATTTTAATATCCTCGCCGTCAAGCTGTAGAGTGAACGGACGGATCTTCTTTCTCCCTGTGAGGAGTATTGCTTCGCTCTTTTCAGGGGCAAGTCTGAGTCCCGCTGCGCTCATCCACTCTGACGTTAGGTAAACAGCTTTATTTATATTTAGTTCAAGTTCGTCGGCAGTTTTAGCCTGCACGACTATCGCCAGGTCGTCGGCATAGGCTACTGTGTCCACTCCTTTGGGCAGGCCTGTCAGACGGAGGACGTCGTCGTAAGCCAAATTCCAGAGAAGTGGGCCAAGTATAGACCCCTGCGGGACCCCGGCTGTCATTTGGAAGCTGACCTGGCCGTTGACAACTGTTCGTGCTTTAAGGTAGCTAGAAATTACATTTACCAGATACGAGGGGACTTTTTTTCGTATCAGTGTGTCCAAAATTGTTTTCTATGGTAGACTGTTGAAGGCGTTCTTAACGTCTAGGAGAGCGACTAGGAGGAGCTGCCGTGTCTGTATAGTGGAACTTCGTAACGAATCCGCCCTACTTGCAACGAATTGTATTGCAGTTAGGACTGACCGGTTCTTGCGGAAGCCGTACTGTGTGTCCGAAAGCAGGCCGTGTTCCTCTGCGAAGAGCCTCAGTCTTTCTTCAATTATGGCCTCGTATCCTTTTGCCAGCGCACTCAGCAGGCATATCGGTCGGTATCCCCCGTTTCCCTTGGGAATGAGGACGACTTCAGCACGCTTCCAGGATAGCGGAAAAGTGCCGCTTTTGAGTAGGACATTGAAAGAGTCCGCAACTATCTCAGGGTGCTCTGTAAAGAGAAGTTTCACTGCCTCAGGGGGAACCCCGTCTGGTCCGGGGGCTTTTCCGGTCTTTTGCCTGTGAGCTGCGCGTAGAACCTCGTGTGGTTCAATAGACGGAAACTCGGCCTCACCTTCCAGCCTGGGAATGTTCTCATAAATTGCCCTTTCGAAAGGTGCGTGGGTCGGGAACAGAGTTTCCGTGTTCTGTGAGGATCTCGGTGAGGTGATAGGTGAGGTCTCCCAGACCTCTCTATTCATGCCTTGATATCAGGCAGCAATCCTCCAGGACCCCGAGAGAAATGGCGTCTCACTCCTCCTGCCATGCATTAATTGTGTCGTTCGTCTCCCTGTCTTTTTTCGGTGTGCGTAGGAGCACCTAATTCCCATAATCGCTTGCTTTTCGAGTGCCTTGAGATCCCAGGGGATCGACCCTGCCAGCACCGAGCAGCATTCGTGCTGACTGTGCGGTACCCCTGGATTATTCTCAGGGCTGCTACCCTCTGGGTCCTTGGTAGAATTTGCTTAGCTTTCCTCGTCTTGAGTGTCGCTCTTACCCAAACTAGGGCTCAGAATAATTATATTGATTTCGCGAGTAGCAGTGTCCTTGTGCTGGCCCGGGGGCCATAGATGTTCGGCAGTATATTGGCTGCTATTGTCGTTGCCGTTTTTTATTTGGCTGAGGCCATTCATCGCAGTATCCAGTGCGACCCCGAGGTAGCGGGGTCACACTGGATACGGCTTCCTTTACCATTTTAATGTTCTCGCCTTCAAACTGTAAAGTGAGTTGACGGATCCTCTTCCTGCCTGTGAAGAGTATTGTTTCGCCCTTTTCAGAGGCCAGTTCAAGTCCCACTGCAGTTATCCACTCTGACGTCAGGTAAACAGCTTAATTCATATTAAATTCAAGTTTGTCGGCAGTTTCAGCCTGCACGACTATCGCCAGGTCGTCGGCATAGGCTACTATGTCCACTCCTTTGGGCAGGCCTATCAGACGGAGGACGTCGTCGTAAGCCAAGTTCCAGAGAAGTGGGCCAAGTATAGACCCCGGCTGTCATTTGGGAGCTGAACTAGCTGTTGACTATTGTTCGTGCTTTAAGGTAGCCGGAAATAACCTATACCAGATACGAGGGGACCTTTTTCGTATCAGTGCGTCCAGAATGGTTTTCCATGGTAGACTGTTAAAGGCGTTTTTAACGTCTAGAAGGGCGACCAGGAGAAGCTGCCGTGCCTGTATGGTGGAGCTTCGTAACAAATCCGCCCTACTTGCAACGCGTTGTATTGCAGTTACGGAAGCCGTATTGTGTTTGATAGCAGGCCGTGCTCCTCTGCGAAGAGCCTGAGTCCTTCCTCAATTATGGCCTCGTATCTTTTTGCCAGCGCACTCCGCAGGTATATATATATACATATGTGTGTTGACTAGCATGTAGCAGCGATTGCTTAAATGGCGAGCGCACCGTTATGGGGCGTAGTCATGCGTAAGATTAACTCCTGCTCGGGCAGAAATGGTTCCTTCTCCTTAAGCATTGCGCTGCTGTTGCATTTTTCCGCGGAAACAAAGCCCCAGATAAGTACAGTATGAACACTCTATAATTTGGTTTAAAAAATAGATACAATGTGATGGCATGAAAGGGTTTCTTTCCAGCCAGACACCAACGACGATCTGAACAAGTGGGTTCGAACCCCCCCCCCCCCCCCCCCAGTTCTTACTAGCGTAGTTACTATACTTGTATGGTAAGGTACAATAGTTAGTATCTGACTGAAACTAGTATGATTTAGCCTTTGAAGGCGTTGCCGCCGCGGGCCCCCTCCCCCCCCCCGCTGGACGACGGCTACAACGACGACAACAACAACCGGCTA
Organism: Dermanyssus gallinae; assembly: GCA_003439945.1. Classification (NCBI taxonomy): domain Eukaryota; kingdom Metazoa; phylum Arthropoda; class Arachnida; order Mesostigmata; family Dermanyssidae; genus Dermanyssus; species Dermanyssus gallinae. The sequence goes on from QVRM01003342.1 coordinate 17,542, forward strand.
GAGGTAATCCTCTCTATCTGTTTGCGTTACTCGTCCTATCGGTGTCCTACCGATGGATAGATAGATATCGCAGCTGTGCAATACGACCAGAGGGTGGGGTCTGCGTCGTCGTTTGACATTTCCCGTCTCGACAGCTATGTTGTATCATCACGGCGCTCTTAGGCCAGCTTGGGCCGCCGCAGCTTGAAACTCCACCATCCATCGTTTTGTGGTTGCCGCTGTTGCTGTTGCTGTCATCATCACCATCATCACCACCATCATCATCATCGGTGTAGCTCTCGGCGATGATGAGAACGGAAGTGTCAGGAACCTTACCAGTGGTGAGGGGAGACGTCGGTTAGCCACCGTAAATGAGGCGTCTTTGTCCTCGTACACGCGGCGGCGGCGGTGGCGGCGGTGGCGGCAGTGGCGGCAGCAGCGGGGCTTCGTTGTTGCCCACCTCGTGATAAAGCACTTCGTTTGTTCTTGAGAGAGTAAAAGAGAGAAATAGTGAGGTGTAAGGGGGGAAGGAGGAGGAGAGAAGAGGAGGAGAGAGCGCGCAAAGGACATATAAAGAGAAATACAACGACAACGACGACGCCGAGGAGCAGAAGAACAGCTTGTGTCTGCAGGGGCGACACGAGGCGACCGTCGCCGCCTGTGCCCCGTGCGACGAGCGGGCGTCCGACTCTTTCGTATACCGCCGGATACAGTCAGGCGTGTGACAACGAGAGGAAGTGCGCGATATCGCTGTCTCGTTTTGGCCAGCCACAGAAAACATAGCGCAAGACATGGATAGATGGATGGATGGATGAATGGATGAAAGCAAGACATATGCGGACAGCCGCATTCACACACACATACGTGTACATGCATGTCCATATATATATATATATATATATATATGTGTGCAAGTATACACAGGTATGCCGGTCTATATATATATATATATATATAGTAATGATGAATGACGACTGTACAAAGCGGCGGATACATGTATGTAGGTATGGATGGAAGATAATCACACACACACCGGGGCTGCCAGCGCGGTCGCCGTCGCCACCATATCGCGGCCACGGGCGGTACAAATGAGAGAAGAATCACCCACCGGACCACAAGGAGATGCAAACAATAGTATCAGCGACAAAAGAAACAAACATGGGGAAGCTATTCGCAGCGAAGAACGTATGGTAGAACGGATGGTGGCACGTAACGCTTCGAGCTTCGAGATAAACAAAACGACGACGGAGAGACGAGAGTAACTGTAGAAACTTTACAGAAGCGTAAGTGGAAAATCGCAAAATCAAATGGTCTATGCATTTAGGGTATGACCTAGTGATGAGCCAATCAAGTGTTTTGGTTTAGGAGATCGATCGCTAGATTCAGTGGCCTGCGGGATCTCTTCGGGTGGATACTATCTGCGGGTCCACGTTCATGGGTCGTATTGTTGACACACAGCGTGTAACTAGAAAATCCAGACAAATCTAAGGTAACTATCAGTTCTAGCTTGACACAAGCGGTACGAGGCGGTATGATGAATGTTCGCATTTATTGGAATACGTAGATGTGGTTAGGCTTCTGTGGGCGCGACCGCTCTCTTCTCAATGCATGGAAGCAAACCCAGCTTTTCTCGACCCAGCTTTTCTCGAATAACGTTGACTCATTGAATCAGCGATATCACTGTTAACCGCACCCTGTCAAACTCCGAACTCAATCCTGATGAAAATAGTCCCTTAAATGTCGGGGATCGGTCAGCACATTACGTTATGAGGCATGAATGCATGACCAGTCGCGCACTATTTTTACTCACAATAGACTGATGTTGAAAAGCTGCAATTAAAGGTTAAATCAGTCAAACTCTTCTTCAGTGATATAAGTATGATATGTATCGTTTAAACGTATCTCTAGAGATTCATTTTTACTGCACGGGCATTCATGCACCGATAGGAAAGACTCTTTGCCAATCATATGTTTCCTAACTGCCTTCTAACAGGGTCTGTACTTGATGAGAGTCACGCAAGCGCTTCGAGTATATGGTGGGCACCCTTTGCTATATATATATATATATATATATATATATGTAGTAGAATAAGACTACTAACAAGCAGATGAAGTTGTATGCAAGACGACCGATTGCATGAGCAGTTCCGCTACCACAACCGCAGACGAGGGCAGACCACGGTGGATAATATTACCATTTTGTCTGCTGCTGCTGTTGCTGCTGCTAGAAGCGGAAGAGCCGGATGAATATGGGGTTTGCTCCCCCACAACCCCTCGCCACCTCTTCTTGATTCTTTTCTCTATATAAACACATGTATCCTTGTATCTCAATCTCTCACTCTCTCGCTCTTTTTCCCCACCTACTTGAGGTATCCCTTGTTCGGCGACGGCCGGAGCCTTCTTTGAGCCTCTTCCACCTCAGCGACACTGCAAGGACCGGCTGCACACAGACCACACACACGGACACACGGACACATCCACACACTTATTCACCTCAGAGGCGTGATTGTCTAGATAAGCTGACAGCGTCGCATACACCGGTACCTCGAGCTGGCCGGCAAGATCAAGGTACGTCGAGGCAGGAATATTGATAGATACAGAGTGCGAGAGACAGAGAGAGAGGGGGGGGGCAAAACAAATGAAGAGAGAAAAACGAAAAGCGGAATTGACAAAGCTAGAGAGATACAGGCAAAGTTGGCAGACCCGACTGACTCTCCAAAATAGCCAGCCAACAGCGTGGTTGGATAAACTGCAGGAGGGTATGCGGACGGGCGGACGGGAGGGGGTGATGCGCGGTGAGGCGGACGGGGAGGGGGGGGGGGGTAAACGATGGGGCGGAGGAGGAGGCTGCAGTAGCCGAGTGATGGGCGCCACGGGCCTGCGACACTCCCTGGTCGTCCCTTGTTGTACCAACGCTTCTTACAGGACACGTGCCGCCTGACCACACCGTCGCGACTCCGACTCCGACCGACTCGGCGAAGGCAAGTCGATCGTCCTCGTTGAGGCGTCGAAGCCAGTAGCTTATAGTCAGTAGCACTCACTACCGCGCTAAGATACCACCACCACCACCACTATCCAACTTCTACTACTACTACTACTACTACTACTACAATTACTATTGCTTCGTATAGCTTTCCGCCGCCGTAGTCTATTTCTCAGTCTTTGTCCCACTCTCTTTACCTATTTGTTTCCCTGTCGTCTACTTTGCTTGCCCTTTTGGCTAGAGGTTCAGCCAGTAATACATTTCCCTGCTTTCCATTTCTTCCGCGTGTCGAGCGTTGCGTCAGTCACGCAGTGGCTAGTGGACAAACGGTGGTCGCCAGCACACGCCTTCGGAAAATCGTTATCTCTTCTTCGTCCGTCTTTTGCTTCTTGTTCGTAGCTTGTTCAGTGTGGGGAGTCGATCAAGTAACCTGCATTGGTCGTGCACAACAGTTTCTGGTGCGAAAGAACGCTACGAGTAAGTCGGTCTCAGTTGCTACTGCATACCTATCCGTGCACAGGTACAAGGGGTGCACAACATGAGAAGGCGCGATTGGCTACTTTTGCTCAATCACTGGAGCTTCAATGACACATGCCATTAAGAGATCGGTGGTGACTTCCAGAACGACCGACGCATACTCTCCTGTTAGATCGCATCTTGCAACGGCTAGCTGCACTGGATGACCTCGGATATGAATCCACACGGCAATACGATCCATTACAAATACTGTCTTACGATGCGAGAACTAAGGGTTTTTTCCACGCTAACGTGTATATAATCTTTTTCACGCTCCTGAAAATAGACATTAAAGCTACAAACAGCTATCATACTTGCCGAGGAACACGCAATCATCCATTTCGACATGTTTAAGGCTGAATGCAGAACCTATATGTCAAAGTCACATTGGTTTCGCAGGTGAGTTTGAACAGCAATCAATGTACATTGTCGGCAATAGCGATAATGGTGACAACAGCAAAAATAAAAACTGCAAAAACGTCTGTGAACAGCAGGTGCCACAAGACCAGCGATACCAATGATCATGATATACATAGCGCAACCACGTCTTCGGCTATTAAATATTACGTGCATCCCAGCGTAAATACGAGAACATTAAGTAGTTCTAATTAAGAACATGCACTGTTTTAATTAAGTCAGTCAGGCTTGTTTTGTGGCGCTGGTCATCAGCGGAAAACGACCGCATTTCATACTGCTTGTACTTTACGGAGCTTCTATGTGCTTATCGAGAAATGAATCATCATCCTGTTTATTTCACTCATATTGAGTATGCATATAACATAGACAATTATACAGAATATACAATTATAGAGTCAGCTGCTCGCGGCATGTTATTCGAGAGAGGCAGTGCAGTAATCTCTTCGCAAGGGCCAGGCAGGCAGACGCATGGAACTTCATACACACCTGAGAGCACAGTCGACAGATGCACTCTGTTTACTCGCCGTGGAAGCTCTTGCTTGAACAGACCAGGTGATGGTGGCCATGAACTATGATCTGGTATATGCGTGGCGATTGTCACATGCAACACCAGACCAGAGATAAGAGGCACTGAAAATATCCAGGTTACCAACGTCTCGTTGAACTTGTTCCACTTTATTCTCCCATCCCGAGATAAAGCTCTCGAATGGTACTGTAGGCGGCGTTTTCAATCTCAATCGAATTATCTCAACAACCGGTGCACAGCCTAACATTAGGTCGACAAAGTTGTTCCTTGCCCGCATTAACAGGCAAAGTACTTTCTTCATGTTCATTGTGCAATACCTTTTAAGCAAACCAAAGTTTGCCCAAGTGAGGTGTTCCCATACTCTGTCAAGATCATACATCAGCGGTCATTGGGACAATCTTGAGGTAGAAGAGTGCCACTGCCGTCGAGATGGACAGTCGCCGGACGTCGCCTTCCTCTCCATGCAGAGAAATTAGGGCTGTGCGCACTGTCTCGACGATGTGAGCAGTGAAAGTCGACCCAGTTTAATGAAGCCGAAGCCCCAGATACCGGAAAGAGTTGACGAATTCCAAGGATTGCCCGCCGCAACGTACAACGTCTTTAGCAGCCAATCCACCCCCTTTTCCGAATTTCATGGCGTTTATTTCTAGCCCCCTTGAGACAGGGAACGCCTCCGCCGGAGAAGTGATGCGCTTAATGGCACTCAGGTCGTGATTAGCGACAACTACACATCTAAGTAAAGTTTTCGGGCTGACTCTCAGCCAAGATTTAACGTCCACGGAACTGTTTTTCACATTGCTTCATAGACGGACCCCCATAAATACAAATGTGCAGCGGTGGGGTTCGAACCCGCGCACCTATGTGTCTCCTCCAGTTGCGAGGCGGAGACTTAATCCACTACGCCACCGGGCTCGACACAACTACACATCTGCCAAAATCAATCAAGGATATGCTTGAGTTAGTTCGTCGCACTGCAATTTGGCTGTAGTATTAAAAAGGGTAGAGCGAGACCGTAGCACTTGACACCGCTTCGTATACTGAATCACACTGGACAAACCTGGACCAAAATTCTGGTAAAGTTCAGTTTCCAAATAGTTTTACCTTGACGCGAAGAGACCACCCTTTGGTAATTTGGTAATATGGCAAACCCTCTGGGCTCTATGCCGCTACCTACAAGATGCCTTGTTTCCCGTCTAATCCTCACTGCTAAAATGTGGAGTGCAGCAGGCCGACCCGTGTGGGCCTGCCGGGTCTTCTACGACAATAAATGCGAGGTTCTTGTCTTATCGTACGACAATAGCGAGGACACGGCCACCGCAGCAAGAAAACTATTCAACATCAAGCGATTAACAGACAAACGCGTTGAATTACTGGGTGCGCCATTAACTGAGGTAGCAGTTGTTAGCGCTCTCCAAAGGACACTCAAGGGCGCCAAACTGTGGTGCAATAGATCCAAACATATAAACGCACTTGCAGTCACGTACCTTCTACGGAAAAATCTATCGACGCCTTTCTTAATTTATCTACTACGGTGTTTTCCTACGTTTAAGGAAGTTATCAACCTACTTTACGCTTTTCGACGAGCTCCTTCAAATTGTCTTACCCCGTTTGAACTTGTTCGCTGTGATCGCTTGTCAACTCAGCAATTCAACTAAGAAACACTACGATCATTCAAGATATGTAAAATATGCAGCGGTGGAATTAAATATACCTTAACTAAAACATCCTGTCTGATCAATTACGGCCGAACTGTTCCCGACGTGTGTGTGGCCCTCGACTGGGCCAGGTACCCATTGCTGACTACAAAGTACGTCTTAGCCCCAGTTACAATCCAGTCCCATACCAGTGCTTAATTTTATTGATTTTTCGTCGTTTAACGCACTTCTCAACAAACCCCCGAACCTTTTCGTCAAATGGAATTTGCCCCATTCCATCAGGGCAACAGTCACTACTCTGTGTCAACTTATATGGTTCTCGGACGACCAGAACTTTTGCAGAGCTCAGCGCCCAAGCAAATATATCGTTGCTGCCTTCGTTCGAAACCAGCGCTTCATACGCAAACGAATCTATGTACAGTTGCGAAGGCTGCCAATCGGCTCACTATAGGGGCAGACGGTGGGGTTCATGATATGACTCTTTAACCGTGATCTATCGTTCATACAATTAGAGCTAACATTCCCGTTCCACGGGTGGAAAAGCACGGAACCAGTTCCCTTAAGCAGCAAATGAGTCTATTAAGTTATGCTTGTCAGGCTCGTTTGTCATCGATAAGAAAAGTGATTGTAGTCTATTCATAGGCCTGTACTATCCATTGCTTTTGTAGTTCGCGCTTTTTTAAGATCATTAACAAAACTTCCTGAGAGCTTGTTTTATGCGCCGTACTCTAAAACTGTTATAGGTTTTCTGCAGGTCACTTATAGTCTGAGCAGGTCTATATGAACTAATTAAATTCCTAGTTCTCTGGAGAAATTGTAGTGGCGCTAGGGTACCACCTCTTCAGGTACCAGTCGGGAGCGAAATCTCGTTAAACTTAAAGAGCATGTAAGGGGTGCTGCCGTACGACAAATCTATCTGCTAGAATAGTATCGGTTCTAATGAATGTGCTGTTACGAGTATTAGGTTATTTCTGAGAGTGTTGAAGGTAATGCTATAATCCGATTTCACTAGTTCTGCGGGCCCCTTACATATGCAAATGAAGAATGACTGAGTTGCTGTTACACCCCTGTTTAGTAAAGCCCTACTGATATTCTCTGGATATCATTTTGCTAGACATGTGCAAAGTCGACATTCAATCTGGCGGAGCGCGACAATTGAGGCAACTGTCGATGTTCAGGCATGGAACAGTGTTTTATTTTTTCGGAAGAGCTGTTGCGAAATCCTTATCGGCTGCAAAGTAGTCCGTCAAGCCGAGCAGAAGAGACTCTTCCCGAAATTGTCTCTTTTTTATGGCGTCAGCCTTAGCTGCCTTAGGAGCCTTGCTTCAGTTTAATTTAGAGGCTACAAAGAACATTCCCATTATGAAAAACTCCTCGTAAGTAATTATTCTAGTCCGAATGTACAGTACAACCAGAGCGTCTAGAATTTAAAAGCAACTTTCTAATTCCTTTTGTAGTTTGCAGTAAATATACCATTGGGAGGATTTCTGCAGACCGCAGCTACGTAGTCATCCTTGCCTTACATGCGACAGGGTTAGGTTACACCGGGAAGTAAAATATCGTCTTTTCATGCGACTGTAACATAAGAGAAGACGGCTAACGGCATAGGATGATCAAGTTAAAACAATGATCCGAGAAAACCGACGTTAGCGGCGCCCTGTCCGACACTATTATTTGTAGTGGCGGTGGCTAAGGCGGCTAACGCACCGTTCGAAACGGGGCGTTGCCATGGCAACCACGGCTAGCAAAACATCGCTAGTTCGAGCCCTGGCCGTGCTGGTTGAATTTGTTGGACGTGGTTGTCATTGCCTTGCTGCTACATACCTCTGCTGGAGAAAGCCTATATAATTCCAGTACGAGAACGCAATGACGATAGATGCATTAGACGATATCGTGCCACAAGCAACTTAGTTTATTTACGAGCGTCTAAAATGTGGTTGTCAGAGCGTTGAAAAAAATTATTATCGCTTTACCTGGGCCTAATTTAATGTGAGAGTTACTAACCACATTACCCAAGCCGCCGCATTTTAGTGACCTCTATAAATTTTAGCTCAGATGTTTGTTGTTATTAGGTATAAAGTCTCACTGGCTCCCACGATCCTAGCTTTGGAAGAGTGCAGAGCCGTGCAGGTCGGCTGAAGCTGCCTCGTTATCAAGCTGTGTCAGTGGTCTCCTTCTTAATAATCACCGACAATGCGGCATTAAATATTTCAGTTTTTTTTGCGACTGTCGTCGTTATAACTGTTGCCTATGTTGATGCTGCTGTTTTTGCTTCTGCCTTGCCGTTTAGTAAAACATATACAGCAAGTATTTGAGGCGCAAAATCGCACTATGCGGAGAGCATGCGGGCGTCTGAGCAGGCGACGGTTTCATCTAAAACCGGTAGGCTCGCTGTCCCTGACTAATATTGCGCAAAAGTTTCACCAGTAAGGCGTTCTGCAAGCTTGTGCGTAAACCAACGCTAGACGGAATAGATAAAGGATCTCAACTGTCTGCAGTTGAGATACTCACCAGAGAATTATACGTTTCTGTAGGCGAGAAACTTCCTACAACCTTAAATTTGACAACAGCTCTTCGAAAAATAGCGTTCATTGTAATTTGACACACATCTCGTTGATATTGATTACCGCTTTATATTTAATTCGAACGTAATGTGTTTTTAATGAAAATAAGTGAAAATGTTTATCTACTTTTATTACAGAGGTCCTAAATAAAGTTTCCCCCAAGCAATGCCGTGAGGGTACTTAGGTATACAAATATGCATAGGATTTATTAGATATTCTACGAAAGCTACCAGGCAAAGGCAAGTATATAATGAGTCTCACGTTTTATGTGCAAATGCATTGCACCTGAACCTTAAGTGAGAAAAGTGTGACGGCCATGCAGCACCAAATTTTCATCGCGGCGGCCAAGTTTACTTAAAGAAAATATGTTTAGACTATGTAGCGACTACTTTTGCCACATTAGCGCAGCGGAATGTCGATCCGGGTCTGCTCCTCAGTTCCTTCGGCACGTTCAATAAAGTTATCAGCATCCTCATTTTTAGATGGAAGTACTGAGTGCTTTAATTCTTCGTAGACAGATCTACATGACACTTAATGACCCGCTTGCGACCCTGAAGTCAGACTCGCAATCTGCATCGCAGGCAGAGTAATATAAGACTGAGCTCCTCACTTAGCGTTTCTTGACTCTTTTCAATCCTGCTCAGCGCATTACTTATGACGTCTATTCACATTTCGATCGTTCATCGCGACTTACTAATCGAGTTTAACGAGTGCGGCATTCGCTCGCAAACACTGCGTTTAAAGCCTAAATGCAACCGCAGACTTAATGGCATTCCGCCAATTTTTTTAAACAAAAACTGGCCATGTTTCTAGCAATCTAAAGTGACATTTAAGCGATCGCCCCCAAAATGCATATTTTTAAAATCGAATTGAGATCCTGAGTTTAAGAAAGGGCTCAAGAAACACGTAGAGAGTTGTCGTCCCGCATCGTAGTGCTTGCAGTGTTTTTGAGACGCTTCTAGTCAGACGCGTTACCAGTTACATGATCATGCATAAGGCATTGGATACGACACAACATGGATTTGTGCCTCATCGATCTACGCGTACGCAAGCACTAGAGATGACGCACGACTGGGCGTTACACATAAACGGCAACAATGTATCCATTGCATTTATTTTGATTAGAATAGTGCTTCCGAAAGAGTCAATAATAGGATTGTAGTCAATAAACTAAGAGCGCTCAAAGTTCATCCGTAGACCTGCGAATGGTTCCTAGAGTTTTTGCGCAACCGGTCTTTCCGAGTCAAGTCAGCGACGCCTTAAGTAGCCTGCGCCCTGCACCGTCTGGCGCGCCGCAGCTCGTCTCTCCGCTTTTTTACACAATCTTTATTCTTGATACGTAACTCTCTATGCCATGTTCAATATCTTTTGTACGCAGACGATCTTAAAATACTCGTAAATAGGGCATTTGACTCTTCATCAGCGCACACCGGCTGACACCGTTCAGAGCAGTTAGCCCTGGCCGAAGTCAGCCAGAGGCGCATTGACAAGACTATGCAGATCTCCGTTCATAAAACTCTCGTTTTAAAACACGGCTTTCAACAATACTTTCTGAGCACACTAAAAGCTCTTTTTGACCTAAAATATGCTTCGATGGCGAACTACGGCATCGAGGTCATCTGGGAGCATCTCAGCCCATTCCAGCTAGATAAACTAGGTAAGGTAATGCCCACGTTTTTCAAGCTAGCCTATGGGTTGCTGGGTTGGCCCCAAGTGGTCAAAACTGGCAGGGGCCGCTATAACCTAACCGACATCTTGTGAGCCGCTATGAATGGATTTCGCCATAGAGTCTGCCGTAGGAGAAACTTCCACAATCCTGTCGTCGCTTGTGTGTCGTTTATGCAACCAGCCGTAACATCCGATACCTGTCAGAGAGCTATTTCGCTTACGCAGTTAGCTCAATGAGATGTTGTTAATAATTAATGTTAGCACCTTGGAGTGAGCAATTATCTCCGCGTCAACGTGTGGTCACGGGTTCTCTAACCCAGGATAAGCCCAGTTCAACAATGTGTTTCGAACAGATGCTCCGTTTCCTCGTTGAATGTCGAACGACAACCTCTAACCGAAAAATTCCGATACTCTCGAGTCTCCTGTCGAAAGTTTAAGGCTTCTACCCACGCGCAGAATCAGCTCGAGTGAAAAAGTGCCTGGTTCTTGTCTCAAAGGCCAACTGACAAAATTAGTGCGGATAACTAACACTAGAGTTTTTATTGCATTTGTTAGCCTCTGCTAACCTGGAAGCATGACCTGCTTGGTCCGCACTTGCACCGACCATTGAAGGGGCTAATGAGTCGGTTACAGTTGTGTTCCAAACAAGCATGCAGCCACGCTAAAGGGGTGTCAGAGTAAGATCGCCAGGTCTTTTTCCATCGTCCTTGGATAGACCAGGAGGTTCCAGTACACAGGGAAAACCAGAAGATCTTAGTGTTCATCTAAAAGTGTCCTTCAAAGTTGAGTGACATGCTCTTTGGCCTGCACTTAAGGCGTATGACAAGCCATGATGGGGCCACGCGTCCACAAAGTAACCACAACGACATCGGTGGGAAACGACTAGGTCAACACCAAGCTCCTGTACTTCTGCACGTCGCCTCGTCGTCCAAAACAGTCCTATTCGTTGACAGGGTAGACGGCTACTAAATTTCAGGCAATGAGGACAGGTTGCACCCCAATGGGTAGTCTGTCTCCAGTTTTTTCACGGACTATAGTTTGTTTTTCCGATTTATGTCCGGTTTTATTAAATATAAACATGTGTTTCTTTAATATATATATATATATATATATATATATATATATATATATATATATATATATATACATATCTGCATATATATATATATATATATATATATATATCTGCATATATACACATATATATATATATATATATATATATACTGGGTGTATACAAAAGTTTTTATCATCGTAGTAAGGAATTGTAGAGCTCGGTGTTGTCGGCAGTGTTGACTCATCAAGCAGGTAGCTAAACTACCTGCTTAATGAGTCAACACTGCCAACTGCCATGTGACGCAAAATCTTGGTGCTTTAAACTCGACAATTCACCCTCTCACGTTTTCCTGCCTACATATAAAAAAAAACTCAACAGTACATCATCTATATTTGTGAATATGTTGTTTCGCTGTTTCGTTATTAAGAAGACTATGGCATATTTTCGTCCTTACAAATATATTGTGTCGTTAAAACGTTTCATATTGTTGTTTTAATGGTTTCATTATATATGTATTTATCCTGTTCACCCGTATGGCATCTTCATTGGTGTAAATACATAGATATGAAATTAGACAATTGAAGAAGTCCAAGCGAGATTCTTAAAGAGACTCCGCAGAAGATAGGACCTCAAATCAAACAATATTGTTTTAGTGCCCTCATTGAATACACTTAGGGTAATGACAAACGAGTTATAGCTTAACTTGTGGGTCTAAACCTTGTTAACAATTTCTTAAAGTGCGGACGGAAATTCACAGAAGCCAAATATTATAAGTGCCTAGATGCTTTGCCAAAAACCAACGGAAAACGTCAACAATACGTACGCCTGACGCGTAGCCAGGGATATTTACAGCAAGACAATTTTGCATGTCCCTCTTGCGTCCAGCCTTTCCTCACCCTTATTTCGAGAATAAAGAAAATTATATTCTATTCTTACTGCTATAGTTAAACGGGACACGATTATTCGACGACGTTTGCCTGCTCCGTATCGTGATAGGAGTCCGTGACTGCCGACGAAGAAGTCGTATGCTTTTTCTATCTTACCGCCCCATCCACTTTTTCAGTTACTCGTTTTTCAGAATGCAGATGATATCACTAACCTTCGCAATTACTGCTGGAACGCAAGCTGTGCTTCACGGCGCAGGTCTCTTAACACACCACAGAGGCCAACTTACACAGAGCCAAATAATGCGCAAATAGACCTTATATGTATAAGTCGATTTAATTACCCGGACTATGCCACATAGAGCGCACTGTCACCGCCAATATCGCCAAGTTTCGTTGACTGCGTTGTCGAGGCTGAACCTCAAGAGCCACCGACCCGTGAAAACTTTTTCAACAAAGATCTTCCCGTCTTTCTTCGTCCGGCCTTCCCGCTTACCACAACAAGGCAAAGCAAGTCAAGACGCTCGACAAGTGCCTGCAGCTATAGGCTTCGCGAAGCGACAAATAACGACGCTGAAAGGTCGCTTTAGTTTGGTTGAAGGAATTCGAACAGCATAAAGCGTAAGTGAAGAGGAGGGGACTAAGAGACTGTATTGAGCCCCGAACCCCCCCCTCCCTCCCGTCTGTGGTCTTTTTTCTTTATCGGTATTTTCTTCTTCTCTTTCTTCTTCTGTTCTTTTTTGCTCTATTCAGCCTGGCCACCGCATCAGTAGCGGCAGCTACTGATGCGGTGGCAGCGGCCAACGATCCCCCTACCGCCTACGTCGTCGTGTTGTGCTTGTCGAGTCTTACAAATCACAAAGCAGTTACTACATCTGTTCGCAACTCCGTCGTTTTACTCATGTTGTTGTAGTAGCTGCTGAATGACTACCACCACTAGTTTCCTACGACGACAAAGACTGCCGCCGCTGTTTTGAGTAATACCGAGCTGGAACTGTTACGATCGGTCCAAGATGATGGCAACAGTGACGACAATGTCATTCGCGCGCCAATGATGATCGTGATCGAGCTCGAAAAGCATGAGATCTCGAGCTTCAGCGCCAGTACTCTTTCTCTCTCTCTCACTCTCTCTCTGCAAGCGGAGCGCTTTCCACCACCAAATCGCAGGAAGATCTTTGATCGTGTATCGCCTCTCCGGCCGCCTTGTTCGACGACTTCGTCTGCGAGTCTGTTGCTGCGTGCGACAGAGAGACAAGGGCGGCAGTGAGGGCGGCGGCATATTCGAGGGGTTCGGGAAGCGGCACAAAAACTACCCCACACTCTGACCGCACTGTCTATGGCACTATATGAATGTACGCCCTACATCTAGAGTCTACATCGCACTCGCATGTCGTAGTCCCTATCCTAGGCTATATTGTGTTGCTCTTTCTCCGTTCGCTCGGGACTCTCCATCGAAGTGGACAGTTAGAAAAGGCACATCGCACGCTACAAGTAATGAGCGGCAGCACTGCAATTGGCTCAAACCAACCGTCGCCCACGGAGGTATGTGACACATTGTAAATCTAGGAATCTTAAAAAATCACGCTGCCTTTGAATCGATTATAACAAATGCAGATATTGCCGAAGATAACATATACGTCTTGTAAGATTATTAAATATAGAATTTTTTTCAATTTTAAATTTGAGGTTCAATATTAATCACAGTTTCACAATGCTAACGTTTTCGTAAACAAAAAATATGTAAAAGATGTAAAAGCACCAACATTATATTTTTCATACTTTAGCACTCACCTCACTTTCTACAAAAATAACAACTAATATCACTAAAGATTCTCCCGTTCATAAATTCTTTATATATTTTAAACGCAAACAAAGCAATTTTTATTCTCATACGTCGTTTAGCGACAAAAGCTTAAGGTCATGGGAACACTTACGAAGCGAATCGAAACTGCCCTGAGGGCATTATTCTAAATGACTCCCGCCCTGTGAGCTATACTTCTATTATAAATTCTCCAAATAGAAATACTATAACATAGAATTGCCACTAATAGCATTTTAACGCCATAAGAAGACCCTCAACAGACACTCCTTGTTCTCTTAGTCGACGAATACATCTAATTACGACCTAGAGTTAGGCGTAAGGACATCTTAGTGATATATATATATATATATATATATATATATATAAGTTTGATGACTGCACATCGCATGCCGAACTAAAGCTATTGTTTTGGTGTATTCCTCTCATCAGGTGAGGTATATAAATTGAGTTCTCGTGAAAATCTCTTGGCCAGACCTTGCTTAATCCACTAAGGCTTGGTGTAAGGTGGGTAGTCGATAGGCAAAACCCAAAGCTTTTAGAGCTGCCACTAGAGCTATTTTCTGGCCGGTTAGTATATGCTAATTGAATAAAGCGCTAGTGCTTGTCCTTCTATTATTGGAATCGTTAATTTCTTCAATACTTAAAAAAATTGACCAGTTGAACAATAGGGTCATTCTCTTGAACGGGAAGCGGTCAGTCACTCGCCTTGTTGCTTCCTCACAGCTATGCTTATTATGATAATAATTGAATAATTGAATGATAATAAAAATATGATAATAATGCCTGTGCACACGTTCTCGGGAGACAATTGTAGCTCCATTTTTATTCCTTAATAAACGATAATTATTATGTTATATATATATATAATATATATATATATATATATATATATATATATATATATATATATATATATATATATATATACCCATAATAATTATTGTTAGAGCTAGTTATTGACAATTACTGAGAGTTAAAAACAGAGAAGCACAGCAGAGGGACGAGAGGCTAATACATCTGAAACCACCTGAAGCTAAGCAAAAAAATTAGCCGCATTACACGGTTTGCCTATATACACGTATCACTACTATCTTTGCCGGCTCACTCTTCTCAGCCGGTCTCCATATATAAGTGCAGATTGGTGGGAAGGGGAAGCTGGCAGGAACATACGTAGCTAGAATTGGTTCGAGAGAGGACAGTGAGTCAGTGCCTCGCGGAGCACAACGGTTATGTAGAATACATCGGCATTTACGACCGTTTGCAGCAATGATTGTCGTCGTCGTCATCATCCTCTACGCCATGTACTGGAAACGTAGCCAGGCCGTTTCGACCAGCCGCTGGGGTTTTACCCCCTCCTTTGAATTCTTCTCTCTCTCTCCTGCGCCATTTCCCTTTAGTCTGCGGTAGCGCCGTGGCAGTTGTACACGCGGGGGCTACGCTCGGATTGGCACTTACAAAACACTATTGAGGTGGATAGTGCTCGAGTGCGACTTGCTTGCTTGGACAACACGGGGGGACGAACAAACGAGATACACAGGCACGACGACGCATAGAGGGCTCTGACGGGGCAGACGAACACGAACAGACCCCTGCGCCCCCGCGGGGTTGGGTTGGGCTGGGCCAGACCAGGCCAACCACCAACCCTCTGGCAAAAAAAGAACGTCAACGTCATCATCATCATGATCATCGGCACTATCATCCACGATGACAGAGTCATAGAAAAGCAGCATGAGGTGGTAGCGGTTGTTCCCGCAACTGATGGTCGGCAGGGGCAAAATATAGGTAGGTAGAGATCGGGCGGCAGGGCCGGTTTCTGGTAGTAGAAAAAGCTATAGAGAGTTAGCTCATTGATACAGACATTGACGTACGCCAGATACTCAAATCACATGGCCAGATTTAGAGAGGACAAAGGACAACATGGAACAGAGAAAGAAGCGCAAAGGGACAAGAGGAAAAGTCAGAGAGAGAAAAACTGAGTAAGACTGCTACTGGTATAGTGCGCGTCCTACGTGCGCCACTCCTGTCTAGGTCCCCTAGGACTACTACTACAGCAACAACCACAACAACAACAACAACAATAACTACTACTACGATCATAAATGCCTCGTACGTATGCGTGGATAGCAACGTGTGTCTGTAGCGCCGCATCAATACAAAGAAAGGCGGAGGGGGTTAGTCAGCGACGGGAAGGGAAGAACAAAAAAGCGAACAAGAAATGAAGAGAAAGTGAAAAGGGAAAAATTATCTATTTAAGGTCAATAGGCAACAGGATGCGGACAGCCAGTCCGTAGAGACAAATAGACTGAAACTCGTGTAGAGCTAAAGTGTAAGAAAAGGCGCGAGCGAATCAGCGATAGAGGCCAAAGAAAGGGAGAGGGAGAGAGAGATTTATCTAGAAAGCATAACAAAGTAAAATCGGGCTCGATAAATTGTGAAGGTTGAGGGAGGGGATGGTGAGGGGTGAAGGGGTGAGAGCGCGGGGTGAAGAGAGAGGTCAGGGGCAACGTAAAGAAGACTTGAAGCAAGCGTCGTCGTCATCTTCGTCGTCGTTGTCACCCACTTAGAAAGCCTGGCTATCCGGTCTGTCAATCTGTCTATCTATCAACCCCTCCCCCCGCCCACCCACCGCTGCTACTGCTGCTGCTCTGCTGCCCACCGAGTAACAACGACTCGACGAATGGTTACGCCCCCCCCCCTCCTCGCCCCCTACTCTAATCTCTCCTCCAATATCCCCTCCCAATCTCTCTGTTTTGTTCTCGTTTTCTTCTTTGCTCTATCTCTCTCTCTCTCTCTGAATCCATCTGTATGTCGTCTCCCTGCCGGTGATTCAACGCAGTTAAATGAATGAATGAACGACGACGATCGAGCGAGCGAGCCAGCGAGCAAGCCAGCCAGCCAGCCAACCACGAATGAATTTAGCATTGTGGCGTCAGCAGTGCGTTCAAAGAGCCGCACAATAGAAGAGCCCCATAATAGAAGAGCCTCTCGTCGTCTGCCGTATGTCTGTTGCCCCTTTTTCTCTCAATAGCAGCAGCAGCAGCGACAGCAGCAGCAGTAACATTGGCAGCAGCAGCAGTGACAGTTGCAGCGGTTGAACAAGAGAGCAGGGAAAGAAGGGGGACAATAACAGTGAGTGCAACACGCTCCATTGGCCAGACCGCGCGGGCCGAACAAAAGGACGACCACCGCAGCAACAACAACAACAACAATAACAACAACAACGGCAGCAGCAACAACAACAACAACCGTAGCAACAACAGCATCAACAGCAGCAACAACAATAGCATAATGCAGCAACAACAGAAACAACAGCAGCAACAACAACAACGTCAACAGCAACAAAAACAATAACAGCAGCAGCAACAACAGTAACGACAACAACAACTAGTACTACAACTGCAGCAGCAACGACAACAACAACAACAACGGTGATGATGGAGATGATACCGGTGTCGCTGCCGTCACCGCCGCTACCAAGCTTCATTCAAAGCGGCAAACATGTTCAAAAATCGAGCCGCTCTCACTGACTGTATGGCTCACTGACGGCCGTACAGTTCCACTAAACGGAGTATGTGCACACGTACGACCGTCACAAATGCACTAGATACACACGTGCTATATATATATATATATATATATATATCGTATCCAGAAGTTGAGATCTCTTCGAATTACAATTCTGAAATTGACTGTGTTGATGAGATCAGGATGCAAATTTATTAAATGATGAATGGAAAATGGCAAAAACACTAAAATGCATCTCTAAAAGCTAAAACAGAAAGAAACAACAAATCGGTGCCATCTGGTTCAGGTCGCATCGTGTAGTAATGCGTGTAGTTATAATATGCGCGAAGAAGCGATAAGACAACTGACGAGGCGGCAGTTTCTAGAGGTGAGCCGTTCAATAATGAAAAAAAAATCCGTTCAGGGCTGACTCTCAGCCAAGATGGAGTCGAGAGTTGGCATCATTTAAGCCTGGTTCAATAACATTGATAAAGCAAACGCGGCGATGCAGTGATGGACTTTCTTGAACATTCCGGTGGTGGCTATATGCAACGATCTGGATGCATACCACGCCGGAATAAACGGAGTTGGTAAAGGCTTTACTGATGAAGACATTCTGTCTTTTCTTAAGGATGCTGGTGTCGTCTAGACGAGAAGAGAGCACATTATTAAGAACGAACAGGACAGTTACGTATAACGCATTTGGTCAAGCTGGTAATCTGGCCCTAAACTGTAAGCACTAAGCCAAACATGTAAACTGCAGGGGTTTCCATGTTTGGCTTAGTGTACTATCCCCTGTCTTATCCGAGTATGCAAAATAGAGAAACGCAAAGCTCTTTTAGAGTGTCGCTTGCTACAACAAGTTGGAGCAACTCTAGGCTATACAAATCAAGGTAATTTACTCGTCTCAGCAGGCTGCTGCACTCGACTCCTTATCCGCTCCAAATTACTCGCCTGAATGATCCACATCATCGCCACCTACCTATGCTGCTCTGGTGAGATCACAGGTCGTGGGGACTTCGTTTGACCTCAGCGTTTGCGTAAATCTATGGGGATTAACATCACACCCCGAAAAACAGATTCACACTGTGGAGAAGTGCTTTTCCACTGAAGTCGTCGCACACCTCTGGCACTAAATTGAAGGAGCGTGATTCCCACATCATATTTTTGTTGGGACACATCACGAAGGTCATAAACATTTTATCTCCAAAAACGACAATCTGTTTAAAAATAGTTGATTGAGGTTTTCACTCCGTGGTTGTCAACTATTTCGATGTCACTAGGAAGATAGTTTATTGTTGGGTTTTCATTATCTTGGTCTTTCGACAATCATCTGTCTTTGTTAACGCGGTGTGTAGATAATAAAAATCAAAAGTACACGCGAAGTGTGAAAGCATACCATTGTGTCACTTCATGAGTGATTTCGACTCAGTGGCGTCAGATAGAGGCCTGTGCGCTCTGTTTCTAGTCATTACGGCGGTTAATATCCAGGTGGTACGTTAGCGGAGTCTTGAACGGGGCCAACCGCGCATCATCATTAAGGGGACCGTCTACTGAGTTCATCGCTCCATCTCCAAACCCAGGAATTGTATTAAATCCCTGAAAATCGTTGATGTTACAGAAGCGGTCTAGGTGCGAGCTTGGCACCCTCCTTTGAAAGCCTCTTCGTGGTTGAGCTTACGAATCTCGTACGGAGTGGCCTCGCCTGTACTCCGTCATCCGCACAGCCCCTAGCGCCGTTCCCTCTATCAAAACAATGATCGATGAATCTCATCGGTATCTCCTCCCAATGCCAAGCCTTCCTAGGACGGTTTTTGAAGACTAAAAATATGAGCTGGTTCCATGGCGCTGTCTTGCAAGAGCTGAGCTTCGTCTTCAGCTGGCGCTGATGCCAATTTAGCAGAGCAGCAAAAACGCCTGAAGTGTCGCGAGTTAGAGGCAACTTCAAAAACGACGCTTCGAATAACAGCTACGATCTCCCCTGCTGGGATATGGCACGATGTCAGCAGCCGAGGACGCCGCCCACGCTACACGCAGCTGCCTCCAGAGGACGCCGCCCACGCTACACGCAGCTGCCTCCAGAGGACGCCGCGCACGCTACACGCAGCTGCCTCCAGAGGACGCCTCAGTGCGGGCAATCTTCTCGGGCGGGCAATGAATAGAAGGTGCCACCCGCCGTCTCCAAGACGCCCATATCTGTCGCGAGGACAGTCTAAGGCTCCTCGGCATTGAGCAGCAGAATTGAGGGAGTCAGTCCAATGTTCACCGAAGGCGAGATTTCCCACGAACTGGCAGAACACGGACTTAGCCAAGCACGTCGGCTATATCGTCCTGGCGGGAGAATACCGCTGACGAAGGTTATCCTCAGTTTTTCTTGCCAGCCACCGATGTCCGTTTTTCTCGGCCATAGATCTCACCCGGTTATCCTGAAGCCGGGTCAAGCAAAAGGAAAAAAGCTCTGCATGAATTGCGGAGGCCCGAATCACACCGCCGACTGCTGTTGTAGCGCTCCCAGGTGTGTGAACTGCCAGGGATCATATCCGCGGCTAGTTTACCTGCGCGAAATAGTGTAATAATGCTCGAGGGCCGCATGCTCCAGCAGGTTAGAGCGGATTACCCCAACGCGGTCATCGGTGAAGCTGTCCAGTGTCGCTCGGCTTCTGTCCAAAAGGGCCCGTCTTCCGATATACGGGTCTCACCTACGCTACTGTGGTCAGGGGGATTTCGTCAGCAGCGAGGGCTGATCCGCAGGTCGTTCTACCCAACCCAGAATATATACGAAAGATTCAGAGGAACGTAGCTACAGGTCGCCTACGGTCAGGACCCACCTCTCCCGCCGTTCGAAAAAGACCCCGAGGATAAGTAAGTCTCGCCAGAGCGCCGATACCGGTTCGTCGTCTCGAGACTGGCTGATCTTCTGCAGGGAATTAGACCAGAATTATTTGCCGTGTTGAGGTCTCTAGAGGAAGCGTTGCCACCTCTTATGGGACTGCTTTCCGTGGTGGGCAAGTTAAAAGGTCTCGCCTTGTAATGACAGACCACAACGACAACACGCCTAACAGCGGGCCCGCCAGCCCCCCAAAGTCGTTAATCTTCTTTGCAAACTTTAAAAAGGCCTTTAACAGTATTCGGAGGGACCACTTATTGAGTGCGGTGAAAGCCTATGCCCCGAGTTTGTTTCACCAGGTGGAACTAGCTTATAAAGGGCCTTCTCCTACCGCATAATGTCATAATGTCGCAAACAGGGGTGCAGCAGGGCGACTCATTGGGTCCCCCCCCTGATCTGCCTGGCTGGCAAGGAGTTAGTCGACTCTCTTAAGTACACTCTAAACGTAGGGTACTTGGACGACGGTGTTCTGGGTGGCGCCCCTGATGCGGTACTGAGGGACGTCCACCGAGGCCTTTTTCTTCTGAGATTTCATTTTCGGCCCTTCGTCTCAACCACTTGTTCCGAGAGGCAGACTGTGCGAGCTTCAGAAATCCTTAAACGACTCAATGACCGCGTGATGTCAACATTAAAGGCGTTGCTGAACATCAGTCTATCTGCTCGTGCCCGCCAACAAGCTCTACTCCCCGTTCTTTGGGGTGGCCTAGGGTTAACTGATGCGACTGTCTTATCGGAAACAGCTCTGGCAGCTTCCCTCCATAGGTCAATGTAACAGGCAAGAACCCCCCCTCGATTCTGTTGCTCTTACGGACTTAGAAGATCGATTAGAGGCAAGCCAACGCAGAGCCGTTGCCCTGTGCGGCCACCAGCCCGCCGAGGCTGGACACGAGAGAGAATGGTCAGGAAGTCTATATGAGCAAAAAGTCGAAGACCTCATTGCGAAATGCGCCACGGACGCCGATATAACCAGGCTGCGCGCCTTCTCCTCCAAGAGGGCAAGCGCATGGCTCCACGCCATACCCTGTACTCAAATCGGGACTCTGTTAGATGAGAATTCGGTGAGGATCGCGGTTGGACTTCGTTTAGGGGACAGACCTTGTGCACACTCATGCCTGCGTCTGCGGAGAGGTCGTCCAGCCAAATGGACGCCACGGGCTGTCCTGTATTGTCAGCGATTAAGACACCAAGCCTTGAACGGAACCTTTAGCAGAGCTCTACGATGCAGTGGTCTACCGTGGAGCCTGTCGGACTAGACAGGGAGGGCGGAAAGAAACCTAACGGTCTGATCTTAACTCCGTTCGGGCGGGGATGCATGCTGGTTTGCGACGCGACAGTTACTGACACATTAGCCCCTTTAATGATCAGTGCTGGCGCGGCTTAGACTGGTCATGCATCGGCTCTCGCCGAGGCAGGCAAAATTAGAGAGTACCAGAACATCGGTTACCCGTACGAGTTTCACCCACTTGCCTTCAAGACCCTTGGCGGGCCGAGTCCAACTACTCGCAGTTTACTACAGAAGGTCAGAAAGCGGCTGTTCTAGGCCAGTGGAGATAAGCGAGCGGGTGATTTCCTCATACAGCGTCTGTCGCTGGATGTGCACTGAGGCAATGCGGCCTCGGTTTGAGGAACCCTCCAGAAATGGCTGGTCGTTACACTGGACCCCCATAATGGTGCGCACGTTCGCAGAGACCCAAATGTCATGGTCCTACCGTAAATGATTGATGCATTAAATAAAACTATATCATTATTCTTATTGAATTAAATCAATTGTGAGGAGTGGAGGTGTCTTTTGATTTCACAATGAAAGCTGCACCTTCTCCTGCA
The DNA here is from genome assembly GCA_003439945.1 of Dermanyssus gallinae. Classification (NCBI taxonomy): domain Eukaryota; kingdom Metazoa; phylum Arthropoda; class Arachnida; order Mesostigmata; family Dermanyssidae; genus Dermanyssus; species Dermanyssus gallinae. The sequence goes on from QVRM01003342.1 coordinate 39,828, forward strand.
GACCGTGGTAAAACCACCATCTGTTTTTAGAGCTGCGCGTTCCCGCGTCGATCACCCGTGATCTCGTCCATGCGTGTTTACAATCTTTAAAAACTTACCAGTCCAACGCCGATGGGACCCTACTGTCTACAGAGCTAATTGTTTTGAATACGACTGAACGAAATGCCTGTCTTTGGGGCCAAGACTATCTACCACATCGTGATAGATGCCGAGACTTCTAGTGCTATCCGAAGCCGGCCAACTGCCTATTCCGCCTCATAGACAACAACAATCGCACCACTGCATCTGGCCTCTCGATCTCTCCCTCTCTTACTTCCTATTATATGTATATCTCGTTCTGTCTCGCTTGTATCTATTGTTCTATTAATTCCTGCGCAAACGATGCACCACGCTACCGGGCTTGACTGCCTGGATAACCTAACAAATATATACAGAATGTCAGAACACGCAGGGTGGGACCTTTTAGGGAATCAAAGAGCTCGTTCAAATAAGAGTTTTTTTTGTAAAATTCAGTAGAAGTTTTATGTTATAATGTGTTAACGAAAATTTGCAAATATCGAGTCTTAATAATGTATAATTTTTCAGATCATCCACGTTAAGTGACTTGAGAATTTGCCATATAGTAATAAAGCACAGACTTCATTCATTCTCAGAGAGAGCGTACTTTTGCGCATATTTAAGCGCATGAGGATTATTTTATTCAAAAATAAATCCTAATTTTGATTTCTAGCTTTTGAACAATGCTGGTTTAATAGTAGAAAGTTTAGATGTGGATTCATGCATGTATCTTTTGCATTTCTTTAATTAAAATATACTCTGTATTATTTTAGAAGCCCAACCTTATATTTTGGGGCGATTTTTGCACACATTCATTGTCAGACATCTCCTGAACAATCTAGCAGTCGCGGGTATTCTGGAGACCAGATGAAACTCTCTAGATGACATCAAACAAAGAGGCCGGATCAGCCCTGGTTTACGCGCCTCGGCCGGATTAACCGATGACTAAAGAAAACCGCTAGGTAATCCAGCACTGTGGCGTCTTCGTGGTTCTAGAGCTCCATCGAGTTATCTTCGTGGACTTCCACCAACAGGTCGGGTAGAAACCTGCACAAAAGTGTGTATATGGTAATTTCTTCAGTTAGCCTCTCGGAGGCCGACAGAGAGACCAATAAGGTGTCAGTTGTTCATTACGCTACTCCAAACAATTGTAAAGAAACAATGCTGATGCGCATGCAGGCGGGTCATTTTCGGGTTTCTGTTAGCCCCCAATGATAACAGTGGTGCTTTAAACCCTTGTGCAAATGAGGTTTTCGTCGGCAAATGGTACAAGTGCAAAGAACATCCGCAGGGTCTCTTCCTTTCCTCCCCGTGGATTTTTGCTGCAGATTCTGTGGACAGGATATGCGACCCCTGCTAAACAGGTTTGGAATATGTCTGACATATTTGAACGCGTGCTAGAAAGTTGTGTGGCGGTTCACTTTGTCAAGTGATACATTTGAAAAAGAACGGAAATATCTGGCTGAATGCATGCTATGGACATTGCACGTTTTGCTCATCTCAACATTTTTACCGTCTTTTTTCGGGCGTACCCTTAGTCAATATTTAACGTCCACGTGTTTGCTTTGCATTTCTTCGTAAAACGGACCCCATAAATACAATTGTTGCAAGGTAGGGCTCGAACCATGCACCTATATGTCTTCGCCTGTCGTGAAGTGCACGTTAATGGCACCACGGCATTGGGTTTTGACATTTTCACGTCTAGCCTTATCTATGTTTAATTACAAATCGAATCACCGTAAATTTGGTCACAAAATTCTCCCGAAAGCGTGTTGCATGTTATTTATTATTAATATTTATCTGGAACGGACATTTCCCGAGTCACTGAAGCCTCGAAAATCAGGTTTTTTTATTATCTCATTTGCAAACATTTTGCAATAATAATATTTTCCTTCCGTTGTAAAATTTACTTAATAAATGTCAACTTCAGAAAAAAACACGAACATTACATTTGTGCGATAGCACGTCGGTCTGACTAATCTTAGCGCACCGGCATGGCTCTAACAGGCGCAAAACCAAATCAGAGTTTTTCCTTCTTTCTATGCCATAACAGCAAAGGCAACATGTGCAGAATGCATGAATACCACGAACAACGACCTTGACGACAACAGTAACAAAAACAACAACAACACCAACTTTAACAACAACAATATCAACTAACGAAACAACAACAATAACAATAATGACAGCGTTCCCAGCAGCTTTAGAAAGAGGAAAAAGAGATGCAATTAGAGTTCTCGCATACACGGGTACACAGCCAGATAGCCACAATGCCATTTTGTCGGCAACTCCAGCCACCGGCGATCTCGGCAGGAATGAAAATGTCAACAGCGCATTTGGCATTTCTTTCCACCAACGACTACAAAGGCCACAACGATAGCGTCGGGCCTACTTTGTAACGCTTCTAGAAAACCGCTTAGGCAGCCAGCCAGCCAGCGACTCCTGTCTACAAGCATCGGACAATGAGAAATGTTTTGCTGCATATAGAGACTTCCGTATAATGAGAAATGTCTTGCGCAAGTCATGCTCACATAGCGATGACTATGAATATGCAATTTTGTTCGGTCTCTGCTATGCTTTGGCATCGATTCACAAGCCTTTACGGCGTACATCTGCCGTGTATGCAACAACAGCAACAGGGTTTACTACGCAACGACAACGACGATGACGACAACGACAACAACAACACATGAATGAAAATACTGGTTACAGTAATTGTTGCTTTAATTGCTGTTGTTTTGATTGTGTTCTTCTGCAAACAACGTCACTGTAGGCATGCGAAAACACACTACAGTATACGTGGAATGAGGCACGCACTATTTCGGTACGATATGTTTTTGCAAGAGATGCGTGTCTACTAAATATGTTATTGGTGTTGTTCTTGTTGTTGTTGTTGTTGTTGTCGACGTTGGCAACCATCGCAAGAGATATGACATCGTTTCAGTACGTGTTTTGCTTGTAGCAACTACGGCTGCTGTTGAAATCGAGCTATAGCAGACAAAACAACACAACAACAACACAAAACAACAACACGATGACAACAACAAGGACGATGACGACGAAGAGGAACAGCGCATGGCGTCTCCAACGTGGTGTGTTTTTTCC
>QVRM01003343.1:0-44009 GCA_003439945.1 Dermanyssus gallinae
AGATATTCGCTACTACGACGGAAAAGGATTGGGCACCTCTCACCCACCTGGTACGGACTGAGGAAGCGGAAGAGCTTGCGCCGGGCTAGCCCAAGGCAGGAGAGCTGGTGCCGACGTAGGTTTGCGTGAAGTCCGCCGTGTAGTCGCAGTGATCACAGGCAAGCCGAGCCCGTTCGCCAGAATGCGCACGCTGCCTCTGTCGACGATCTTTTCGCCGGCCAGGTCAGGAGCTCCGCCGGCAGTGTCAGTTCCGTTGGAAGCCTTGAGCCGGTGAACGCTGCTCGGTGACGCTCGAACTTTTCCTCGTCTTTGGTCTTATAGGGACACATGCGAACCTCAGAACGCCCTGTGATGAACGAACCTGCGTTCGTTCGCATCGTTGCGAAAACAATTATCACAACAGCAGCACAAGGTGCATCAGCATCAGCAACAGCAACAACAACCACAGCAACGATGAAACATGTTGTTTTGCAAATTAAATGTATTAAAACTGTTTTAGTGGCAGCGTGGTCTAGTGTCCCGAGGGGGATCTAGTGAGCTAGTTATGGCTAATCTATACCGGTGTCGCCGGTTCGATCCCTGCTGTTGATCGAATCGTTTTCGTGAGTTTCGATGTTATAGCCGCTAAAAGTCAGAAGCCATGGTGCCACAAGAAATACTGATGGGAAAATCTTAGGTACCTTAACATGTCCGGACCTCGATAAGTTGAAGGACGCCTAATGGTGAGTTCAAGCCGGTTGGGGGACGGGAAGTAGGATCTGGTACGGCCTTAGGGTAAAAACAGTTTACTTAAGGATGTTTTTAATTCTCGAAATAGAACTTCGCATTTGTGTTGCAGAGTGGATACTAAACTTTGCTCAAGTCCTTATTATGAAACCAATTGTTGAGTCTTTGCAGCCTTCCGAGCAACATTGCATAGTGAACGAGAGGATGAACAAATGCAACGTTTACCCGCTGGAACTGACATGTTATTCGTCTAACTATCAGACCAGCAAGTGCAGCAAGACAAAAGTAACGCAGCTACGACCTTGGGAGGACGTCGAGGACGCTAGGCTAGGCGTGTGCAACGTACCCATTGCAGGACGGTTCGCTCTGTGCATGATCTTTTCCTTGACACTTTCATGAATCCGACGCAGGTCGTCGAGCGTGAGGTGACCGTCGTCGTGCCACCGCGCCGGGCAGCTGGCGAACTGCCCCGAAGTCGAGGTCGATACAGGACGCCCGTTGACCAATGTTAGACAAAGACGACATTGATGTCAGTCAAATCAGACAGAGAGAAAACGATGCGTTCGTTAGCGCAGAAGAAAACGGGATAAATGAAGACAGACACCAGTAGCAAAAAAAAACGATAACCACGTCGTAGTTGGCTAGCTAACTAATTAACTAGTTAGTTAATCGTAATAAGTTGGACCTACCTGCCTCTCCGAGGGAAAATGTGGCACAAGCATTGCCTTCAGTACCAAGAAAAGAGAAATACGAGCATTCATTAGGAAAGACCTTAATTTGCTCTTGTTGTTCCCTTGACGCTGCGTGACGACGTAAAGAACGGCACTCGGTTGTTTTGCGAGAAATATTCGAATTTATTGTCGCATTTAGGTGTGTGTGTCAATTAGCCAACGCTAATATTGTTGTTTTAGTGTTAACAGTGTATCAGTTGTGTTCGTATGTGTGCCTTTGTTTACTGAAGCTTTTTGTTTTTTTTCTAGTTTCTCTTTTCGATCTTTGCGCGGATGCATCGTAAGTAACTGCGCAAATGTGCCGGTGACAAGTGTTGATTGACGTTGCTAGACGAACGCCAAGCCTTCGTATCGCGTTGACTACAGTAATCTCTTCCTTATTCCGAGCAGTTCACCACTGATTGTCTGAAACGAAACACAACCGTAAGCCTCGGAACCGTTTTTGCCCATTTTCGTCAGTTTTAGAAACGTCTAGCCGAGCCTGCCAAATGCTGAGGCTGGAGGCCGAGTAATTATTGCGTGCTTTTTTTAAAGTATACGCTTAAGAATGGCTGGGATCACTTAGCCAAACCTTCTCCTTTGTGTTCGCCGAGCCTGGTGGCGTGGTGGTATGCGTCTGCGCCTCCCGACCGGAGGAGACACATAGGTGTGCGGGTTCGAGCCCCACCGTTGCACATTTGTATTTACGAGGGTCCGCCTGTAAAGCAACACGAAAAGCAGTCCCATTGACGTTAAATCTTGGCTGAGAGTCAGCGTCGAAAGATTTTTTTCTCCTTCGTGTCCAGTGATTGTGGTCCTGACCGTTTGTCCGGTTCAGGCAGTTCTCTCCCTGTCAGACTCTAATTCCTGCGCGAAACACAATTGAACAATTTGTTTACGTTAGCCGGACGGATTGTGTGGGCATCCACGCGCAAGTTCCATTTATTAGAACTGGACTGGCTGAGCATTAATTTCGTGCATATTGTACTATCAAGCGCTGTCGAGTAGACCTAGGCGTCGATAGGAGAAAATCGAATATCTAAAGCTAAATAAAGCGTTATTCTGTCAGTTAGTTGCCAGTTAACGGATGTATATGTATGTATATATATATATATATATATATATATACATATTTATGTATATTTATATATATATATATATATATATATATATAGTGATTGTACGTTGTAGGTAGGATTTTTGTCATCGTTACCGTGGTTCCCACCGTCGTCTCTCATCCATGTACAGTGAGGATGTGCAGCCAGCAGCGGTTTGCCGGTGGTGACGGCGTTATGCTAGATTGTGGCGATTGAAGGCAGTTTTGCCGCGGCTACTTTCACTGTGACTACTACGACTACTACAACTTCAACTGCTATTACTGCGAATACGGCTACTATTGCAACGAGCACTAGTTCTACTTCCGTGATTATCGATCGCGACTATCGATTTTGGCCTCGCCCGATATGGCGTCCTCCCAGTCGGTCTAACTGCCGCTGCTCTTGTCGCTGCTCAGCTACTGCCGCCTAATGCTGCCTCAGTATGGCTGGGCGCGCAGGCCCACACGCGAGCGCCTCTGTTCATCCAGACTGCCGACATGCTTTGCGGTCACGTCGGACGGCGTCGGATGGCGCGTGTTCAATTCAATAGTGTACTATGGAATAAATGCAGTTTGTTTGCAGCTCTTGTACGATGATATGCGCATGTTTACACCATATGTAAATATGGTGAGCATGCGCATTTACTACTTCTATTTTTGCGCGTATATATATATATGCATATATATATATATATATATATAAATATGCGTTTTGTCGATTGACAAAACTAGTTACGCGGAAAATGTCCTGCGATCAGCAGCTGTAGCAGGCCCACTAGTTGTCATCCTAGTTGTCGTAGTAGTAGTAGTTGTGGAACTAGTAGCAGGCAGAAGTAGGGCCAGTGGCCGTAGCGCCAACCACAACCGAAGCAGAAACAATGATAACAACAACAACAGCAACAACAACGACGACAACAACATCAACAACAACACCAACAACAATACCAACAACAACAACACCAACAACACAACAACAACACCAACAACGAAAACAACAACAACAACAACAACAACAACAACAACAACAACAACATCAACAACAACAACAACAACAACAACAACAGCAACAACGACGACGACGACAACAACAACACCAACAACAACACCAACGACAACAGCAACAGCAGCAGCAACTCGCCTTGCTTTTCCGTGCAGGCTATAGCAAAGGCTAGTGGGTGCAAACAAGCTAGCTACAGATACCCTGGCAGGCACACAGAAGAACAGACCGACCGACCGTTCGTCAACCATACAAACCGACAAACAGACAGACAGACAGACAAACAGGCAACCAACCATTCAGACAGACGACATTCATCAGCCAGTCGATATTCGGATCGCCTTCATCGCTTTTCTTCTTCTCTGTCTGCCTGCAGCTTCTCCTTGGCTGCTCCTCCCAATCGTCGTCCGTTTTCCAGCGCCTTCACTGTCGCTGCCATTGCAGTTTCTGCTTCTTGCAGTTTATTGTGCTTGCGCCGTTCCCGCATGACCGCTGTTCCTAACTCCCAGTCTCTCGGCGTCCCTTCCTCTATCTCGGATCTCTCTGACGAACACACTCATTCACATTTTTCTCTTCGGCTTTCTCTTCCGCATATCTCCTTGTCTATCATCGGTGGGCGGCCGTGATAGTGGTGGTGGTGGTGGTCGTCGATTATTGATCGATCCGTCGTTGTCGGCGGCGGCGGCGGTGCCGGCGCCGGCGTCTGCCGAGATCGGTGGGCGATCTCTTTCTCTCGACAGTTCGCCGGTCCGACGCCCAGACGCTCAGGGCTCAGTCACACACACACACCCACCCACCCACAGTCGCCGTAGTCCATAGTCGCCGTTTTTGCCGCTAACCAACCAGCTTCTTTTACTACTACCACTACTACTACAACAACTACTACTACTACGAGGACAACCCCAGCAGCCGGCGAGAGCCCTTAGGGGTCCTTCTTCCCTCCACCCCCAGCCCGTCTTCCGCCCGCCGCCGCCGCCGGCCCTACTTCTGTGGACGTTTGAGGGGTGGTGGGGGGTGGAGGGAGGGGGGTAGCGATGGCTCTGTGGCTGGATCGCCGCGCTCGATCAACGCTTTTGCTGTGCTTCGGCTGTCTTGCTGCAGCAGCATCCACTGGGATATCGATCCATCTGTCTAGTCCTTTCCCCTTCAAATCTCTCTCTCTCTCTCGCTCTCCGCCCCGCTCTTTCTCTCTTCCCCCTTTCTCCTTTGCTCTGTCTGACTCCCCTTCGTTGTCCCTGTCTGCCCTCCCCCCCCTGTCTTCCTCTGTGTCTTTTGCGCGCCACTCAATTTCTGTCCCACATTGTTCTTCCGGCTCCTCCCTATCCTTTGAGCTTTGTATGTATCTCCACGTGCAGTTAGATTCTGAGGCGCTAGGTTTTGGGCTAGGATGTCCCTGCTTGTCGCATCTGTTGCTCTTGTTGGCCCAGTCAGTGATTGACCGTTGTGAGGCTTCCGTCTCCATCTGTATGCCGTCGATCGCCGTATGTATGTTTGTATATCTAGCTGTGGTGTGTGGGTGGGGTCCTCTGGTCGGGATGTTCCTCTGGTCGGCCTTGCATCCTCATCCGTCTGTCTGTTCGTGCCCTTTTCGTCCCGGCCATCGATTGACAGCGTCAGTCCGGCCGAAGTCTTACGGCGGCCACCAACCATTACGGCTACTCGACTTCTCGTCCTCTGTAGTCGAGTCTTGAGAACCGGCCAGTGAACGACGGCGACGACGACGACGACAACGACTATATTGCTGGCGTTTCTGGCACAGCCTGTTCGCTCATCCACCAACCCATCGACGATGACCAATCGGCCAGTTTTACCGGGCATTGGTTGTCCTTGGAGACGTCGATACCATCGTGACTTTTGTTGTTCCTGTCGTTTTCGTCTTCACCAGCATCATCATCATCATCATCATCATCTCCATCATCCATCATCGGTCTACCGCCGACCTGAGCCGACCCTCAATTCACGCACTCAGTTGTCAGACGTCCGACGGGCAAACAAGCAAGCATTTAGACAGTCCGCCAAACCGTAGCAGGTAAGCCGGTCCAGAAATCCAGTGCGTTGCAGCAGGGCTAGTAACAATACCGTCACCATCAATCGCGCCATCGGCATCTGCAGTCGATCAGGAGAGCTCTGCATGTTCCTTCGGTGGACGTCCTATCCAAGTCGGCCTCTCACCCAGCTCGCTGGCTGGGTCGTTCATTTCAGGTCAGAGCGTTTATCGATTCATCCGTTCGCCTGCTGTTTCTCTCTTCAATCGGCGCGATATCGATCCGTCGGGCCCCCCGACGACGCCCCCCCCCCCCCCCCCCCGCCGCTAACTCGGCTGCTGTTGCCAATTCTGGAGTTGCGATCGAAGCACGATCGTGCTGTAATAGTTGCCTCTATGAAAGAAACTGCTGTTACCATGTCCAACTTGCTGTTGTGACACTGCGACACTACATCGATACTGCAGCACTGTAGGTTCACGCAGCATCCGTTGTTGTACTGAGGTAGTAGTGGTGGTGGGGGTGGTGGGGGGTGGTGGTGGTGGGGGGTGGTGGGGGTGGGGGTTCTAGGTGGATGAGTTGCACTAGCGCTCAACTGCCCAGCCCAATCACAGATCAGGCCGCCATGAGGACGGGCCACGGTCCCAGCTACCGCTGCATCCCCTGATCCGCCACCCCCGAGCTCCCCCGCTAGTGGAGCTGCCGTCGCTACCGCAGTATCGGCAGCGGAAGCCTGGCCGATCAATAAGCGAAGCAAGCGACCCTTCATGCCTGCGTGACGGACGGCCAACACCCGGGGGGGGGGGGGGGGGGGTGACGGGGGAGAGTAGGGAAGACTCAGACGTCGTCTTCGTCCTCAGTCGAATCGATCGACCTTGTCGATCGACATCGCCCCCACTCACTCATTCACTCACTCAACATCATTCGCATTCTCGTCTCTTTGCTCTCGCTCTGCAACAGCAGCAACAACAACAGCAGCAACAACAACAGCAACAACAACATCAGCAACAACAACATCAGCAACAACAACATCAGCAACAACAACAACAACAGCAACAACAACAACTGCATCTACATCCACGATATCATCATTATCATCAGCGCATCAACTACCGCTGCTACTCGATCAGATGGCGGCGCGCGCCAGCATCAGTAGCAGGATTTTGGCCGTCATGTCATCCAGGACACATGACTGTGTGGAAGTAGCATATAGTCCACGACACGGCCATCGGAACGACGCGGTACGCATGCGGGGTAGTGGCAGTAGTAATAGTACAACCAGAAAGGATCGTACCACCAGAAAATGTCGTAGTATTAGATGTAGTAGTAGCGTGTAGCAGTGGAAACAATTGAAGCGCGTACAGTCGATAGGAGTTCCCGTTGTAGAAAGAATTGTTGTGATCGTGTTCGTCATTAACCTAATAGGTATCCTGTTTCGAGTCTGTCTGACAGCTTCGATCCACTCGAGATCGAATTGTGGTTGTTGTTGTTGTTGTTGTTGTTGCTGTTGTTGTTCTTATTTTTATTGTTCGACATAGTCATCGGTGACAGGCCACACGCGACTCATTGCTGCTGCTGCCACTATCACTACCATTGAGCCTCGCATTGGGTCGATCGAACGATGCCGTATGCAGCACAACTCTAACATGCGTCAACCAAGCAATTGCATGTGAACTATTACAACAAAAACAAAAACAACAGCAACAACAACAACAATATTAACCATAAGTATAACACAAACGACAACAATAATAACAACAAAACGACAATTGCAACAACAACAACTGCAACAACAATTTTACCAAATACGAATATCTGCATTAGATTCCGTCCGTCCCTGCTTCGGAGAGCGGGACAAGACAACAAGCGCACCCGCTGATACCGCTAATCACTGCTCAGCAGGGCACTGCTCAGCACACAATATAGATTCGAATGACACGACGCCGAGTCCGTTCTCTTAACACAGGGGTACGGCGAAACCCCCACGTGGTGATTTTTGTGTGCAGGACCGCGGGAAGCCACAGAGTGGGTTAGAATGTCGGCAGGGTCTGAGCTTCATTGTCACGTGTGACACTTCAGCATGAAAACCTTTTCCGTCAGTCACTCTCAGCCTCCCTCTCGAGAGAGCGTTTCATTCATGACCGCAGATCGTATTCTCAGTCAGTGGTTACTGAAATAGATAAAGCCAATGAGCGTGTACAGCATACGAATTCTCTATTCTACTTATTTGCTCTTCTATTCGCTGCTGTGCTAACTTGCTTGTTTGCTTGCTTGCTAATAATCAGAATCCAGCCTTCAGTAAGCTTTGTTCCCAGACAGGGGATAATAGGGGAAGGGCGGTGCTGGGAACACAGTACACTTAAGCAGGTTTCGGCAGTTACATACTCAACAGAACGAGTACAAAAAAAACAGTCGTAGCATCGAAGCGTTTTGGCGGCAACAAGATTCACGACAACTACGTTTAACTCCCCACTTCCGCCTACCGAACCCCCGAAGGTGCAGACGACAACAATAACAAAACCATCAACTAAATCACAAAGCATTCAGTCCAAACGCACCAGCGCAAGAAACATCAGTGCCAGGCATGTTTGACAGAGGACCGACTCGTGGCTGTACTGAAGTGAATCAGGGCACGTGAGGCAAGTGAGGAACATTACTACGGTCGATCGATAGGCTCACCGAGGATCTGAGGCTATTGATCTCAATAGCAATATCTGTAGTAGCAGTAGTAGTAATAATAGTTGTTGTAGTACGGACTTGACTAAGATTGGCAGTCACGCAAATAACGATTCTAGTCTCACGCACAAACACACTGATACATACATACGCACAACGACAGATGCAACCTCTCACTCAACTGCAAGAGGAGTAAGAAAATAACTCTATAACTATGCCACGTTACAGGGAGATTAACTACAACGGCCATAGGTAAGACAACATAACGATTGGTTGGTAAGATTAAGTATTATTAAGCACGATCATAGTGATAGCAGTTGCAACAACAGCAATAAAACTTTAGGCACAACAACATTACCTTTAACAGATATTCCGACGACGACAACCACAACAACAACAACAACAACAACAACAACGACTTCAACTGGCAGCCACCGCAAAACAGAAGCCGCAGCAACAACAACAACAACAACAACAACAACAAACACAAGCGCGCAAAGTCCGACGGACAATCCTGCTGACACAACAAGAAGAGGTGTCCAGCACTTGTGGTTAGGATTAGAAAACCTGCAACATCGACCACGATAAGAACACCCACGGCGAGAGAAATTCCATGGTGATATAGTAAATGAGGATGGCATCGAACGATGCCGATGGCGATGATGTTGGTGATCGCAACAAGAACGTAGCAACAATGATCAGCGTAGGTGTAGCGCCCTTTCGTACGCGATATCGCTCTAGAGTAACGACTCACGCGATCCGGGCCACGTCGATGAGCACCACCGTTGAGCTAACAAGGTAACAAGGCCTGGGCAACGACGTCATTCTGCGTCGTCTCACGTCACTGTCACAACCGCCAGGTTCCAGCAATGTCCTACTTCTTCTCTCTTCTCCCCGAAGTCCTTTTCCAGAGTGCATTCTCGAGATCCAGTCGGATTTGGCAGCCGAACAGCAGGAAGAAGTCCGTAGTGCCGAGGGGTGCACGAGAAAATCACGGTGGCGGCGAACACGGCTCATTGTAGCTCATGTCGCCTTCCTCGTCGTCGTCGTGGCCGCTGCTGTCCCCAGGAGTTCCCTAACAGGTAGAGAGCAGGATGAGTCAGCAAAGTAAATAAGTGCTTACATATTGAAACAAACACTTGTGTAGGAAAACAAGTGCATACGCATGTGCTTACGTAGGCAAACAACTACATACGTGTGTAAATACGTGCGTACTTTTGTGTAAACACAAGTACTTACATGTGTAGACAAGTAAATACATGTGTAAACAAGTACTTACGTTTGTATAAACAAGTACTTACTTATGCGTAAAGAAGTACTTACATGTGTAAAGAAGTACTTACATGTGTAAGCAAGTAATCGCATGTGTAAACAAGTACTTACATGTGTAAGCAAGTAATCGCATGTGTAAACAAGTACTTACATATGTAAACAAGTAATTACATGTGTAAGTACATGTACTTCTTGCTAACAAGCAGCTTTCTACCAAGCAGACACTACAAACGTATGAAAACAACTACTGACGTAGGTGAGAACGCGTACATGAACACGTTGCGTATATGAACAAGTACCTGTGTAGGCGAACAACTATTATACATACGTATGTCAGCAAGGTCCGAAGTGTGTGACGAAACACCTTCAGTCACATAAGTCAACGGGCAAACATAAGCAAGCGGGCAATCAGCGGTACTTAGGTAGTGAGTAGAACTAAGCACTGCTGTTACGACACTACAGTCACTACCACATCCCGAACACTCTATGACATCTGCTCAACTGACGGTTGGAGCGAACGGTTGGTAATCCATAAGACAATGATCATTTCAGTGAATCAACAGAAAGTGAACGTGATTTCAGTGATCAGGAGAAGATTGGACATTTCCGTGCATCAACAGAAGGTGATAGTTTCACTGATCAACAGAAAGTGATCTTCTTCACTGATCAACAAAAGACGATAATCTCAGCTGGCAACAGAAGATGATAACTTCGGTATCTAACGATGATGGTGGTGTAGGCGGCGATGGTGGCTCACAAATCAAGTCGTGCACGAATTTTGTGGTGCCGCGTGCCACGTTCACGGCACTGACACACGCCGCAATGAGACAAAGCCAATAACCAGACGAACAGGCACCATGATGATGACAACGAGGCAGGCACGTGCGCGACTGACTGAAAACCGCGACGGGTAAGCGATTCGTTGACTCGTCTATAGTCCATCGTAGACCAGCCTGGGCCGCTCGTGATTGGGATTTAGATGGATTGGGTTTGTGGTCGTTGCATTCGCTAGAGGCGTCGTAGAAGCGGTACTTGTAGTTCGCCTAGTAACACCGTGCCAGCCGGCGGTAGTCGAAATGATAAAACTCTATCGTAGACCCGCTCGCTGTCTCCTGGCAGTTCTAGTCGAAGTCGCGTAGAAAGGCTGCCTTCTTCGATCGGGCGCAGATCGAACTCCCGGATCCCGCCGTCACCCGCTGCTGCTGCTGCTGCCGGATCTCCACCCTCTCCACCACGAAGGCGACGACGATAGAGCGGGATGACGGAGGAGGGATGGAGGACACTGACAGTCGAGAAACAACGGGCAGGGAGTGCGATAGGGAGTCGGAAGGGGGGTACAGAGAGCTTCTTCTCTCTTTCCTCTTCGTCTTTCTCCTGCGTTGCCACCCCCGGGCTAGTCAGCCATTGGGGCTGGCACGCTATCGGGGCCACCTAGCCCCGACGTTTGCCAGCTAGGTACCGGGTCTATAGTGGCCGAAGGAGTGAGGCGGGCAGGGGTTGGAAGGGGGTAGTAATAGGTAGACGGATAGATGAATGGTTGTTGCTAGATAGATGGATTTTGAGTTGGAGACCAAGAACTACAAGGAATAAGAGGAATAGGAGGCATGGGAGGAGGAGGTGGAGGACGAGGCAAATACGCGAGCCACGCAGACACGACCGGCCGTCAGGGGTGACGGGGGGAGGGGGGGGGGGTGACGATGCTGACCGTGTGGGAAGACTAGGATCGAAGGAGAGGCTAAACTAAGCGACAAAGACCAGCTGGCTGGCTGGCTGGTTAGACTTGGCCGTGGTGGTGGTAATGGCCGTTGCTAGTTAAGGTCGTGGAAAGATAGTGAATGCCAGTACTAGTAATACAAGTAGTAGCAATGGTATATGGTGAAGGGAGAAGTGGGAGAAGGACCGCAGCCCCACAAGCTTGCAGATGAGGGGCGCTGGCAGCGGGGACAGCGGGGGCAATAATGCAGAAGTGCAGTGTTGTTTCGGCAGGGGGAAAAATCGATGCCGCTGGTCAGACGCCGAAGGAGGAGAACACGAGAATGACGAAAAAGCAAAAGCAAAGAAGAAAAAGAAACCCAAGGAGAATAGGAAGGAGAAGAGCGAGAAAACGAGGAGGAAAAAAATCGAACAAAATGGGAGTGAGCACGAGATGAGAGGGAGGACATAGGGATAGCCGTGAGGGATGTCGCTCGATAACGGATATTTTTTCCGATCATCGACCCGCCTTATCAGAGACTATCGGGCAGCATCGGGCCCTCGTCTCTGCAGCAGCACCACCACCCCCACCCCCAACACTGCCACTGTCCCCACCATCACGACCATCCTATGGCTACTACAGCAGCAGTAGCAACAACGGCAGTCAGCAGCAATATCAGGAAAAGCAGTAGCAGCAGAAGTTGTTGTTGTTGTTGCTTCTGTTGTTGTTGTTATCGTTGTGTTCATCATTGTGGTCATCGTCGTCGTCGTCTCTTTAGCTGTTGTTTGTTTAGCCGTCCGTCCGTTCATAGTTCATCCAACGGCGTCCAACTAAACAACGTCGACAAGAGCAGCAACAATCGCAACAAGAGCAGCATTATAACAATAACCTCAACTATATTAACAATAACCAGAGCAACAACAACAACAACCGCATTAATAACAACAGCAACAACCGCAACAATAACAACTGCAACAACAACAACAAAAACGCCATTGGTGATGATGAGGACGCTCTTGATCGTTAGGATGGCATCGATGACAGTCACCTTCAGACCGTAATGACGAAGGCTGATAATGCAGATGACGACGCAATGGGCTCTATGCCACGATCATCGAACTTAGCCATAGATACGAGTATATATATATTTAATAAAAGAGCAACTAAAATGTTTATATATATATATATATATATATATATATATATATATATATATATATATATATATATATTTTTTTTTTTTTTAGTTACTCTTCATAAGCGACAAGAAAATGTGTGCTAAGCGAGAACGCATCTACAGATTAACTCTGCAAAGCGGCCATTTAGTGTGCCACGGTAGACGCAATAATGGCTGCGATAACGGTTGTCTTTCTGTTGGTTTCAAAATCAACGTACAATTTATTTGATTGTTATAAGCATATTAGTAAATACATAGTTAAAACAATTTTCTTTTAAAGCTGTGAACATGAGTTATATTTTCACCGTCCGTTGGTCGCTACACTTTAGCCCATGATACGCACTACGTATGTAAAAAATGCACTTAAATTTTCGTAGGTTCTATCTAGGTTCGGTTCCCTCTGTTCGCTGCTCAGACTTGCCTCAAATACTGTGCCTTCAAATAAATCGGTTATTATTATTATTATTATTATTATTATTATTATTATTATTATTATTTTATTGTTTATTGCTGATCATACAATTGTGAGGTCTGAACATTATTATTGTTATTATTATTATTAGTATAAGCCCCTCTCTCTTGTTGGCAGGCATCAATCGACGTCAACGTGGTACCAAGAAAACGTGGAACAACTAAACACAAGCCAGTTACAGTATCGACGCTCAATGTCAGAAGCCACCGAATCGTTCGTGGCCGCCAGTCAGGCGGTGAACCGCCACATGGCTGGGCTGGCCGCCCAATGAGTAGCCCCGTTGGAGTCTATATTCGGCTGAACAGTAGCAGTTCGTTTCGGAAGCACAAACACCACTACCGAGACCATCGGCATTGGGTCCTCTATGGGCGATCGATTGGCAACAGTCCTTCTCTCAAAACGACCGGCAACAAACAACATGATACTCGTATCCGGCTCAATATACGCTTTCGGCCATACATAGGGAAGGGCCAACAGTGGCTACTACTGGATATAGGCGGGCGTGCTATATATATATATATATATATATATTTATATAGGGTTTTCTGATTTTTTTTTGGAAAAGCCTATAGGGTACTGTAGTTACGGCAAAAGAATTTTGAATGGAATATGGTCTCCGAGAAGTCTGGGTTCGGAATGAGAGTGAAATTAATAAAACCTATCACACTGATGTTGTTGCCCGGTGTAGGAGCGTAGTAGTCTCTTATACAAAACCCAAGCACAGCGACATGAGAAAGTTCCTAGAAGGAAAGGACTAGAAGATGTGATATGGTTGACTTGAAAATAATTCGCGATCATAGAAGTTCTATTATTAGCTTCCCATCTTCAATTCTTCAGATTGGCGCACATATACATTCTACAACCATCATGTTAGTACTAATCTATGGCAATCCGTAGATTTAGTACAAACATGAAATGATAAATCTAATTAAGGTTTCCCGGTGGGCATGCCGAAAATAAGTGCATGCGTAAGTGACCTATAATTATTTATCTGATGGAGTAGCTCATTTATGCATGTAATTAAGTTCGACACGTTCTTAGGAAAACCATAGTTACTCTCTGAGCATGGCTCATATCGCCATAGGTTTAGTACTAAAGAGATCTTAAAATGCGCATTTGTCTAGATGTGTTAGATTTGAAACGTAACGAGAAAAAGAGAACGACCCGCGTTAACCTCGTGAAGGCGGGTCACCCAATAGAAAGATTTCCTAAAGATACCTCAGGGTCATGCTAGATACGGGACTGATCGGATCGGCACACGTGACCGAAAAGGCCCAAATGGTCTCCCTGAGCCTGACGGGGATCATGTCAAGAATCGGTGGGGTGGTTGAGGAAAAAAGAAGGCTCCTGGCTTCGCTGGCCGAATTAACGGCGCTGTACGCAGTCCCAGGTGTGGGGTACATGGTATTGCAAACGGAGAAAAATAGGGTTGCACTAAGGTCGACCCAACGAACACTGGCAATCAGAGTTAGCCGTATCGGCGTATCGGACTGAAGCTCTCCTGATCCTAGCCAAGATGCTTCCATAGGACCTCCTGACGGCTGAAAGAAGTAAAACGTACCTAGATGAAGACATGGATCTGACCAGGGTCAGGAGTGCCACAATATCGGCCTGCCATGAGGAATGGGCACAGGTAAGATTTGGTGTGACCACAGGGAGCTGGACCAAAAGTCTGACACCGGGCCTCAGGGTGTGGTACGATCACCGACATGGTAAACTTTCCTGCTTGTCGACTTAGGTTCTAGCCGGACAAAGCCAGCTCCAGAGCTACATGTAAAGGATTAAGAAAGCCCGGGATACCTGCGTACTGTGTGACACCTGAAAGGCGGATAACGTGAAGCACACTGTTCTGCGGTGTGGCGTTCTCAGGGAAGCAAGGGATGCAGAACCAGCCGCTGTGAGAGGCAGGTCCATCAAGGAGGTAGTCCCCCATGTGATGACGTCAGCCGAGGCATGGAGGGATACGAAGAGCTTGTTCGACGCCGAGTTGACACGCAAAACAGCTAAGGAAACGGCCAGGCGGAAGGGGCATAAGCGGGTCTCTCTGTGGAGTGGTCGACACAAGGAATTGGGGGAGGAGGGAGAAAGCAGCCGGGCCCCCCACGCATGCACTCTCACAGGATGATTTACAAAATGGCAAAATCCCTCTATCCAACCGCAGGTAGACATGCACGAGGTTAGACACGGATAGAGCTGCGTGAAGGAGAACGGCAGAGACGCTTCTTGCACAGCTTCGAAGTAATGCCAAAGTAATACCGAGCCTGGGTGGATGGCGGAGGGAGCCGGATTTAGTGCGTATGTGAGTCCCACACTAGTCACGCTGGCCGCTATTCCCAAAACCTTCCATATGCAAATAAAAATCGTGCGTTGTGCAACTGTTACATGTAAGACCTTTAGTGACAGAACTCTAGAGCAAATTAACACGCGATCACAAATTAACTGCAACGGAAATTAAAGCCAACTTGGATGCAGTTTACGGAACAAATGCATCGGCTTACAGTGCAATCATCAAGTGGATTGCCTCATTTAAAAGAGGTAGTATGGGCAACAAGATTGCACCACGTTCTTGACGGTCAAAAACAGCTTCGGATTAAAAGACGCCACAAACTAGCGATGACCCAAATGAAGCTGCGCGAAAGAGCTGGACATTAGCTACATTGCGGTATCATCATCAAAACACATCAATTGTTGCATTAGCAATTATGCATACAAGAATTGAGCCAAGCGGCTAACACAAGAGCTAATCATTTACCAAAAATGGTTGCATCAAGGTTTTTGTCCTGATATATATATATATATATATATATATAGGCTGTAGAATGTCATTGTTATTAAGAGGTATGTATTTAGAGAGAGACATAAGCGACGTCTGCTGCGACGGCTAAGCGACGTCTGCGGGTACCGGCACACGTCGAATCAACATGTCTTAGCGGAGAGGAGAAAAGCTACTGCAGCAGCACCGACGTGCCATTTCTGCTGCGAACCAAGATTGCTGCCGGTAGGAGAACTGACACCAAGCCAGTAAGTAGAGACGGTGTGGAGACGCAGTCGAAGACGCTGTGTAGTAAGACAAGCCCGAGAGAAGCGGTGCTGTACCGGTGTAGTACAGGACTCGGATAAGAATAAAAACTACCGCCGTGATCTTGGTCAATATTCGTGTTTTCCCTCCGGCAACCCAGTGAGGCCCTTACACATATATATATATATATATATATATATATACAGGTAGTTCAATAAGTTCTTAGAATGAAAACCAAGAATTTTCCAAATCATGTTTTTAAACTTATCTTATTCGATATACTCCCCGAGATGCTCAATACACTTTTCCCACCAAGATTTCAGAGCTTTTATACCTCTTAAGTAGAATTCCGCGTCTTTAGACTGAAAATAGGCATTGACAGCAGCCTTAACCTCTTCATTGCTGGAAAAACGCTTTCCACCGAGACTATTCTTCAAATGTTCGAAGAGGAAATAATCAGAGGGGGCCAGGTCTGGAGAATAGGAAGGTTGTTCAATAAGTTCGAACCTCAGTTGGGCCAGTTTTGCCGATGCTTGCCGGGACTTGTGTGCAAGAGCATTGTCCTGGTGAAACAGAACAACCTTCTTCTGCAAAGCGGGCCGTTTCACGATGAGTTCTTGCTAAAGGCAGTCCAACAGTCTTGCATAATATTCTCCTGTGATCGTTTTACCGCTCTCAAGGTAGTCGACCAGCATTATTCTACGTTGGTCTTAAAAAACTGTAGCCATCACCTTTCCGGTCAATGCCGTTGTCCGCACCTTCTTCGGAGGTCCTTCATCAGGTGCACACCATTGGCAAGATGCTTCTTGGGTCTCGGGAGTGTAGTGATGGACCCAGCTTTCATCGACGGTCATGAATCTGCGCCAAAAGTCCGACGGATTGTTCGACATCTTGGCCAAATTTCGCTGTGAAGCGAAAACAGGCGCGTTTCTTTGGCCTTGGTTGAGCAAATGCGGCAGCCATTTTTCTCTAAGCTCTTTCATCTTCAAGTTTTCGTATAGGATAAAATGCACACTACCTAAACTAATTCCTAATGCCTCCGCTATCTCCTTAATGTTCATTCGCTTATCTGTGCCAACGATGTTTCGCACTTTCTCTATGTTTTCCTCATCAGTTGCCGTTTTTTGGCCTCCTGGACGTAGTTCATTCTCGGTGCTCCTGCGACCTCTTTTTAACACATTAATCCAGTTGGAAACAGTGGCAAAACATGGCGCAGAGTCACCGTACGTCTCGTCCAACCCAATTTTTACTTGGGTCGCATTCCAACCTTTGAAATAAAAATGCTTGATAACCACTCGAAACTCTTTTTTCTTCATTTTAAAAAATCACGCCGATACGTTGCACGGGAAAAGCTACCAAACGAAATCGCAACGGCCAATCACCATAATATTTTGAGTGCTAGCAGTCGAAAAGTTGCAGTTCCTAATAGCGGTGGAAGCGCGCCAAAATTCGAATTCTAAAAAGCTCATTCTAAGAACTTATTGAACTACCTGTATATATATATATAAATTATATATATATATATATATATATATATATATATATATATATATATATATATATATATATATATATATATATATATATATATATATATATCTATATATATCTATATATATATATATATATATATATGTATAAGGAGCGTAAGGCGCTGTGCTAGGCACTCCGCCTTCAAAGATGGTCTGGTTCGAGCCTTGACGGCAGCGAACGCTCACTGCACACTCACGGCCTTCTGACTACCGAGAGGATTCCAAATGCTCCGATGGGATGACCTTGGCTCCCTTCGAGTCAATTCTCGTCTTAGACGCAACCGTGACTGACTCCTTCATTCCCTAACATTCCGGTACGCCTGCCGAAAGCCCACCAATGCAGAACACACGCGTCGATCAAATACCTTTTCGATTATAGACCTTGTTGCATTTAAGAGCTTTCTTGTCACACCCTTGTTATCGAAAACTGCACATACTAGGTCGATTGCTCGCCTCATAGACAGAGTGGACAAAAAACTCGAGTTCGCCATGGATAACAAACGTGGCGGATAATTATAGAGACATTAACTAATACAATGCATGATGGCGTTGGCGTTAAAGCCACGGTAATGCCATGGACTAGCAAACTCACGAAAATACAGTCGTCTTATTTGCTCCTTGTCGGGGGTGGCCGCAATACAGTATTCTTGAGATTACGTCACCTGACCGCCAACATCAACTCGTCGTAAACGCTGCTCGACTTTATGCCACAGTTATTTGCACTTTTGAGGTTAATTCTGCTAATTTTCGTATTATATACCAGGACTCATGATAAGTGAGGCACAACAAGACACGTAGGCATTTTAGGGAACTTTCCAGTCGTAGATTCTGAGAAAATAAATCTCGCTCACAAATTACAAATACAGCGTTTAACGTTTTTTATTCTACATATTTTCACTAAATTAGCGAATGCGAGAGCTCCTAGAAAAAAAGAGAAATTTATAGAGAGAAATAATTTTGCGTCTTTCTTTTAACTATTCTACGTTAGCTCAAAGCAGAACAAATTTAGATATGTGTGCCTGTTTATACGTGTACGTAATAAAAATCGTTATTTGATTGTGCTGATTCGAATGCTTTCATTTTGTTTAATTAATTTTTGTGACCAAGTAATTGACTTGCACTGATGGTTTTCATAAAAAATAAGATGCGTGCCATACTTAAGCTATTTGAGTGCAGATAGCTGGATAGAGGACTTTTACATCGGCAGGTACTATGCTTTACTGCCAATAACTCCAGCGAATTACCACACGTGGCCTCAAAGAGCCGTATAAAGCTGCATTTGAGTCATAATAACAGTCGTGAGACAAAAAAAAAACTAATTACTTTGTCCACTTCCCAGGTCCAGGAGAAATCACAGCGATGATCGTCAAGCGATCTTTCGGCAAGCATCTCAAAGAGCTCACACCAACCAAACGTGACGTTCACGATAGACACTCTATGAAGCTCGGAGTCAATGTCCCTGGAGAGGGAAACAGGTCTTTGACCTGGCCAATAGTTTGAAGGTCACTCCACAGGTATGAACTAATCACTGTGAACGAGCTTTCGCGGCAGACACCTGTGATAGCACCTGTTAAATCTAACTGTAGGCCGGTTAAAGCATGCCCGGAAAGCTATGCTGCAGAAACGATCAGTTCTGTTTAGTAGGTCAGTGCCAGCTGTTAACGTATGTTGTCGATACATTACAACAATATATATATATATATATATATATATATATATATATATATATATTGGGAAGCCTGTCAACCAATGTATGCTCATGTACGTGAAAATGCCACTTTGCTGTCATGTACCGGGGTGCCGGTTCGATCTCGGTTGTTAATAGATTTTTCAAGCGAGGCTCATTGAGAATAGATGATAAACTATGCCGCTCAACCCAATATATCCCAACCATTTTGGTGCATTGAGGATATGCGTCATGGCCCTTGCAAGTCCGTAGGGGGCTGTGGATTATCAGATTAATAGAATTATTAGATACATCTCCTGATATTTTTAAAGCAGCATAAGCACTAGAGTATTTAACATATTTTAGGCAGTATACGGAACCCTAGTTGTTTGCCATTTTTACACAAATCTTAAAGGCTTAATTACAAGCGTAAATGTTGGTCTCTAGTTCGCCGTGGCTGAGGGATTATTAACGTACACTCAAAAAACCCGCTTAAAAGTCAAATGAAATTTAATCGCAAAGCCACTGTTAAAAGTCTGTGAATGCCCCCGTTACGCGTGATTACTCGTCGAGGATACTTTTTCTTAAAAGCTCAATTGTTTCGCCGGGCGTGTGGCTTGTGTCATCATATACTTGTAACCAAAGTTCACTCGTATCGATTCTGTCCAAACTAGCCAAATACGGCCGATTTAGGATCATGCTGCCAAAAGGTTCGCTACTTAGCGTGCAGTGAAAAAATCAGAATCCAATAATAACATAGCATAAAATCACAACTATTATCAAAAGCAAGCTATTATGGTCATATATGTAGTGTTTCTATTACGCCTACTTCTGCAAAAAACTGCCTAGACCACAGCTACTCGCACTAGACCGTCACATATGGAGCACGAAATGGCTCTTCGTAGATTACGTAAGTGTTCTTGGTTGCCCAAATGCGACAGGTTTGTCTATTGACACTTGCACTCAGATCAAAGTCGTATTCGTCAAAAGGAAAATTTTGTTCACAAAATCGGCATTTCGGCGCTACATCATCTGGAAAGCCCAACAGGCAAAGTTGATGTGCGCGAAAGACTCAGTTGTTGGGCGCGTCGCCGAATCGACGTTTCCGGATAATGTTCCACACTTTTGGCCAAAACGGCAATAGTTTCGAATAGCGCTCTTACGAAGAGCTCGCCCGTATGTCCGTACAGAGTTTCCCTTCTCATGATAAATGTTCACGATCTCTACTAATATCTTAGTAGTAGATATATACATTTAAATGTATATATATATATATATATATATATATATATATATATATATATATATATATTTATTTATTTTTAGCGCAATATGTGTTGTATATATATGTACAATAATTTAAACAAATGGCAAAAGAGCGAAACAGAATCATCATCAATCATTAGCATCATAACGCACGAGGTTCATCATACGCTCCGTTCTTCTTTCACTCTCTCTCTCTTCCTATGCGCTCGTGGTTTGGCCAGTGACGGTTAATTGCGGTCCGCAATTGCCTTCAACGGGACAACGAGATCAATCATTTAGTTAGATAATCGGCGAACATATGTTGGCGTGTTCCCTAAACAGAAACGCAAGAAATTCAACCGTCATTGTAGGCATCCATTAGGAGAAGAGCAACCTTACTTTTTCCCCATATATATATATATATATATATATATATATATATATATATATATATATATATATTTTTTTTTTTTACAAAACTATGTGGTATATACTGTGCTAACGCCGTCTATCATAAACAAAATGATGTAATTGATTCAATACAATTAAACAGTTTTCACTGAGCACAGTGTCGGTAACGTTAAATTCACATAGATATGCGCAGCTCCATAAGAGTGCATGGCGATGCTGTAAAACAAAAGATACAACGACACAGTGGCGTTGTATCGATTAACGACCACACACAGACGCAGACCCAATACGATCCTCTGTCCCCTACGGGCTTGGAATGGCCGTGCGGTACATCTTCAATGCACCGACCGGGCCGGACATGTTGAGATGCGGTGCGGTATGGTCCATCGTCGATTTTCAATAAGCATCGCTTAAATAAAGTTCGATCCACAACAGGGATCGAACCGGCAATACACGAGTAGACCAAAACCATGACCATTGACAAACCATGGCGCACTAGTCCACGCCGCCACCGACGAACGCCCTACAAGCAAAAACTAACAAAAAAAAAGTCAAACTTTGTAAGACAAACAGCAGAGTCTCAGAGTTCCATTGGCGCCGTTAGGTAATTTTAGTGCAAAGGAGGGGCGGGGGGGGGGGGGCGCAGGGTTAAAACATTGTGCAAAAAAACGTTCAACAAAGTTTAGGAGCTAGTACAACTCGGCGAAAAAATAATAACCAACCAATGGGCCAAGGGGGCTGAAATGTCTTTTAAAAAGGGTCATTGAGCGTGAAAAACAATATAAGCCAAGCATTGGTTTTGCTTTATATATATATATATATATATATATAAACATTTTAAGGTTTGGTAGAACTCGGCCGTAAGAACTTGAGAGTGATTGTGCTTCTGCCATAGTGGTCGATCATTGCGTCTCCAGAACGCTAAATCGCCATCGTTGGTTCGATCGATCGCTGTAGCTCGCTTAGTCGATTCGGGTTTGTTCTGTGGACACATCTTAGTTATGGGATCGGGCGTATATATATATATATATATATATATATATATATATATATATATATATATATATATATATATATTTAAATACATATAATGTAGGTGCGCAGTGATAGTATAAGTGCAAGATACGTCTGCTTATTCCTCTCGCATCCCGCTATAGCTCTCTCTCTCTCTCTCTGTCTCAGTTCCCAGTCTGTCCCTCAGTCTTCCTCACTAACCAACTGCTGGTACGGCTGCTACTGCTTGCCTAGTATACGGCTTCGCGTCGTCGGCGACTGTTCCTGCGTTCGTATGTATACTGAAACCATGTGGGCTCGGCTGGCTTGGAGGCGAGCCCCCGGGGGCGAGTAACACGAATAGGGAAAGATATAGAGCGGTGTAAGATGGGAACGAGAGAGAGAGAGATGGGGATACGAGAAATACGAGAACGAGAAAACAATAGTGTGTGAGTGAGATAGGGATACAAAGAGGGAGAGAGAGAGGTGGGGGGGGGGGGGGACAGAGGCGGGGGACTACGAGGAATAGGGGGCGGGCACCCTCGTTCCCGGTATGAGGAAGGGTTTGGGTGGCCCGGAGCAAGGGCTCTCTCTATGTGATCGATCTCCAATAGCTTCCGAAATCGACCGAGGGCCATCACGTTGCTGTGAGCCACGGTCATTCTGTCGCCGTCGTGGCTGCGCGGGCGCCATCGTATGGGCTCTACGACCACGACGCCGTCGTCGTCGTCATCGTTCCGGCGTTCGTTACGGTCGATGTCATGCTTGCTGTCGTTGTTGCTGTTGTGGTTGTTGTTGTTGTTGTTGTTGTTGTTGTCGCTGTTGTTTTTGTTGTTGCTGTTGTGTTTGCTGTTGTTTATGTACTTGTTATAGCTGTCGTAGCGCCTGCCGGCGATTGAGGCGATTGTTGTTGTCATCATCGTCATCGTCGTCCCTCATAGCAATAGTGCTGTGGCTGGCATTTGTCCCGGTGTCTGCTTGATGTTCCCTCTCTGCCTCATCGTTACAACTACCGCTGCAAGCAGCTTACTGGTAGTCTACCACTAAGCTGCTTACAGCGGTACTTGTAACAAGGTTGTTGTTGTTGTTGTTGTTGTTGTTGTTGTTGTTGTTGTTGTTGTTGTTGTTGTTGTTGTTGTTGTTGTTGTTGTGTTGTTGTTGTTGTTGTTGTTGTTGTTGTTGTTGTTGTTGTTGTTGTTGTTGTTGTTGTTGTTGTTGTTGTTGTTGTTGTTGTTGTTGTTGTTGTTGTTGTTGTTGTTGTTGTTGTTGTTGTTGTTGTTGTTGTTGTTGTTGTTGTTGTTGTTGTTGTTGTTGTTGTTGTTGTTGCTGTTGTATTGTTGTTGCTGTTGTTATTGTTGTTGTTGTGTGTTGTTGTTGTTATTGTTGTTGTTGTTTTTGCTGCACTTGTTGTTCCTGCTGCCGCTGTTGCTGTGCCAGCGTATTTCCCGGCCGACAACTCTTGATCGATCGGCTATTGCTAGCAAAATCGCTATCATGAGCAGTGAAGTCGAAACAGCGTTATTCGTAGTAGCAGTTAGAGCAACATGGCACCAATCCATGCGTATAATTCGGCATGTGGCCTGGCCTGGCCTGGCCCACTGGTATGACTTGGGCGGCCGCTGATCGCCCACCACGGACGGAAAAGCGTTACGCAGCCGTATTTCTCTCAACGAGCCTAACTTGCGATGGTACGACATAGTCGCAGTGTTGTCATCGGCCTGATGTCGTCTGATTCGTGATCTAGCGCAGCGGCAGCAACAACAATAATAACAACACCAACAATATCATCATAAAAAACAACAGCGACAACGGCAACAATTCTTATACTAAAAATAGCATCGATGGCAGCAAAAACAGCAAAAGTTGAGCAAACGACAAAAGTAATAGCTTAACAACACTACGACTCCCACAGCTATTATACTGACGATCACTATTGACGTTTTAATCCGTTATTTTACCTGGGGCAGTTCGCTCGCAGGTGGACCGAGTCATGCGGCTAGACAACTCAGGGTAAGCTAGAAAGCACACTTAGTTCTTCAGATATGAGACGCACGGAGATAGAGAAAGAGACAGAGAGAGACGCGACTGCCTTATGATGTACAGATAGCCCCCTTGTTGATTGGCCCCTGTGCGCATGGTGCACCGAGGCACAGCCGTGCCAACGTTCCCGCCTGCATGTTTGGCTATTTCGCTGTGAGCCGGCGATGGCCGAGCGCGGCTTTAAGTGATTACTGCGAACTCCCTTATTTATACACATTCGTACGAATTTCTTGTTTCACGTCACATCTGACACCCCGTATATGTCGGATGTGACTTCTTGGAGGCGTCCAGAACGAGAGATATTGTTCTCGTTGCTTTTATTCGTTCGTCCGTCGTTACCGCCGCCAGAGGATCTTCCTCTCGATTGTCGCCGGTAGGAGATTCTCTCCTCTCGGGCGAGAGGTGGCAGCAGGCGATCACGTCATAACACTAGTTCAGAGCCAAAAGAGATTGGCTAACACAGCACATAGAAAAGCCATCTGTACAGCTGAGCATGGACCTCTTAGAGAGATCCTCGAATGATTCCAGTGCAGGGACGACGCAAATCAAGACGCGACCAGCTTTCATTCACACTGTACGACTGCCGCCACCAGCGCTGTCGTCGTCGTCGCCGCCCGTGTAAGCGCGGGCGTCGAGCGAAAAACGTCGCATGCCGGATGAGGAGCAGAAGTGGCGCCCGATCCTACCGCCTCCTCACGCCGAGTGGGGGGGGGGGGAGAAGGAGGAGGATGGTACCGTTCTCATACCGTTCGATACGGTTATCACCCCTTTTTGCCAGAGAGAGAGAGAGAGAGCGAGAGAGAGGAATAAACACCCGAGGTGCGAGGCTGAGGACGAAAAGGACAACGACCGGGGAACGGGGGCGATGATGGGGTAGGGGGGATAGGGTAGAGCATGAGGTGGAAGAGGGAATAGGGTAGAGCATGAGGTGGAAGGGGGAATAGGGTAGAGCATGAGGTGGAAGGGGGAATAGGGTAGAGCATGAGGTGGAAGGGGGAATAGGGTAGAGCATGAGGTGGAAGGGGGGGGGGGCGGCGGTAGAGGACGACGATAACGCGGAGAAGAAGCAGTAGTAATAGCCGTACGTCGAACGACGAAGGCTAAATATAGTGGTGCGGTCGATAAATCAATACGATGCGATCGAGACACATAGGGCCGCCGCGAAGCTGGGCTAGTCGATGCTGGCCTAGTATCGACCTTCCCCACCGCCTCGATCGAACAACTCCTACAGCAGCAGCAGCAGCAGCACCAGCAGAACCAACGACAGGCTCAAAGGCTGGAGCAACAGCAGCAGCCGCAGCAGTTGCTGCAGACTTGGTCGATGCCGCTGTCGATCGGTGGGTGGGTGGTGTAGTCGTCAGCGGGAACGGCAGGCCTAACGAACATTATCACAGGACAGCGTCATCGGCGCTAGCATGCTCAGCATCATCCCCATCATCATCGTCTTCATCATCGTCGTCGTCTTCATCATCATCATCATCGTCGTCTTCATCATCATCATCATCGTCACTGATCGCTGCTGCCTCGAAGCCAAATGAACACCGACAGGCCGACCGACCGACCGATTGTCTCAAGTCAGCCTAGCACAGCACAGTGGCTTTCTGACGTTGGCTGCGTCGCTGGCTGTGAGGTGCGCCGCCGCGAGCGACAGTCTCGAGAACGAGGGACTGATGATGGCGATGATGGTGATGATTATGATGATTATGGTGATGGTGGTCGTAGAGGCCACAACCAAACCACCCGACAAGACCATGCTTTATAGGTTCCAGCTGGTCGGAATTGAAATGATCTAGCCTCTGTCCTCTAAGAAAATAGTGTACACAAATGTGTATCATAATGTGACAAAATTATATTTTAATCATGTTTGCTTAGACTTTAGACTGGGTGCGATGAATTGAGATGAATATATATATATATATATGTATATATATCCTATATATAATCCATAAGACAATTCAAAACAAAGAGACGACAATAGACCACGATAGGTGATACGTTCAAACTATCTTATAGGCGACAAGGGTGATGCATTCAATATATCTTATAGTACCACAAGTCCTTCCGCAGTGCTCAAAGGCAGCTGAACAAATTCGTATTGTGCACAATGTTGCTAATAATCAGGTAATCTTGATAACGAGAGCACCCGTTGGATTTGTGTAATTACGTCGTATGTCTCGATGTCGACCCATTGTACACCATTGGAACAACTCCCTCCTCTAACACGATAAACTTGGTGCTCACTGAGCTTGGCGCCATTAGTATAAGGTCACAACATTGTGACCACCCAGCAATAACAGCAATCACAGTAGAAACATCTATAACAACGGCAACAACAACAACAACAACAACTATAACAGCGGCGACAACAACAACAATCTTCTCTGTGCTCACGACGAGTTACTACCAATGAAGCAATACATTTTGCGATTATTAACAGACCGGCTACATCGAGTAAAAATCGAGCGAATTTGTGTTCAGCCCTAGCCAAAATTGATTGCGGGCTTGCGGGGGAACGCAACAGTGCCCTGATGATCCCTTATACTCCGACAGAGCCCAACAGTGAAAAACGCAAACACTGTACACTGTACTATAGTACAGCGTATAAACTAACTGTACGCCGTTAGTAATGGTAGTCCTACAACTAAACGTTTTGAGTCTAAACAGCATACCTTTATTTCATCTGCTGCTGTGTTTCCGCTGAGTGGTGACGCATTTGGTGTTGTTGTTGTTAGTGTGGTTTGTCAACATTTTTCTTTCTGATGTTGTTGCTGTTGCTGTGAAACGTTATCAATGTTATTGATACATCGGACCGTTAAGAAGCCCGGCCGCACTCCCGAAACATCACTCGACTGGGGGACGACATTCGTTCGTTGAAGTTGGAAGCTGCTCCATGTGGCTTGCCGCTTGTCCTCAATCTAACGAGATGGTCGGAATTTCAAAAACCGGCAAACTGACACTCCACATTGGTGCACCACATGATCGCTGGACGCGCCAGACTTAAATACGCGAATTCCTGAAACCTGCAGAATAGCCGGACGTAGTTGGAGTCGTCATTCCTGTTTTCATTAAGTACACTGGCGGGTAGATAAACAAAGCAACGATGCCCGCCAATGAGGTGGTAGATTTCTATTGTCGCTGAGGTCTTCATACAATAACACCAGTCACTGTAGGTCGGTGCCGATGAACGTGGCGATAACGACACGTAACGTACGATGTCTATAGTGATGATTACAGCAGTACAGACGCAAAAGCTCAGACGACCTGAGTTATAGAAAATATCTAGGAAACGTATGCAATGCGAGAAAGTCAAGGGTATGCGCACTGTGCCGCGCTTGCTTATGTGAGCAGCAGCGGCGGCGGCGGCAGCAACAACGCCAACGATCCACTGATGAACTCGCGCGCCAACTCCGAGCTCTGTGCCGAGAAAGGACCAGGCCGATCGGAAAGGGAAACCCCAACCGGGGCAGACCCAGCCGGCGTAGGGAGGCCAAGGGCCAGAGAGGGTGTACCACGTGGCGCATGACACGCTACTTATCCGCCCAAGCTGCCGGTTGGATGGTAATGCACCATCTCTTTTTATTGAGACATCTGTGCTCCCCGTTTTTTTTTCGATCTGGGTCGATTTTTAATCCACTCCGGCATTTACTTTGTTTAAATTGGGAACCATGAAAACCAATTTAGGATTGGCCGGTCTGGGTCTCGAACCCAGGCCTCGCGAATGCAAGGCAAAGGCTGTTCCCACTAAGCCATCTTGCTCGGTAATACCAGTGTGTACCAAAACACGTGTTGTTTCTGCTGTCGTTGTTGTTATCATTGTTGTCTTTGCTTCTTTTGCCGCCCGTCAAATTAGGTGTTATCTACTTCCATAAGACAAATAGCTGGTGCATCCGTTAGTATCAGCGAAGCGCAACAACATTCATTTTGACCGAAATGGTCGTGCAAACATATGCAGCAGCATTCGTTAGTTAACTTGTCGGATCTTTAACAGCAGCACTTAAGCCATGTGCTCAATGCGTGTTTCATGTGACATATTGTCAACAGGCGCAACAATGAGTTTCAGCCGAAAGAGCTCCTACAAGATCAAGTTCTAACAAGTGGTTGTGCCTTCTCAAAAAATTAGATAAAAAATATTCAACAAACATATTGTTATCATTCTATAGTTTAGAACCCAATTACTGAAATGGACTGATAGTGAGCAACATTGGCATACATTTCTACCTGGTGTGCGTCGCCGAGTTATATATACGAATTATAAATACAAATGTACGATCTAAAACGCGGTGGCGTTAAGATTAGTTATATTGTTGATATGGGTTCTGACCAGTAAACGCTAATATTAAGCTTTGTGAGGTGTCGACTTTCTAGTACGTCGTATGGAATAGCGTCTTATATATTGTACCTGCAATTTGTATTAGCTAAAATGAAGGAAGTATTGCTAATCTACTCATAGAGCCGTCATCTCCGTCAGTTCCACAACAAGATTAACTTGCAAGGCAGCAATTAGAAGTGCAAACTCAATGTACTTTCTACCTGACAGTATACTGCTACGTTAGCGGTCTACTTACCATAATGCAATAGAAACCTTCTTCTCGATACAGCAGTAAACAATTGTGAAACATTCCCTCACCGCTTAGGCGGGTTTTAGCACCGCCCTGCGTACGTACGCAGCAGCAGCAGCGGTTAATGCACGTAAATCTATTATCCTCTACAGTAATAGGCTTACATACCTACAGTAGAACGCTAGATACACCGCCGCGGATACATTGTATCCGTTGAAACGTTACACTGAATGTGCCGAACCCCCGCTTAATTAACACCATCGAGCCCTTATCAGACTAACACCTTGTCAGAGGATATCAAACGCCGTAAAGTTAAGTTTGAACTGCAACGCAGTCGGGTCACAGCTGGGTTTAAAGCCAAGCTCTCGGGTCAACCAATAAATTTCTACCTACTCTAACAAGTGTTAGAGGTTTCCGGCCCTGCAAACGAGCCTAACGGCGTAGAAGCAGCACTGAGGATATTCGCACATGCAGCACATGCATAAATATGCATATATATATATATATATATATATATATATATATATATATATATATATATAAGCGATTGCATATGGCAAACATAGACATTTCGGTAAGGAGAAGAGAAGCTTCTGTTACGAAGAGTATTACGCTTAATAATAAAATAGTCAAATACTTTGATAGATTTTATTATAATTTATTAACACCTAGGTTGGATAAAATTATAAACATATACATCAGACACAACTAGTGCTTCCTTCACGTCATTGGGTCTTCTCTAATCTTGCTAGTTCAGCTACTGACTAAACTGCAGGTCATGCTGCATTTCGATGTAATGCCAAAGTAATACCGAGCCTGGGGGGGTGGGGAGGAATCCGGGTTTAGTGGGTTTGCGAGTCTCACACTAGTCACGCAGGCTGCTAGTGGCGCATGTGCATCATGCATTACCGAAACCTCCCATAACAAAAAAAAAAAAAAAAAAAGGTCATGCTGCAGCGTGGTATCTATCGCACTGGCCAGAGCACCTCGTGCACCTGCAACACTCCTGAGGATCGTAGAATTCTTCCGTGCTGCATAACACGTGATGAAACCCGTGGGCTGCAAACGCCGTAGTTAGATGTCTGCCCTTATATCCGGCTGCTCGCCAGGCCATGCTTGTCATCGCTACCGTAGTATAAATTCCTAAATCGATTCCTTTCAATTATTTCGTCTACTTCACAGCATAAGCCTCAAACGCTCTCGTCCTAGGTAAGCTCCATCGAAGTTGTAATTCCTGTGTCATTAAACTCCCCTTTCTAAGATATGAACTATTCTATTCCTACAAGAATTGGCTAACCCCACAACCCGTTTTATAAAGAAAAATCTGGCGACACGATACTATCGTGTCGGTATTGCTCGCAGGAACTCAGTGTGTAAGCACACCAAGTGATTGCAGCCATATACGATGTGCCTCGTTATGTACACATGACGACTATCGTAATCGACTCTATCTCAAAGATGACGTAACTTGAAGATCTTTAGATTTCGTATTTCGTCTTTGGCCTGTAAAATGTTTTTTCCCAATTGATCATGAAGTGATAGGTGCGCGAGTTTGCCCCACCACTGCACATTTGTATTTATGGGGGTCCGTCTATGAAGCAGTGCGAAAAGCAGTCCCGTGGACGTTAAATCTTGGCTGAGGTTCAGCCCGAAAAGAAGTGGGCCCGGGGCGCTGCTTAGGTAGGCATTCCAATAGTATATACATCTATCATAGATGTTATGCGCTTGATAGCACCATGGTTGCGGACATAACAACTAAGAAGCTTCGTACTCACCTTGAACAAACAAAACGATATTCTACCTACAGAAATTAAAGTCGTTTTTGTTATCATCAAACTTGCCATTGAATATAAAGGCAATTCTTGAAGATATGCTCTGGCCAATTTCTGGACATGCGCTCGCTATTTAAAATCTCATTATGAAGGTTCGATTGACACCAGTGCTCAAAATAGGCATGTCTGATTTAAGCCATTTCCTTAGGAAGTGCCCGTAGAACCTGACAGACCTCCTCAATACTAAAGAACGGTTAATGCCGTGTTGCTTTGCTGTAAGCGGGAGCTCAACGAGCGAGATCGAGCCCTTGGGATCAGAGTCGAGTTTTTTGTTTTTCAAATGCCTCGTTATTTAATTAGCGACACGCATGATTTGTCAGGTGTGTATATATAAAGGCTTTCCGTGCACCGACGCACCTTGCTTACAGTTGTGGATCTGCTCTACCATTAACTCCGTGAGTTGGAGCGGGCCACGGTGGACAACGTAACAAGCTCTGGTTAAGCACAAACTCCGTCAATTTAACGACTGCACACACCAAACTACCGATGATAAAACAACAACACTTTTCTTGACTGTGGGTTTTATTTGGGTGAGACCTAAGGTCAAAACAAAATCCCCTCCGGTCAAAAATGATCATTTGAGTACTTCTCGTAGTCGCCGTGCCTAGGCATAACGCAAAAGATCGCACCTCTTCACGGCTAACAAGGTAACACGTTTTGGTTAACTGCGGACTTTATTTCTATTGCCCTAACCCTTTCTGCCAACGAACTGCACTTCGCATCGTTATTTCGATTATCTCATTGTCACTATCAGCACCACGACCTAGAGCGATGTGATGGCATTGTTGCCACCTGAACAGCGTAGGCCCAGTCCTTCCATCAACATATGAGCACCTCACCCTTATTATCGTATTTAGTATATGTATACATGATCTATTACTCACAGCTCCAAAGCCACATTTGCACAAAATATTTTGCGACACACCACCTTGTCGCTTCTGAGTCACTTCGAAACACTTGGACCACCAAGAGCAATGACACTTTCTTTGGCCGTCTTCTCTTAGGGTAGGACACCAACCAACGTCGTTCAAAAACGTGCCTTGTAAATCTAGTAGTTAGATGTGGGATTTTGTAAGCCAATCTCGTTCGCTTATCCGATATCATTGCTTTGGCCATGTAGAATGAGATATCAATGTCTGCCATTATTTAGCTCCCAGTCGAAAATGTTTTTTAAACGCAATCGTTCTTAGTAAGACATACTCCGTCTGAGGTCCTCACAAAAAGACCGGTGCGGGTGCTAACAGATAAATAAGACGATTGTGACTGATGCGGTGACCTTTTAGAGCAACCTTGAGGAAGTTAGTCTGAACGTAGTTTAACATCGACGACTTGGCAGTTCTCCTTGTGAGAAAAGTCCATGTAACTTGCATATGATACGCTGCGGTTGCCGTTATATTTGGGTCAACAAGACTTAAGTCTAGGCTTGCGTGCAGCCTAGAAGGACTTGTTATACTATAAGATAATTGGAAGCCTTTACGACTAAGTTCCTCTAGGTGTCTTGCAAAGCTTAACATTCGTGTTAAGGCAATTATACTTAAGCACGATATTTGCTGAATATTGGCTGTTAATGCCGATTTTGGGCGCAATTACTTATTTCTAGCAGGCCTTCCATCTCTACGAAATTTCATAGCCTTTAATTTTTTTAGTTTATTTATCGTTATGTTGCAAGCTACAGTCGCTCTAAAGTGGTAGGTGACGGCTGCAACTGAAACTGACTGCGTGAGTAGACGCTTAGATCGCTAAGGCGTGTAAGAGTATTTATTTGTGCGCATCGGATTTTAGGTTCGCCAGAGAGATCACCTACAAGTACTGAGAACAACAATTTTTGCCTATCCCAACTGTATATGATTCGGGTTGTGTCTAAAGACCTAGTCATCTTCGTGTTTCCCATCAACATTTCCCCCGTACCGGCGTGCAGGAGCCGCAGAAAAATTCCAAACCCTTTACTAAGTGCTAATATATGAATAATGATGATATTTTTACAGCCAGATCAAGCGTAGCCTTAGACTCTAAAGCAAAAGCAAAAATAAACTTTTCCTTGTGTAGAAGATGCATGTTGGAGATGCTTATTTTATCCCGCAATGATGCATGGGTATTGTTTGATGTTGTGATGTAAATAGTTGGAACGGTACTAATCTAGCGTGGGTAACTCGCTTCGCCCCAAGCAGAAATTGTCACAAGAGCAGCACATTTTGGAACTAACTTTGTGGCTGTGTTTTCCGTGTCTAATTAATGTGTGTATCTGCTGAACTCAGAATTCTATAGCAAAAAAGGACGACTACTCGTGCTGCAGAAAAGGTAGACGCCAAGATGATTCATCTTCAGTCATCTTGCTAGTCAGCAATCAACCGTCCCGAGGTGGCCAAACAGACGGGGATTCACGGGAGGGCAGGAGCGACTATAACACGGCGGGACACGGCAGGATACTATCTGCGCTATTAGGCGGCTGTTGTTGGGGCAAGGCGAGTTATACCAGGATGTACATGCCTACATGTCCGGCCCTCAGTGCGTGCATTGAGGATATAGCTCATGGCGAGTTCCAACGCTTACGAGCGATAATAGTAACTAGAGCTAAAACAACTCGGTCCAAATGTTTTATTATTTATTATTCTATACAGGGTGATCAGGTGAAAAAATTAAGAGCGATATAGATAATTGTAGAGCTCATTAAAGCAAACATGTTTTTTTTTTGCTAGTGAAACACGGTCTCTGAGATGTCTTGTTTCGGTGTGAAAATAAAACTACAAACATCTGTGACACTGGTGTTGTTGCTCGACATGGAAGCGCAAGTTGTGCTAAAGGACACGCGACGCCGGTTAAAAATGTGGCATGGTCGTTTAGAAGAGAATTCCCAAACATTGAAGTTCTATTATTAGGTGTCACGTCCAATACCTTAAAATCATAACCCTACACTCGGAACTAACACATACAGGCAAGTATGCATTTCTGGACGGTTATTTTGGTACCAACCCTATGAGGATCTGATCCGTGGTTGCGGAGTAATTAAGGTGTTCC
Organism: Dermanyssus gallinae; assembly: GCA_003439945.1. Classification (NCBI taxonomy): domain Eukaryota; kingdom Metazoa; phylum Arthropoda; class Arachnida; order Mesostigmata; family Dermanyssidae; genus Dermanyssus; species Dermanyssus gallinae. The sequence continues at coordinate 33,114 of QVRM01003343.1, forward strand.
GAAAGGTATATCGAGATTGAGTGCATGCATAACTGATTTACTCCATCAGATTAACCACTCTAGATCACGGTGTACTTAGTTTCTGCATAGAAGGGCTGGTTGTCATGCATTTGCACATTTTGTGCCCCAATGTCGGGCAGCAACAACAGTGTCAAAAATTCTTCTAATTTCACTCTCACCCCGAAACAAGCCTTCTTAGAGACCACGGAAAAAAATATTTGCTTTAACGAGCTTTACAATTCTCTATATCGCATTTGATACGTTTCCGGACACCCTGTATATACTTGTGCGTGATTGTGGGTGCATGCATCTGGAGCACCTTGGCGCAACTTACCTGTTGGCTACATTGTCCATGTAATCAACACCTCACGATCAAGTTATGATTCATATTTTGCAGTGATAAAGCTATATTCCGTATCTGGGCTTACGGCTTTGCTACACACCGGACGCGTTTGGCAGTTTATATAACCCAAAATAAGAATTCCCCTTATGCGGCTAATTATGCAGGGGCTGGCAATACTTCAGTGGAGTGACAAACTCATATGGTGCATGGCTATTACCATAATTTACGCACAGTGTTGGGTTCTCACGACGTAACACCCACGTGTGTCCTATGTAGTAAGTATCGTAGGTAATATGCGAGAAATACCAGGCCAAGTGTCGCTGACTTTACCGGCTAAACTAAAAAATTGCTTAGTCTACCTTAGTGCACATTTCTAGAAAACGTATCGCCAGAGCACATTTAGCGAAAGATATATGGGAGACGATTACAGAAAAAATCTAAGCTATTTTGGAATTTAGTACGATGGCTTACGGCTGCAGCAAAAAGAACAGCGCTCTTACCGAGCCTCGAGAAGTACTCCTTACGCTAGCGTGTCTAGACGCATTATAGTATTTGGTTGGTACAATGTCTAGTTTTTGGTTTGAATGACATATTATTATATATATATATATATATATACACGCGTGGATCGAAAAGTGTCAATTAAGGTCGATATTCAAGTATGTCTCCACATATCTGCTACATTTGTCACGAAATATCTGGATCGTTTTGGCAGTAGTACTATTCAACTGTTCAACTGTTTGTTTATTGACATTTCTTGTAGATAATTGCACACATTAATTTCAAGCTCCATTAAGCACATAGCTTGTTCGGAGCCCCTTTTATGAATAACAATGTATAATTTATATATGCCATTTTCACCTATTTACAATATATTGCAACATGATTGTATTTTTATATCACTTTTAACCAGATACCAAAGTTTCAAGATAATGCTCTTTGAGATCGCATTTGAATTTGAGCAGGGACTTTGTCTGCCTAACGGAGGCCGGTACTTTGTTCCAATATTCTAAATCGTCATGGAAACACAGACGAGGTCGGTGGAAATACTGACCGTAGGCGGGGGTTAATATTCCATAGCAATTACTATAACGTATACAAGTAAGTACTATATATTATAAGCTTCCATTGAAACCAGACACTATATAAATATAAAGAAAAAATATCTCTTCTCTCACTTTGTGAGGTTTGCATTCAGCGTGTTCATTCACTCATTAACCGATTTGCATTGCGTTGGCTACCTTCTCTTGCTTTATTGTGCCGTTCCTTCTATATATTTTCATTTGCTGGCCGTTTATCCAGCGCTGCGTGGGGTTATCACACCGGCAACTGGCATTGCACCATTCACGCTGTTACGCTTCTTTTGGCTGCTGCTGCTGTTTTTGTTGTTTTTTTTGGCGCATAGAGCACACTCTCTGCCTGTAATGGCTCACCGTGCTGAGGAGGGTCGCCCGTCAAGGTGGGAGAGTGGTTAGTTGTTATCTGAAGGCGAGGGCTCACGAGGCGGACGAGAGGAGGGAACGGAAACTAAAGCGAAAGCAAACGACCGCTCGATCGAGATATACTGGGGGCGAGACCTAGAGACAGACACATACAGAGAGCGAGAGAGAGAGAGAGATAGAGGGGGTTAAACACGTGGAGATAAGGACATAGTGAGGTGGGCGCACAAAGAGATCGCAAAATGCCTAGCGGAAAGAGCACCTCTCGGAGACAACCGATCAACCAGTGGTAGGAAGCAGCAACAACAACCGCATCAACAACAGCAACAATCACACCAACAGCAACAATAACAACAACATCAACAACAACAACAACAACAACAACGTGTCGACGGAGACGGCATCAGATGTTCTTCTCGGCTTGGCGGTCGCGCGGCTCGTTCCACGTTCGAATCGCAGAGCGTCAGACCGTTCGACGGACCGGCCGAACGCCTGTTCGACAGTAGAAGAGACACACAGAGTCAGACGAGGAGATACGATAGTCAGATGCAGGAATTACGTCGTCGTCGTCGTCATCATCATCATCATCATTCTCTTCCTAATCATTATTATACGTAATATAAGGCTACTACTGTACGGCATCTACTACGTTAATAATTATTTCCACGTCTACGAGCATCCACCTACTACTTACTAACCAACCGGTCAAGTGTCGAGCGATTAGCGACCCCCGAGACTCCGACGAACTCTCGGCATCGGTACTCGCACCGGCACTTGCACTGCTAGCAGAGGTCACGCGAGCGCGCAGCGTCGACGCAGCGAACACTGTTTGCTGCTTGTGTTGGTGTGCCTGCCGGCTGTCCGTAGTTAGCAGTGATTGTGAGTATTAGCGCGTTCGAAGAACCACAGCTACAACAGCTACAACTACAGCGACGCGCTGTTTGCTATCGAAGAGCACGCGATCAGCGTCGCCAGGCGTCTCGGTCGTATCGCAGGCGTTGTTGCGTTGTCGCAGTCGTCTCTCTCCCATATCTTTTCTCATTCTATATATATATATATATATATATATATATATATATATATATATATATATATATATATTATATATATATATATATATATTTAACTCTCTCTCTCCTCCTCCTCCTCCGCATCCTCCCTCCTGCAACATGTGGCGTTGACGGCGACGAACTCGGCTTGATTCGAATAGCTTCGTAATGGAACACGTCGTTTTGTCGGGTGGGTGGTCTGGCTCGATTTCCGAACATTCGAAAGTTCTTCGCGTACTGCTCTGCTGCTCATCTGTGTGTGTGTGTGAGTGTTTGTTTGTTTGTGTGTGTGTGTGTGTTTGTGTAGGCGTGTTGCCGGCTTCTTCGTTTGACTGATGAGTGAAGCGTGGTGAGGCGGGCGGAGTGCGTGCTGAATGCGGCTACATGGTCGAACCATGTACGTGATGACTCGGAACTTGTGACATCTGATGTTCGATCGTTGTTTCGTATGAAACGATCGGACCCCCGATCGACGATTCTGTTACCGCCACCACAAAGGTGACCATAGGCGACGCGCGTAGTTCGATCACCTTGCCGAACAAGGTAAGACAACTGTTACCAAAAGAGCTAGGAGATCCGCACGCATGTACATATATATATATATATATATATATATATATATATAGAGATATATATAAATATATATATATATATATATATATATATATATAATCGTAGAATATATCGTAGAACCGACATCTTTAGTGAACGTCAGGCTATCGTCATCTTGCACAGAGAGTTCTATTGCTTGTAAGCTCTTAAGTAACTGTTTGATTCATAGATCTCCGACTTCCTAAAACAAGTCAAGCTTACTACATGATGCTTCTATATTTTTAAAAAGAAGATCCTGATGATTTCAAAGCTATGTCCTAACTTCACATCCTTGCGGCAGGCAGCAATTTATCGTCGTTATTGTATCATATCAATGTACTAGATGTACTCAAACACGTTCACAAAAGGTTTATTATCTTGACTGTGCGCATTATTGAAAACAATTATTACATAGACGAGTACATCTAGAACTGCTGCAGTCTTTTTTTTAAGTATAATAGTGTTACGTGTACACTTACGTATACTTTCGTGTGCGCTGCAAGATACAAACAGATAATTAAAAGGCAAACCTAAAAATAATACTAATATTTGTAGAGATTATAAATAAATTACAAACAAATATCATAATGAACACCTGCTTTTCAAATGAAATAATCCCGTCGAACCAAAATCATAATTAATTTCACTAAAGACACAAAATATGTTTTTAATTCTCAATAATAATAATAAGATAAATAATAATAATTGTTTGTATTTCGTCAATTGTCGGCTCTCGGCTAGCCGAGCGTCCACAATAGCATTACGGGCTCGAGCGTTAAACGTAGCTTCGGGCTAGTGTATCCGTTATCGTAACACCCCAGACTAGGTGACGATCACGTTTGTACGTGGTGAGAGTTTTTCCGTCTGGCCTCAGCAGGCTATTCCGACTGACACCGACAGGTTCTTTCACTCCAAGTGAAGTGTGGCCCAAGTGAAGAGCGCAAAAGATAACATCGCTGGTGGCGAAGTGACGTGAATGGCGTCCACGACAAAGCGTGCTCACGCCGCTTAATGGAGCGTTCACAGGTTGCATGGGTGGGGTACACCAACCACCTCCCCCTCGTTGTAAGCTGGAAGCGATGCGGGTTATGATGCTGATGATTCAGAAAGAATGTGTACCGGACAGAACTCATAGCTGATTGAAATCGATTTTTCACTGCACCATTGGATTTGTTTTATGGCATCTGTATGTAATGCAACGGCGATGAGTTTCCATATGCATCTTTCAATTATTGTAGACAAATGTAGGTTGTTCTATTCAGTACTTGAGAAACCCGTCTTATAATTTATTTTGTCAGTTTTTCAAAATAAACTATAACATCAGTTATAGTTGAAAGCTCAAGTGATAAGTGACTTCGCGTATTCCTAAAGATTGTCTGGCAAAATCTCTCGGTTACGGTTGCCCACAATACTCATGCAAACACGCATTCTAGATTAAATTGCCCAGCTTATGTTTGATAAAATTACAAACGCACAGCGTCATCTATTAGCAGTTACTTATTTCTTCTTTAAACCTCATTATAGCAAACATCAGCTGTGAAATTAAAGAAAGAAGATATTTTACGTTAATTTAGTTTAAACTAAAAGTGCCTCAACTGCAAATGAAGGGATACAACGGGCTGTTTTATCAAATATAGCGTCACCTAGCTTCATAAATACATGGATATTTTTGCTTATAATATGTTTTACCTAGTGTGTGTACGAGTATATAGACAAAGGCTTTAGGGACTTCGTCGAGAAATTAAGATTTTGTATGTTTTTTATTGTATTACTTTTTATTCCGTAAGTCAAAGTTAAACATATATTACTGGTACGCCTATCCAATGTCCACTAGTTTAACATAAGTATGCAGTTTTTTTACCCAATATTGAAACGAAGCAACCAAATCGCATCGCCACCAAATGTAACGATGTTGGTTACACTAAGGCAAATGGGGAATGTAAGCTCAGCCAGGCGGTTACTGCATATATATATATATATATATAGGTATCATTGAGAGATGCTACATGTATAGGCATGTGCATCGCTTAGTCATGTACATTGACGCTCCACAGAGTAATGACTGTGTTCGTTGATGATATCGTTTTTTCTTATTCATAGTATAACCAAGCCTAAAACAAGTATGACTGCAACTTGAAATTTCATATGTACAAACAACGTTAAATATGACTGTAGTGAAGCGCCTCAGTGGAAAGTTACGCCGTCTGGACATGGCTGCTAAACAATCACTTTTTGCCGTATCGTCATCTCCGCTTGTGGCCGCAACTTTGGGGGATATGAAGCAAATAGCGAGTCAAGGCTAAGATTAACTGTGTTCGTAACTTTAAACACCTTAAATTGCAGAGGGCATGTTTTTGCGCGGAACACTTTCTGATGTTCTGTTAAAGCAGTCTCTCTCGTTGGCCAACACAGCGTTCACGTCACTGAACAAATAGAGCCATATACGCTGCTAAAACCAAAAACCAAAAACAAATGTGCTACAAATGGCGCACAAAAAAAAACAATTGTGAGCGACAACCTAGACCGGGGCACTACGGCCCGACGCGCAACGTCAAATATGATTGAAGACTAGTTTAAGCAACTCTGCTAGGTGAAATAAAACTGCTAGAAAAAGAAAAGTCTGAGTCGCCATGATTGTAATGTCCGAGATACTGAAGCCTAAGATTACTGGATTGCGTTCTGTTGCTGTGATCCTTTGCAGCAATTCAAGCTCAAGAGGGCCGACGCGGGTATTTTTGGTGTTTGCGTTTTATTGTACATTGTTTTGATTAATCTAATGAAGCGAAAATTCTATCGAATCGGCCGCTGTGCACAAGAAATATACATCGACGGCACAAGTTAGTTGATTTGATATCACACAATTGCCCATTGACGAAGTTAGTTTCCTCGTTTGGAAACCTACTTTAGGTACTACAGGGAGTTTGCCTACAAATACGCCCGCTTTAACACCGCACACTTTTGTAACCACACCACTAGCAGAGATAATCAGCACGGTAAAAGTGCATTAGGCATACGGCTGTATATTTTGATTCAGAGTAAGCTAATCGCATTTGACAAATAGTGGCTATACAGCGCTTCCTGCATTTTATGCGTGAACCAAAATTGATGGCTATTAGATAGGATTTAGAGGGGCTCCTGAATGCAACTTGTTCACTCATCTACGGTTTCTGTAAATTTAGGCAAACGGGATGGAAAGGCTACCGCGTTCCAAAGGCCAATCGTACTAATTGTGAGTCTGCCCTGGCCTCAAGGCCGCAACCGGCGTGGCCAAGAGGCTGATCTGCGCATAATAACTGTCCTACGGGGAGCCGCCCATTTTATCTGCAATATATCATCATCTCAGAAGAATACTCTTCTATCAGGAGCAAAATGGAGCATCCATTCGACGCACCTAGAGATCGGTAAGTACCCCGGAACTACAATAAAATTACGATAGCAAATACTTGACTTGGTTAGAGCCACACTGTGATCCATCGTAAAAACAGTTGAGTGTCCGGAAAAGTCGGGACTTAAAAACTCCGTGGGCAAATCGCAAAATATGTCGCTACTATACATAACAAGAACATCGGTCATTCGGTTAAGTTAACATTGCAACAGAGAAGCACCATGCATGCATGAGGGGGTATAAGCGGCCTTATACCCCTTAAACAACGTATATGGTTGCTAGAATAAATCAGCGAAAACTACGTATTCACCACTTTAGATGAACCTTACCTAGTTCGGCAATGTGACTATTAAAGTCAAGTTTTTATTTGAGATTTGTGGACACTACGGTGCGTCCGTACTCGCAGTAAAAATTCAAGTAGAAATTACAGAGATGCGTGAGCGTCTAGCATTTGACTGCACGCCGAGCGAAATGCACCCATCAAAAATCGTTTGAACTTGTTGTGTTCTTTTTCGTAAATAGCGTGAATAGGGTTTGCACGCGCTTTACCATCGAGCGTTTCGACCGGTAAACTCGTGGCAGGAAAACGGTAATCTTAAGAACTTAAATGAAATAAGCCGCTTGTATATTCACAATGATAATGCACTACTGGACATAGTAATCCCGCGTACTAAAAAACGGTAAGCCAGTACGAATTTCCACAATCTGATAGATACACTGTTACAATCACAAATGCACAAAATCCTATCCTAAGTTTCTATTTCGCCTAATGTGTCGGCAGCGCACTTTATTTCTAATAAATTCTGCAAAATAATATTTTGCAGAATTTACTACAAATAAAGTGTTTGTAGTAGTTTTTGTTGTTATATTCAATATGCAACAGCGCCTGGGCTAACTCTGGGTTAGAGAACCCGTGATCACACGTTCGCGCGGAGACGATTGTCCACTTCAAAGTGCTAACATAGGGAAATTATATAAATTAAAGCCAATAGTATATATGCAACAGCCGATAAAGTTGTATCTACTGCGCTATGTACAATCACCAGTTCAGAGTTCCAATACGACGCATAGATGACGTTGCAGAGTCAGCCTGTTCAGGCGCCTGGTCAGGTAGGTATCGATACTGGTCACAATGCGGATTAGATCGCTGGAGATAGGTCTGATAGATAACACGAAGCTTTGTGTGTGCCGTCTAACAGATCTATCTAAATTACCTCCTTTAAAAACAGACCTATCTAAATAACATCCTTAAAACAACAAACCTATCTAAATACCATCCTTAAAAAACAGACCTATCTAAAACAACCTCCTTTAAAAGGTTTTGAATTCTTCGAAGTTCAGATGCATTGGCTACGGCGGAGCCTTCGTACTTCGTTTCCTCATGGATACGTGCGTCTACTCCAAGCGACTATTATGGGGAGCAAAACACTCGCCCAGCAAAGCGCGCACTCAACTGAGGACTTAAGAAGAACACACCATGATTTGGAGTAGCGCGTCAACCTCAGCGTGCCCGCAAAAAGGTCGCAGCTCGAGCGAATAGCTAGAGCGAATCATGCGTCCGACGGCAGATTCGTCGTACGAGGAATTGTCTGCGGAGTCTGGTTGAAACGTAAACTCTGGATAGTTATGTCAGCCTGCAGTCGTAACTGAGGTTGATATCTAAGAAGGTAGAAATCTCGGACAATCGATACCCCAGACAGAGTGACTTCCGTCGTTCAAGCAGCTTAAACTCTCCATATGTCATTCGTTAGCTTGATATTTCAGATTTAGACGAGATAAAGACTCGGTCGTGTAGAAGATTTTCATGTCGGCGATAGATCGTGCAGTACTCAAGCGGGGACATATTTCGAGACCCAGTACTGAGCGACGTGTTTTACTGACAATTATAAAGCTCGTAAAATGAATTCAGTTTTGATCGCTTTACTTGTCTGTTGCAAGTCTGACAGGCAAAACTGACTTAAGAAACAAGGAAATGCCCATATCGTCCAGCTAATAGTGTTTATTGAAACGATTCTATCGTGGCGGGTACATAAATGCGGATAATGTTAAAGAATACGGCAAAACAGATTTTCAAGCTTACACACACAAAAACCGCTTACAGTTGCAGGATACGGTCAATACATTTTACAAGTGGTCCGACTCTCTTAAGCTGAATGTGTTGGCGGATAAGCGCGTTGTACATTTTGGCCATGAGAATGCCATCCATCAGAAATACACCAGCCTCTTGTCTTGTCAAAAACTTAATAAAGTCTTGGGTAACATGTGAAAAGCATTGTTTGGCAAGTAGCGCAACATTGCTACTTAGAGACTTCAAGAAAAAATATATATACATACATATAAAAAATAATATATATATATATATATATAAACAATAATTTTCTTATTTTTTGACATAGTCACCTTGGGTTCCTGTACTCTTAGTTCAGCGATTTTCCAATATTCTTATATCGTCAAGAAAAGTACTTTATGAAACGAAAATATTCTACTACTGATAAGTGACGACTAATTGTAGCGCGGAATGTACATTTGGCGACTGGTCCGCGTATCACTGCAGGGGGCCGGCGAACGGGCGGGATAGCTGCGTCCAGATGAAACGTGATCTCCTGTTGCACCATCGATCGCGTTTTGACTCGTCGGCCATGGCTTATCGAATAGTTTCATGACAGTTTTACGTTGTCGACGCGTGTTTGTCATATATATATATGTATATATATATATATATATATTATATATATATATATGTACGCACAAACCCACACTCACGACATGCATATACATTCATATATACATTTTATATACAGACACGGGCAATAGCATTTTCTGCCAAATGCCCTTAAGGGTTACAATTGCTTGAGTTGTGTAATTATGGAAATTTCAAGCTCAATAAGAAATTACTGAATTTAATTACACTTGCCGTCCGGAGAAGACGGTCCTGTAAAAAAGCTATGTTTAGAACTTGGTGATAGCATAATTTGTAGAGTGCCGGGCTCGGAAGCCGTGGGGCTGGTTTTCCGACAGCACCTTCTTGTCTTCTAGTTATGTCACTAGTCGTCCGTTGATGATGAATGTGCTCAGCTGGCTTGGATAGGCAGGAGAACAGAGAGCTTATAGGGCGGTATGCCAAGAGATCTCTTTGTGGTTTATCGGGTTTCGGTAAAGGGATCAAACGTGCTGTTCTCCAAGGCTTAGGATGGTCTCCACTGGTGAGCGTTTTTTCCATCATGCGAGTGAATACCTTTGGGCGGCTTTTTATAAGTATGCGTACTGCTTGCGGAGAGTGAGTGTGATCTTCTTAATCGTATGCGGTTGGCCACGATTCTGATCTCTTGGACTGGGATTGGCTCGAAGCTAAGGGAGTTGAAATATCCGCAAATAGCACCGACTGCACTTCTCCGTAAGGAGAGACCAGTGCCGTCTGTAATGTTCGTTATATCCGTTGTTAACGTCGCTTCTGTTTAATGAACGCGAAGGCCAAGGTACAGGAAAAGTCAACGAACTCCAGTGGTTGGCCGCAGCAATATATGGGGTCTTTGACGACCAATCTACCTCCACGACCGAATTTAATTCTTTGGTCTTCCTGGTGTTTATGTCAAATCCCTTCGAGATAAGGAACGCCTCTATTAGAGGTAATGCGCTTGGTGACACCTAGGTTGCGATGTGCAGCCTCGGCATCGTCTGCACACACTACCACTATCGCGTGTCTCCTCACATGGTTCGCACATTTTGCTTAATGTCTTATACACCACGCTCACCATCTACCTACCTCAGGAGGAATCTACCCACTTGGGTTTTATCACGGGTTCCTCGGCCTCTCCTAAAGCCCACCTGCTCCAGTAACAGAGCTTCTTCGACCACATACCGCAATGTCACAATTAAATAAGAGACTAGTTAGGGACTCTCTCTACCTCTCTGTCATTGAGCGGGTTTTACCGCCCCACGAGGTAGCACGATATAAGCTGAGGGCTCTCGGTTTGCTCACTTTGGCAACCACCGTCTATTTCGCCTCGCGTCTTTTTTTTATGTTCATAGCAGAGTCTTATATGAGCCTTTCTATCTCTCAATGTAGTCCCGTCTGGCTTGCAGTGATGA
>QVRM01003344.1:0-49679 GCA_003439945.1 Dermanyssus gallinae
AGGGGTAGGGACCTAGTAGGTGCTTTAGGACGAGGGCCGTGAACCGCCGGAGCGTGATCACGGGCTTGAACCCGTGGCAAGCGCAGCCATTTGAGACGAACCGGGTAACTGGGATCCCTTGGCTCAAGAGGTACGAGTACCCCTTGCGCTCGTTTTGGAGCCAGGCAGTAACCAAGGATTGGACTTAGGATGTGGCAGGTGTTCTTGAAACCCTCAATTGTGGAAAGCCTTCCGGCCCACTTTCTGCTTCTTGTTCCTAATTCATCGAACATATTGAGAATTTTTTTTATATATATATATACAGGGTCATTCATATCGTTATGTATTTAATTCGAGGTTTGGTAGAACTCGGCAATGAAATAATTTTTCTAATGGAAGGAGGACGCGGAAACGTCTTGTTTAGGAGAGAGAGTGAAATTTATAAAGTAGTTATTCAGCCTTTTTTTCTCCTACATAGTTGTGCGAAATCTACGTTTGCGAGAGAACCAGTCAGCGCATGAAGGAACGATTATACCGGCGTGTTTATAGAAATTCTGCAAAACAAGGACACTTCACTAGCTTGCGTAGCAAAAAGCGACTAATCAGATTAAGGAAAGTAAAAAAAAGTCGATATGTTGTTATGTCTTCGTAGACGCTTTTCGTGAAAATCGTAACATTTGTCCATTACGACCAAAATGTATGTCCAAAAGACCAGTCCCAATAGAACATTTAATTTATATATAGAATTTAAAACCCTTCATTTTCGTACCAAAGCGATGGTGCTGCGTTACGTAGTTGTAAAGTAATTAAGCTTTTCGATAGCCATATCGAAAGCGAAGGCATGCATACTTGCATAGGGTGTATGAGAAAGTTAGGTACATTTTTTGGGTTTGGTAGAACTCGACAAGAGAATAATTTTTCCTAGTGAAAGGAGGGGGTGGAAATGTCTTGGCAACATTTTACGGTTCTTAACGTGAAACTTGCACGTAGAACATAACAACTATGACTGTCGATTTTTTTACGATTTTTCATGAAAAAGCGTTACTTAACATATCGACTTTTTCTGACTTTCCTAAATTTGGTTATTCGCTTTTCGCTACACAAGCTGTGAAGTGTCCTACGTTGTGCAGAGTTTTCCTCCAAACACGCCGGTAGAATCGTGTTTTCATGCGTTAACTGGTTCTCCCACAAACGTAGATATCGCACAACTATGTAGGAGAAAAAAAGGCAGAAAACTACGTTTATAAACTTTACTCTCTCTCCTAAACAAGACGTTTCCGCGTCCTCCTTCCATTGGGAAAAATTTTTTCTTGCCGAGTTTTACCAAACCTCAAATAAGTACATAACGATATGAATGACCCTGTATATATATATATATATATATATATATATATATATATATATATATACGTAAAACTATACACATACCTTTTCATCAACAGCCATGTACTTTGGGCGTACATGCTTGGTCGTAATGGCAACATTTTACCCCACAACACGCCCCTCCCGTTGGCCAAAAATGATTTTTGCCGAGTTCTACCAAACATTGAAATACGCCATATTGTTTTGATACGCCCTGTATATATATATATATATATATATATATATATATATACGAAAAACTATGTACATATATACCTTGTGATACACTCGTATATATATATATATATATATATATATATTGTATCAATCAACAAGATAATGCAGTTCATCTCGGAGGGTAAATCCGATAGACAGACTATATACGCCTATGATTGCCTGGCAGAGCGGCCGTACATATCGACCGATTTACAGTCGTTTACTATTACGTGGCAGCGGCGATCAGCAGGACTGTCCCTTTCGACGTTCATTCATCAAGTCGAATCCAATCTCTGCAAACATATCTATTGTGCGGTGTTGAACAGCAGAAACAGCCGCCGGCAACTCGCTCCCTCTGGGTAAGTTCCCGAGCTTTGAATGCTTCTAAAAATAGCAATGGCACAATTCCTGTATCGGGCGGGCGGAGCTGGTTATATCTAAGTAGAGATTGACGTTCGATACATTTAGCGAGTTCAAACGCAACTCAACGAACAGCTAGAAACGGGCAGTCCAGCCGATCGCCTTGCGGCGTAACCGTAAACGACTGTAATCAATCGATACGTCCGATCGCTTCGACAGGCAATAATAGGCCTGTGCCAGTCGTTCTAATCGTAATTAGCGTTGTAATCCACGGCGTTATCTGGTGGATCAATACGAGCGATGCACACGTTCGTTTGCTTACACATATAAATACATAAATACGCAAACATATAAGTGAGCACGCCTGTACATATGTATAAAAAACAATAGGCTATTCGCTATGCTCTCTACGCGATCCGCTCTCCTTTTGCCACGGGCAGAAGGGCCTTACCTACGAGCTGCCCTCTGTTAACTTAGGTTAAGTAAGTAAGACAGGGACTTCAACGTGTGGGTGTTCAATTGTTTTAAAATATTAAAAAATTATATTGCGTTAGGTCAATCCCACAGAGCAGATGGTTTACCCGTGCTGTCGAGAAGCAGGACCTTAATACGAACAGTCCCCTGTGTGCACCCAAGAGACCCAAACGACTTGAGGACGATTTTAGCTTCTCCACTCAACTAGATATCTGTTCTTTCTTCCTATCATCAGAAGTGGCAACGCCTAATAAGGTAAGACCTGTTTGACCTGATACAGTCTGGAAGAAGGGTCGGTTATCAGTCTGAACCGAAGGTCTGATATTCATATCCCCGACACGAAGAGTTCGCACTCTTGTGGTTGAGGCATAACCCGCTTTTCGTTGCAAAAATCCAGTACCTTCTGAATATTACGGGCTACCGTTACAGGGTCACCAGCCAACACGGCATCATCCAAACACCATACATTAAGCGGGGATTCGAGAGAGTCTGTCAGCTCCTTGATGGCGAGGCAAAACAGTGGAGGACCTAATGGGTCGCCCTGCCGCAAGCCCGACTGTGAGAGTATGACGTGGTCCATCAACAGCAGTTGATTATATATATATATATATAAAAGTAAAGGCCCGTTATTTGTCGGTACAGGTTCGTTTGGGCATGGGCTGTCAGCATCTTCCAATGAATGGAGAAGCAATTGCATACTTGTTAGGATGACATGCCCAACGATTTAAACATGATCCAATCTAGCATACTCAAAAAAAGCGGGGTACACATTATGCGGCATTATTCCACATGCACTGGCCGATGCTCTTATTGTTGTCCGTACGAGGTTTGATGAACCAACGGTACCCCGTGATTCTTCTGATATTGGTCACACTAAGGTAGGCCAGCCCTGCATTACTTTACGTTTGCATCACCGGTTTGGCACCTCACAGCGTATGACCTTTATATTTCTTTATTCGTTATACTGGCGTTATAATATATACAGGAGTAGCACTAGCCTAAGTGCGTATTACGGCAATCGCACTTCCGAGTTAACATCACCGCAACGTCTACATATCGTTTCTACTATATAGGATTGCAGTATTGCCTTTAATGCATCTTTCACTAGAGTAGACGAGAACAGAGGCTAACACATGCAGCATCGTATGCCAAGGAGTCAGCACCTGCATATTCCCGCGGTGCGAAAGAATCCATTTCCGCGTGTAACTGTAGGGCGCCGCGCACACAGTGTTTTCCATGTGTCCGGGGGCGGTTAGTATGCAGCTTCTGGTGTCACTGATGGCTGTTTTCTTCCTCAAAAACCATGACGGATTCAAAGCAACGATGGAGACCAAGAGGATCAAAAAATACATCCAGGTATATGGAGAGACACACAAACAAAGATAAAGAAGCCAACAACAAAAAGATGTGGGGGAAATGTAAAAAGATGCCGATAGAGACGAAACAGCGTGAGACAGAAAAGAGGTGTGGAAAAGAGCAAAGAGAGATGGAGAATAGGAAGGTAGAATAGGAAGAAATGCTACACAGACCGACTTCAAGGGCTGACTGACGTTGGCGTGGGTTGCCACCAGCCAACGTGGCGTATGGCGTCCCCATGATGATGAGGCCGAGCCTATGCGGCCCACAAGAGCCTGCCGCTACCCGTGCCACCGTTGACGGCATGAGTGGGACGACATGACGACAGCACGCGAGGAGAAAGCCAGGATGCAGGGCCCCAAAGGGGGCGGGAGGAGGGCCGAGGCGGGATAACAGAAAAAGAAAAGAGAAACGGAAAAGATTGAGCCCAGCGGAGCCGTACGGGCTGCCTCGAACAAGAGCTGCCCGGTCCGGCAGATCTGGGCTATTGGATTGCGCGCGTCGCTGCTGTCTACGTCTGCTCGTCCCGTCCTTTACCTCGCTGACTATTATTTCTCCGTCCATCTCTTTCGGGGGGCTAGCTCCTTTCTTGACCGCTGCATACCGCAGCCGGTAAGCCATCATGACTCTCTTACCGAACGAATCCTCTTAACCGCAGAGCCTGGTAGCCGTCTGTTGGCCGGTGCTGCTGCTGCAGTGAATGGTGAACAGCTGAGTCGTTCGTCATAAGTCCGGACGAGTGAACGAAAGGCCATCTTCGCTCCCCTTGCAAGGCGTGTTTTACGTACCCCATGTAGTCCACGCTTCCGCCGCACGATGCGCCTTCGTTTCTTCTCCCTCTACGTAACCTAGGTTGTTTGCTTTTATTTGCTTCACCACTTGTTTAGTACAAACTATACAGCGACTGTACATAAAATAGATACTTGGTACCGAAAATGTGAATCTTTTTCTGCTCGAGTGAGCATTTCGCAGAAATGGCAGCGGCTGTAGACAAAGGCTCTCTCTCTACCCATAGACCTCTCCGTTTAAAACCTAATCTGCCTCGTCCCTAAAAGCATACATATACGTATGTGCTGTTACGTTGCACGGGTACACTAGACCATATAATACAATACGCGTGCTCCTTGCTTCTAGTAACAATAATACACTATACAAATGCATTGGCTCATATCGTATTCGTAAATATGTAAGTATTATTAACACGTAGATACAACAGGTATTTTGATCACTCTGTTCAAGTTGCCGCTTTTGTCGTATGGCGTTCTACTTTAGCTGAAGTCGACATATGAGTGTTTAGTAAGACGGTTTATTTTACCATGGCGTATGCTATATGAGCTGTTCGAGCGATTCATAAGATAGTAGTAGCATAGTAACAAGCAACATTACAGTACATACTGTTGGCTGCAATGTATGCATATATAATTTTTACGCACAAGTAACTGTTTAATTAAATAACTGTGTGTGAGAGAGTAACACTTACATAACAGTTATCTGATATATATATATATATATATATATATATATATATATACATTGAATAAGTGACCTTTCAACAACAATTAAATTGCAAACCAACACAGAACGCAGAATCCCGTAGCTGATGCAAACGCGGACGCATTTGACTCCCTCTTAGAGGGACTACAAAAAGTGCTTTGCGTGTAAAGGGGCCGTTCTTCTTGCCCGACGGCGAAAATGGCACCAAACCGGTTCGCTACAACGCTAGACAAACAGCAAATCGATAACAAGCTTCTGAACTGCGTCGCTCATTGTATGTACCAGCTCTGGCAGCTTAAAGAAGAAGTCAACGTTGTTGAAAACGTCTCCCACAATCATCCACGGGAAAAAAGTCGTCGACGGTTCCTCTGCCGGCTGATACGCAGTCAGTTGGCTTAGCTTTATGTGAATAAGTACTTACAAACGCTGACAAGATGGTAAGACAATTCAGAAAGATAATGCTCCAACAGCTACCGAAAAAGAGCTCCTCAAGGACCGTGCTCAAAGGCAGACTCAAATATCAGAGAAGCGAGAAACGGAAGTGAACAATTCTTTGGTGGCCCTCCTACTATATAGCTAATCTCCGCACATTTTCGCCTGGTGGAACGGTGGCTGAAGTGTTCATGAAAATGTAGGAAATAATGACGATCACAGTTTTTAACATTAACCTGGGCAGCAGCCAACACTGAACGACCTCATCATAGCTGCACTCTACAGCAACGAAGGCTCGAATACGAGAGCTCCTCTTCGATGATAAAACAAGCTCGCCAGAGTTTCTGTAGAGCTGCAAGGACTACATTTTCCGCAATATTTCTTCTACAGAAAACAAACTTGAAAAGCATCAATGCGCTAATTTTCACGATGACATGGTTAGCTTCTCGTTTTGATCTCCGAATCCCTAAACACGCCTCGCCGTAGCCAAATACTCTACGCCAGTGTTGGAGTGTCTTGGAGCGGTACAACGTAGTGTTTGCTCACAAAACGGGCAAACGTGCCCATAGTTTTTGAGATTATTTTAGGATTTAACACGTCATTCAAATTAACAAAGGCCAAAAACAAAATAGATCTATACTTTGTGATTTGGATAAAATAAATATAAACTACGTAATTTGTAGCTAAACGAAAACTCAAACATAGGTAAAAGTTTACTAGAAGCGGCTGAACTAATTTCGCTCGCTTGCTTCTAAGGCACATCATTCCTGTTACAGTGCATTATCGTCGCGTTGGTCCAATCCGTGAAAACTAACTAATTTTCAATGCAAGAAATCGAACTTCTTTGTACATTCTCTGATAACAAATGCATACTTTAAAACGTTATACCACACGGCGTAAAGTGAATACCACATAAATTGGTCAAATACAGATCAAGTGAAGAAAAGGCTAGAACCAAACACATATGAGCCATAGAGCCCTTGGCTGTGACGCAATACAATTTGTCACTCTATCGTTCGCTGGCGCAGCACATCATATTCCGCTTGCTCGTCTAACCGGCACAAGAAAAACATCATCGAACCAAGGACAAACTGATTTTGTAGCAGATTGTGTTTATTCAACCACGTGTCTCTCTCCAATAGGCGCACGTAAACGGTACTGTTTCGCGCAAAAGCTAATGTTTCCTTTAAAGATTAGCCTGGACAGGCGGCTATTTGTTTTTAGATCTCGCTAGGACGGCTATATTGCCGCTTAGGCCCTACAAGGTGCTTCTGAAAAGCTTGCAGACATTAAGACTCAAATAAACCTTAACCGATCCCTGGAGCGTGGAGCGTTTTCGATGCGTCCATGTGTTTCGATGCATGCCATCAAGCAGCAAGGAAGAACCTGTGCCATTCTACAGCGCCGCTAGAACTGTTACGATCGATAAGCAAGACGTGAGCAGAACTAGAGCAAAAAAAAGTAACTAAAACTACGATAGACGTTGGCAGAATTTTAATAATTGATTTAACTCTGTCGGCTTGGCACCAGCAATAAATGCACAGCTTTTCACCCTGTTGGGCTAGCTTCATATATATATATAATCATAACCTTATCATGGCATAACCCTATATATGATCAAAACAACTGGCAACACGACCGCATTGTACATCAAGCAAGGTGAAGGGTTTTAGATATTTTGTTTCGTATGATGCTTTTAACGCCCATTTTAGTTGATTTGTATGGCTGACTGGTAGACAAAATTGCGACATGTCATCATACAAGCGACTGGGACAATTTTGCTAAAACAACGAAAACAGCAAAAGAAGTCATGCAACGGCTGGCACAACGTTCAGATAGGCAATATCGGCTAGCAGGAGTTCGCCGCCAACATCGCCCGTCAAAATACTGGCGTGATTTTTTACTCTAGCAAAAGTATTGACAGCCATGCTTGCCACTCAGAAGCACTTGTGCCATTAAAGGACGTTGTTGCGCCTCTTTACATTTCGTATTGTTACATCAGCTCTTACGGCGCTACAGACGGTTAAAATAGGATGATGCCTACCTAACTACCCAATGTGAATATCCATGTTTCCTGAATCTTAACAAAGCGCTGCGGCTGCTGCTGCCGTGTAATAGCAACAGCTCTACTTACGAAGTTCCGCGAGGCTGGTAAAGGCCGCTACCTCGTCTAATTACCTCATCTTCGCAGTGGCTGAATCTTATGCGAGCGGGCAAACGCGAATTGGCGCTAGCACGCGCACGGCTGTATGGCCAATTGTTTCCCTTAATTTCTACATATACAAAAACAAGCGAAAGGGAAAACGAACGCGAGGAGAACAACGAAGAAGAAGAACAAGATGGGGTAGAAGAAGAAAAAGAAGGAGAAGCCCTCGTAGCCATTTTGTTTCGCTAATCTCTCTCTATAAAGTTTTTAAGAGAGAAAAGACTGCACCACGCGTTATAAGGCTGTCCGGTTTCCCTCACTTTATAAGCCCGTGTCCAGAGTTTCTCGCTCGTCTCGGGCAGCAGGCAATTTCCCACCGCCGCCGCTGCCTGGCCATGAGTGGAGGCCACGTGGCGGTGACGACGACGACGACAATGACAACAACAGCAACAACAATAACCGCAACAACGGCAGCAGCAGCAACAACAACAGCAGCAGCACCAAAAACAACAACAACAACAACGACAACGACAACAACAGCGGCAACAGCAGACGACAAGCACGCCAGAGCGGCTTCATAATCCAGACGGCCGGTAGAATAGTTTCGTTTCCCTGCCAAGCCCGCTCATTACCAGATATAGTTAGTCGGGCGACGAAAGCATGCATGACAAGGCAGAAAATAGAAAGAATGATAGAGTATGAACTTGTGCGTTTGCGGGCAAGAGAGGCAGGGAGGGGTATAACGACAAAAAGGAGAAGACGTAGAACGTAAAGAAGACGAAGGAGGCAAAGGGGGCCGATGAAAAGCAGGACAAGATGGTGAAGATGATGGTGAAGATGAGGAGGATAATGGTACTCGTGGATGAAGCGTGGTAGGAGAAACGGCAAACGGGCATGATGAAGAGTGCTTAAAACTTTGCGTCGCTGTCGCCAGCCGTCGCCGCTGCGTTGCCGCCTCTTGAGTTTGGGAAACCGGCCGGGGCTCCACAGGGCCTTCCCGAGCAGGACGCGGCAGGCCACACTGGTTCGCTCCCGCACGAGCGAACGAATCCGGTGGTGACGACATTGAAACGGACGGCGGTGGTGACGATGCGACGGAGACCTCGGTGGGCGAAGGACGCGCCAAAGGAGCGCCTACCGTAGACTAGCCAACGCTCTCATCAGGATATATATGTATATACAGGGTGTTCCTATTTGTGTGTCCAAAACGCTAGGGTATGGTCAAACTCGGTGAGAAAATCATTTTTGCCAATGGGTGGAAGCCGGGAAAACGTTTTGTTTAGGAATGAGGATGAAATTTATAAAAGCAGTTATTCTGCCTTTTTTCTTCTACATAGTTGTGCAAAATCTACGTTTGCGGGAGAAACAGTCAACGCACAAATGAACCGATCATACCGGCGTGTTTGGCGGAAAATTCTGCACAATAAAGTATGCATTACTAGCTTGCGTAGCAAAAAGCGAATAGCCAGATTAAGGAGAGTCATAAAAAGTCAAAATGTTACGTTAACGCTTTTTTGTGCAACATCGTAATTTTTTCCATTACGACCAAAAATGCACGTTCAAAAGACTACTCTCAGGCAATAGCAGATTTAATGCCCACTACATTCGTACCAAAGTGATGGTGCTGCGTTACGTATTTGCCAAGTGACTAAGCTTTTTCGACAGTCATAGTTGTTATGTTTCACGTTGAAGTTTTCACGTTCAGAACCGTAGCATTTTGCCAAGACGTTTCCGCCCCCTCTTTCCATTAGAAAAAATTATTCTCTTGCTGAGTTCTACCAAACCTCAAAATATGTACCTAACTTTCTCATACACCCTATGCAAGTATGCATGCCTTCGCTTTCGATATGACTGTCGAAAAAGCTTAGTTACTTGGCAACTACGTAACGCAGCACCATCACTTTGGTACGAATGTAGTGGGCATTAAATTTGCTATTGCCTGAGAGTAGTCTTTTGAACGTACATTTTCGATCGTAATGGAAAAAATTACGATGTTGCACAAAAAAGCGTTAACGTAACCATTTGACTTTTTATGACTTTCCTTAATCTGGCTATTCGCTTTTTGCTACGCAAGCTAGTAATGTATACTTTACTGTGCAGAATTTTCCGCCAAACACGCCGGTATGATCGGTTCCTTTGTGCGTTGACTGGTTCTCCTGCAAACGTAGATTTTGCACAACTATGTAGGAGAAAAAAGACAGAATAACTGCTTTTATAAATTTCATCCTCACTCCTAAACAAAACGTTTTCCCGGCTTCCACCCATTGGCAAAAATGATTTTCTCACCGAGTTTGACCATACCCTAGCGTTTTGGACACACAAATAGGAACACCCTGTATATATATATATATATATATATATATATACGAGCACAGACACACACACCCATGTATATATATAAATATATATATATATATATATATATATATATATATATATATATATTTATATATATATATATATCTGCTCGATCTGTATACAGCATGTCAACAGAAAATAGGCCCAACACCCTTTTATCGCTTGCTTGTGCGCTTGCCAAGCTTATCGAGTTCGCTTTCAGTCCTGCGTGCATATCATATCCAAAGTCGTCATCGGCAAAGGTTCCGCTGTGGCAGCTAATAGCGCGGGAAGCGGGCCGGAATAAGGACACGCGGTCGTTTTGTTGTCCGTCATGTTGGTCCACATAACGCCAATACGGGTCATCCTCGCTGCAGAACTCGGCTAGGCTGACATCTACGTCTTGCACCGGTGCTGCAGGAATGGGTGGAGCAGGGCGCAAAGGGCTTTGTCGCTTTCGAGAAACAAACCGGTGAAATGGCGAAGATGGCAACGGCGTGGCATTCTGTACGGTATGCGCTGCATAGGTCGGAGCCATATACAGCGTCGACTAGGATGAAATTGCCATGACACCTCTACGAGTGGCAGGGGACAATAATAGCCGAATGGATGCATGTAGTAGTAGCAGCGCCGGCGGTAGTAATAACATTGCTGTAGTAGCGGTACTAGTAATATTAGTAGCTGTCTCCATAACTGGAGACGCTGGGAGGGACTTGTATCACCGATAATGCTGTGCGATTCGCGTTGAAATATTCGTTGAAATATTGAGTTCGTTTATTAGAAGGGACTACAGATGTACGTATTATTTTCAAGCAAATAGATAGAGTGATATCGTATATATATATATATATATATATATATATATATATATATATATATATATATATATATATATATATATATATTTAAAATATACAGGATCTCAAAATATTTGGTAATACTATGGAGGGTATTCTAGAGCTCGTTAAAGCAAATATTTTTTCCAGGGGCTTTTGCCATGGGCTCGGGGAAGTCCTTCGGAGTGAGAGCAAAATTACTAAAATTTGTGATACTATGTTGTTGCCCGACATAGGAGCACAAATTATGCGAGTGTGAGATAGCCAAATCCTCCTATAGAGAAACTAAGCACTAGTTCTCACATTTAATATAATAACACATAATTCTGCAGTCGTTCACAACTCTCAAAACGTTTTGACGCATTTTGACGACCATTTTGGATGCCAAACCTATGTCAATCCAACCTATCTTCGAAGCATCTTGAAGCAATAACTGTGAGATAATAAATAGTTGTGCGTCCTTCTAGAGCTGCGACGAGTGATTTATATGATGGTGCAGGTCATTTATGCATGCACTCAATCTCGACATGCCACCAAGAAATCCTTAATTAGTCAGCAACCACGGCTCGGGTCGACATAAATTTGTCACCAAAATAATTGTTAGGAAATGCGCAGTTAGCTGAATGTGTTAGTTTTAAGCGGTATGACTGGTTGTACGGTTATTATGCTAAGTTATTTAACCTGAAAACTAAAACCATCATATAGCCGACGTTGTGTACCGTTCAGATTTTTTAGAATTTTCTCACGTTGTGTGTCCGGAAGCAAAATGTATTCACGCACACGACGGTGTGCTTAGTTTCTCGATAGAATTCGTTGTCTCACAATCGCATATTTTATACTCCTCTATCTGACAACAATATTAGTGTCACATATTTTAGTAATCTCACGCTCACTCCGAAACAAGACTTCGCCGAGACGGTGCTCTATTAGGAAAATATTTGCGAAAACGAACTCTACAATTCCCTATGAATGTATGAATGCATTGTTTATTAGCCAATATTTGTTTTATGCGCATATGTGCTTCAGTTCTTCACCACCACTTTTATCAGCGATAACGCTTTTGTACACTGTTTGGAGATGATACAATTCATACGACTTTCCGCAAAACTTGCATTTGCACTTGCCTCCGGTCTCGGTAAAGCATTCTGTTCTCGATTGTTCTGAGATCTTCCACAAAAAGTGGTGTCGAGGACGACAGATAGCCAAGCCCGTTGCGGGTAGTGCGGTTGACTGCTAGCTTTATTTTTAGAAAGCTGGTTTTGATTTTGTCAAGTGCTTCCAGATTCTCTTTTGATAGGTGGGACCATATAACGTGTATCCCTTAAGCAGCAGTTGGTGCAATATTTAAATTAAAAAGGTTAGGAGCGACAACCGATGATGCTCTGTGACACTATGAAACGATAGAATGTCCTTGCGAGCTTTTATTTCAATATGTTTAGTAAAATGTAATCCCTGCGTGGAACATACTACTCCAAATATGGAACATCCAGCTCCTGTCGAGATTTGGTTGTCCTTTGGGCCTAAACGGAGACATACATTGGAGTGCAACTGGGGACCGTTGATGACCTGGCAAACATCTATTTAAAATAACTATCTAGCCTATCAGGTGATACTGGACAGGCTGTTGGACGCGTGTCTGAGCGCAGCCATTTATGTCGATAAAGCTGGGTGATGATGTACGGTGAGCGACATTGCAACAGAAAGGTGTCGTCTGGTACCAAATGACAAAGTGTTTAACTGCGGACCCTTATATCTAGTGTTATCGTATCTGGCGTTTGTGGCAAATATATCTATCGTTGACCTTCCTTGTGCAGCTACATAGGTACGTTCCTTGGCTGTGGAAACCACCCACATACTACGAGATGCTAACGTGCTGAAAAGTGCGTCTGTTCTAACGTTGTCCGGGTTGTCGAGGGGACAGTTTTAAGGATCCCGCAAAGCATTGTTGTTTTGAAAAATTTGATCCAAGCAATACACTAGCTTTTCCAACAGGCTGGGAATAGCTACCGAAAGCCTAAAATACATTGCAGTTGTATTTAGGGAACTTCCCTCAAGTACAACGCAGTTGTCTTTTGTGCATATCTCTTCTATTCTATTGAGTTTATTGTTATATAGTATAGCAACTCTACCGCGTGCTCTTCTACGACTTTCACTCGGTTGTTCAAGACATTCTATCAGGTAGCAACCGGGAATTACAGTTGGTTTTGTGGCCTAGGTCCTAGTGAGGACCAGCACGCAATATTGTGTATACATAGTCAGAGCAGGGAAGACCAAGGTTCATTTTATCCTTTCGTAATTAAATTGAAAGAACAATTGAGTTGAAAACATACTGCACAATCAATGCAGCAGCAAGGGACTGGCGCCTTACGGTATTTTTTAATTGCTCTTGTGGCGCGCACCTACGGCATCTTGGTTTTGCCATTTTGCAATTGGTGACTAAATGATCTAAACCACTGCATCGCCTTGCGGTACATCATGACCCCATGTTGTTTGAGTCCTAGGCGGACCTCTGCTGGAAAGTGATTACCCAGAAAAGTCAGACAAAAATGCTCCGTTGTCGTTACAACATTGGTATTTGAATTCTTTGTCTTCACTCAGACTGCTTCGAAGACTCCATGCGATGCGAAAAATGCTAATATGACTGCTTCTGATATAGAAGAGTGCCCACCCATAATCTTGCCTTTTACTGATAAGCGAACTCTGCTGATGCCTCTTGCAGATGCCTTAACCCCATCAAATCTTGTAGCAATAGCAATATACGTCTGTCAACCACCATTTTCCACTACAATAATGTACTCCCTATTTAGGTTTTTCAACGTTGCCTTTAATGTGCTGCACAATGCAGTGACATATGTCATTAAAACGCGTGCAATTATTTATATAGTGTTTAAACATGCTTAAGAGACCCTATATATATATATATATATATATATATATATATATATATATATATTTATTATATATATATATATATATAAAGTGCGTTGCAAAAAATTAGCAACACATGTTTTTGGTGATAATTTTGGTCGAATTTTAAGGGCATGATGTACATGACGAAACACGAGTATGGTGTTAATTTCGTTGCAATCACACAATCGCTTCATACAAAAAATAAAAAAGTGTGAAAAAACGGTGTTGCAAAATATTAGCAACAATTACATGCCACCAAAAATTACATGCCCCATCTTTCCCAGTTTGGGAGAGTGGCAGGTCTCAGCCCTGCCGAAGTGCAATGGCAAGGCCTCCTCCTGGGGTCTCCGCCTTTTTGATCACGGAGGTCCCGGCACCAGGTAAGTATATTTATATGTATATATATATATATATATATATATATATATATATATATATATATATATATATATATATATATTCTTAACTTCTCACGACTTTTTTTATAGTATCAGCTTGAGTGTTGGTGGGTTTGTGTGGGGTGTGGACAATAAGAGATTTACCAATGATTTGAATAAAAACTTAAACTGGATTCCTACGCAAGCAGGCCACGTGGTTTAGCAGTTGGGTGTTGCTACTGTACAGGCACGCGTGGAACAGGTAACACCAACATCTTGAGCAAATATGTGTCCTCCTTTTACCAGCATGCAAATGGGTGGTAAGCAGTCGTAACAACAACAACAACGCTCGTTACACCAATCATCAAGCGGTCGAATTTGTCGTTGTCGTTGATCACTGCGGCTACGCTGCGTCGAGCCGAAGCGAAGAGCGAAACACACTGAGTACCCGAGAGCAGATGAAAATGAAAACAAGTCCTCCACCGATTCAGCCCAAAGAAAACAATGCCAACAACAACAGCAGCACCACCACCACCAAAGAACACTCGATGAAATCTGCTACTATTTATTTTTCCGTGTTGTTACTCTCTGTTCCCCATTATAATTTTCCTCGTTTCCACGCATCCCCTGCGCACCGTCTTTCCTCAATTTTTTCCATCCTAGATTCGGCGTTGCGTCTCCTCTCTGCCCGCAGGCCTGTGCGCCCTTGTGCCCGTGTGCCCGCCTGCCCACCTGTCTATGGTTGACGAATGAACAGCGTTTTTAATGGGCGCTCAGCGCTCCCGCCCCGCAGTGGCCGAGAACGGGCTGCAGCGATGACAGGACAGCGCAAAGACAGTGACGACGTTACGTTCCCAGCACGCCTAGAGCCTTTGGGGGAATGGTGGGCAAAGCACCTGAGTCTCTTGCTCGTTGGCGACTCAGACAAGGCGGCGGCGGCGTCCTTAAAATAAACAGCGGCGAATCTTGCTCCTCGGGGAAAACAAAAATATTGCGGCCCACTACAACTACTATGACGACGGCAACGACCGACGAATACGAGACTAGTACTTCTCTTGGACACTATTCTCCGGCTTCGCTGTTTTCTCTCCTGCTGCTGCTGCTGCCGCCCCAGCTACAATTGCTTGTAGTCCTGCTTTGCCTTCCACACGCCATCAACGACTTTAGTCCTGACTCTCTCCACTAACTCCACCGGTACCCCAGCTATTTTTTCTTTGGCTGTTCTTCATGCTCGTGTTCCTGCTCGTTTCACCCCATTCCATTGTTTGTTTCATTTTGTTGTCGTCCGTCTCTTTCTCTCTCTCTCTCTCTGCATGTCTTTTTTATCCATTTCGCTTGCTTAGCCCTGTGTGGCGCTAAAACGAGATGTTGTCTTATCATCACTTGCCTTACTCGTTCACCCTCTATCTTTCTGTGTGCTTCTTGTCATACCATTTGTTTTCTTATTGTCTGTATTTATTTTCTTTTAGTTATTTTTTTCTATTCTTCTCTCTGCCTGCCGATCTCGCTGTTTTGTCTTCTACCTTGCCTTTCTTGAGTTTCCCTGCTCTGTTTCAACAGTTGTTTCTGCTATTTGTTTTTCACGTGTATCTGTCTCTTCCTCGTTCGCTCGTTCTTACGACCAGCCTCATCATACTTGATTCTGCCTCGACGAGTCTACCTCCCCGCGTCCCCACGACAAGTACTTGCTTGTATTCGTACGACAATGTATGACCACATTTTCAGCCTACGTCCCATTTCGACGCCCGACGCACCGCCCTTGCCGATAATTTGTCAAAATTGTCGTCAGTAGAAGTATACACTTACGTGCATACAGACATAGGTACATCCATATTATGTGTACACACATTTAGTTGAAAAACGAAGCTATTAGCGTAACTCGGGCCGTACATTGGCGTACCTCCTGCCTTAGACCTGCGAATCTTATGCGCGCATACAAAAAAAATAATACATACCGTTCGCGGAACTGCATGATGTTAACGCTTAATTTTGCGGTTCTGAAGTAAGTATGAAACAAGCCGCAGAGCTCCGAAAATCAGATACGGGCGATAGTTTTTTTCTGCAAACTGCTCTTAATTGTTACAATAGTTGAAAATGTGTAATTATGGAAAATGTAAAGCTCAATAAGGAATTATTGAATTTAAATAAATTTGCCGTCCGGAGAGGACGATCCTATAGAAACATATACACAAAGTCACTGCAACACGCTTTAAGAAGAATATGTAGGTTGATAACCCCCACGTATATATATGCTGGATTAAAGTATTTTGTTTATATATATATATATATAATATATATATATATTATATATATTGTATATATATATATATATATATATATATATATATATATATATATATATATATTGTATATATATATATATATATAAATATATATAAACAAAATATTTTAATCCAGCACGATTGCATGTCGCATTTATAAAAAAAATGCGGCAAATATATATATTTTTTATCAGTCTACAGTTGTGAGGCGTCGCCTCAATTCCAGCAATTGATTTCTATCTGCTCAACCCATAGCGCCGATTGTAAAGGCGGTATCTTTGGTAGTGGCGGTGGCTTAGGCAGCTAACGCACCGTTCGAAACAGGGCGTTGCCATGGCAACCACGGCTAGCAAAACATCGCTAGTTCGAACCCTGGCCGTGCTGGTTGAATTTGCTGGACGTGGTTGTCATTGCCTTGCTGCTACATGTCTCTGCTGGAGAAAGCCTATATAATTCCAGTACGATAACGCGATGACGATAGATGCATTCAGACGATATCGTGCCACAGGCAACTTAGCCCAAAGTGAGCGTCTAAAATGTGGTTGTCAGAGCGTTACAAAAAATTATAGAAGCAACATTGCCTCTACACACCGCGCGAGACAGAACCTGCATCAGATACTCTACTTTGCGCTGGTCCCCGTTGTTGCTTTCATTCTTCTAGCCAAATCTCGAATGACTCTTGCTGTCCTACTGCTGATGGATCTTAGTGTCTGCGTATTTGCATCTCTTTTCCTGTTCGTCGAGCTCCGCTACCCATCTTGTGAGGACCGGAGGATCTTGCTATGACTGAGATACGAGGGAGCTACGGTGCAGGACACTGTAGCATCCCAGACAAAACACCTGCCGTGAGACCGAAAGGGAAGGTCACGCAGGTCTTATGTGCTGTATGAGGTCCTGACAGTCCAGTTTCGCCGGCAACCTTGCGTTTCTATAAACAATTTTAGTAACTCTATTGAGATTAATGTGCCGCAAAATTCTTCCAGGGCTTCATTGAGAGCTCAGTGCATGTAGGCCATAAGTAACTATATAATACTATATAAGCTTTTGCACGTCGTGGCTTACCAGCGATTCTGACAGGGAATCGAACTGGTTTAGAAAATCAGCGTACTAGAGCCAGATTTATTGCACTCTTTAAGCCGACGCCACTTTTTTTAATCGATAAATTTGCCCTTCCGCATATCTTGTCGTCCAGCTTGATGCTTAGCACGTCGTTAATGATCTCTCTAGTGGAAGTATTATTTGCCTCAAGTTCGTCTGGGCAGAAGTCTGTCGGTGCACCACTAAGTTTAAGCGGAGCGATCCTGGACTGTATCTCTACATGCCTATTCAGACCACTTTGTTTTACTGAACGTAAAATCTCCAAGATCGTGAATATTGTGTGTGTTCAATGCCCGCTGCTACAAAAAAACTGCCGGTCATCCGAGTCAACTTAATACGAAACGTTAAACGCTTGCCTGGTTTCGCGTTTGAGAAACCAGAACTGATATACCAAGGCTAACGAACGCGGGTCGTAAGGGGTCTCCCTGTTGAATTTAATTTTCGGAAGTTATAATATGAAGAAGAAAGCGCGCATCGTGTCCCAGGATAACAGTGAGGATTCTTTGTAGCTTTGCCAGGCCAGCGGCAGTAAATCTGGTACATGCTATTTAACTCTTTGCAGAATGAAATCTGTTCATATTGTGTTGAACGCAATGCAAAAATTTAGGTTAAGCATGACACGCGCAGGTCCTTCTGTTTCAACGTAGGCTCAGGCAGGGTGAACTGCCGCTTTCAGAGCTTTACGCACAGAGGCGGCGTTACACGGCTGAATGTCTAGCGGTAGTCTCTGCCGAGGTACTCAATAGCTCTAGTGTCTCCTGTCGAACGGTTGAGCGCCTTGCCGACTAGTTGAATAGTTTGTACGCCTTCAAGCTCGGTCCCTCCAGTGTCTCAAATGCCAGCGGACGAAAGTCGTGGAAGTAGGTAATGTTGGAATACTTTCTGCACTTATTATCCTCCGCCAACATAGACGCATGACCAGCACGTTCCGCTTTCGCACTAACCATTGAAGTGACTAATCAGTCAATTACGGTATATATACCCTACATAAATGTTTACTTTTTTAAACGCAAATATAGCAGAGCGTATAAACCCTACATAAGATTTTTACTGTTTCTTGAACGCTCTAATATAAAAGAGAGCGTGCAACCTTAAAACGAAACTGTTGTGTCTCTACATATGGATTCGACAATAAAACAGATAAGCACAGAATGTCGCGAAAAACTGAAAAGCTATATATACCATTCTATGTTTTTCCAATATCCTACGATTTCAGCATGTGAATACGCCTTAAAACTACCGTATATATATATGTATATATATATATATATATATGTATATATATATATATATATATATATATATATATATATATATATATATATATATATATATGTATATATATATATATATATATATATATATATATATATATATATATATATATGTGTATATATATATATACACAGGGTCATTCAAAACATTATGTACTTATTTTAAGGTTTGGTAGAACTCGGCAGGAAAATATTTTTTCTCCAATGGAAGGAGGGGGCGGAAACGTTAGTAAGCTTAGTTACTTGGCATCTACAAAACGCAGCACCATCACATACGAAAAGGGTGAGTATAAAATTTGCTGTTGCCTGAGAGTGCTCTCTTGGTCGTACGTCGTAATGCAAAGATTTTATGATTTTGAACGTAAAAGACAACAAGACATCGAATTTTAATGATTTTCCTAAATCTGGTTGTTCGCTTTTGGCTACACAATCTAGTGAAGTGTCTTCCAGTGTGCATTTTCCGCCGAAAACGCCGGTATAATGCGTTTCCCCATGCGTTGACTGGTTTTACCGCAAACGTAGATTTTGCACAACCATGTAGGAGAAAAAAAAGGCTGAATAACAACTTTTATAAAAGTCATTCTCCCTTCTAAACAAATAGTTTCCGCTCCCTCCTTCCATTGTAAAAACGATTTTCTTGCTGAGTTCCAAATCTCAAAGTAAGTACATATTGTTATGATAGACCATATATATATATATATATATATATATATATATATAACAACTAAGGAGCAGTACTAGTTTTAGGAGCGCTTGCATATACATAGAAGAAAATCTCAAGGCCGATATGTTATTATCTGGATTGGCATTATATGTAGAGAGCAGCAGCAAGTAAGAGAGGGAGCGAGAGAGAGAGAGAAATAAAAGGAAAACGACCTAAGTTTAGTTGAGAAAATCGGTTGAATATTATAGCAATAAGCCTGGTAGGCTGGGTTTTTGTCGGAAAAGCTTATGTGCATAAGGCGCAACCGCAGCTAACCGGATGCTGCTTCTGTTGCTGTTGTTATTGTGATGGGGCGCAACTCCACTTTTTGGAGGCCGTGTCTTTGGGGGCTATGACTGTACAGCGGCTGTACAGAAGCATGGACCCGTGCGCACAATAATCCCGTCGGATAGAGTCGCTCCGACGCCCGCACAGAAAAAAAAACATGCAATCGTCAATAGAAAGAGGAGTGAGAAGAAACGAGCTGACGACCTTGCCAGCCAGGCCGAAGGAGACCTGGCAGCTGGCTGGAAACTGCCATCATGCATGTCGCTCTGCACGCTCTGCCTGCGTGCATGCGTCTGTTATTGGGTGGGTAGTTGACGTTCTGAGCTGGTCGATAGCCTCTTGTATGCCTTGTATGCCGCCAGTAGTAGTAGTAGTAGCAGCAGCAGCAGCAGCAACAGCAGTAGCAACGACACGCGCGACGGCACAGAAAACATACATTGGAAACACGTGTAGGCTGGATGGTGCATGCAAGCCAGCTTTATCGGTTATGGCCGAGCGGGGCCATACAGTTATAGACCCCGTCTATAACTTTCATCGTCTTTTCCTCCTTCCATCTCACAGATAGGCCTACCAGCAGACAGCAGGCAGCAGGCCAACAACGTAGCCCTTTTTCCACCAGCCCGGTGGAAAGCCATGTCGACGTCAGATCGATGAGACAGACTGGTTGGTGACTGCCCACGGTGCGCCGGGGATGGCGGTGGTGTTTATGTTGTATTTGATAGTGATGCGAACTAGTCCGCCGGTTTCGCTATGGTTAGACGGGTATGTTACGACTTGTTTTGCTTCTATTTCCATCCGACGGCTCTGCAAGGGGCTCCATCTTATATGCGCTGGCTGAACGGGCCAACTTGGCCTCAAATGGCCAGAAGCAACATCGTATCCAACATTATCCGACCCGGCAGGAACGCAGAATAAGAACAAATGAGACCTTGCCAAACCTCAAAGCAAATTGCTTTTGTGGTAGGGATATATATTAAGTAATGGGAACATACCGCTTGCTTTTGAATCAAGCGTGCATACCCTATACATTATAAACACACACTTCTTCAGCTAGAGTAATCAATGGATGGCTAAGTCGCAATAATGCAAGATAGCAACGTAACGACCGACTACTTCAAGACATTTTGTATCCTTTCCTTATTTGTTACATGTTTTAGTAAGGAAGAAGTCAAGCGCGCGTTGGTGCAACACTTTGGCCTAGTCAAACTGACTTGCTTTTTAAATTACAATGTACATGCAAGGTAAGTATCGTAAATACTGTGGTTCTTTCAGTATCATCCCATAGAATATAGTTGCCATAGCATGCACCTTCCATAGGTCCTGGGTTTGATTTTGGCTCAAAATAAAACGCAACAGAGGCCAAAACTTATTTGAACTAGCACTTGTTGCTAGCAATACTAAGGGAGCACGCTATATTATTACGCCTAGCTGGTATTGTAGTATACCTGCGTTTTATCTATAAACTGCAGTGGAGGAAGCTCCATTATATAGAATTCATGCACGCTTTGTCTACTAGACCATTTTCATTAATATATGTCTTTTGGTTGGCAGATGTACTTAGTATTTATTGGCAGAGTGATATTTATTGTAAAGCAACACGAACCCCACGTTTTTGTATTTACAAGATATTATATTTATAATGGATGTGCCAACATTTCAGGCGTGTTTCAACAGTAATCAAACTTATATGACCAACTTTACGTACTTTTGGAAGCCCTGTAGTAGTATTAGTTGTGTATTGTTGTACGTGCCAACCATTCGTCAACCATTCGTACCACCATTCGTCCAAAGTTTCCATCAAAGTTTTCACTGGCGACATTTTTCAATTTGTTTTTTAAAAGTCCTTTCCTCCGAAGATCACAACTGTATTGAGATAAGTTTGAGCAGCTTTAGTAGCTTTTTGGAACTGGTTTAGTATAATAATCCGACATCTGTCTTTTTAATAATAATTGTCTAGTTAATTTTGCAAAACATTGAGGTATAAGAAGTCAAAACCGCTTAACTGAGCACTGTCTGCTCTATTAAACTGGCAAAGCTGATTCCTAAACATAACTAACGCCGTGCATGACGCCGCCTCATAAAGTGCTTAAACAAAACTGCAATTGAGGCAGAGGTGTCTACAGAATGGCCAGGTGAGTAGCAGGTCCGAAGCTGACCTCCTGCTGTCGTTTCTAGCGAGCCCAATATACGGTGGACGGGAATCCGCTCCCCGAACCGGCTCGCGGGCATCAACAAAGCGACGAGTAGCGTCTTGAAACGCCGCCGCTATCTGCTCGATATCTCCGGACACGGCAGCGGGCATGGTTGTAGCTGGATCTATTTACGTTGAAGTCCTTTACTCTAGCTACCACAGCCCCCTGAAACGCTTTTACCAGTGTCCACCGTGGAGAGTAATTCCGGGGGCTCTCGACAGGAAGAACGTTTCCTTCTCTCTACGACGGATCATATCAAACTACCCACAGGGCCGACCGATACAGTCCCATTATACTAGTTTTAATGTTACTGCAGGTCGAGTTCAAACTGCATCGCAAACAACGTGTGGTCACGTCCCAAATTAAGCACGTTCACCGGTCACTAAACAGCCACCTACTGGAGCAAGCATTACAGCTAGCTGAACACAGCGTGTACGGCTTATAACAGCAAGCGTGCAAAAGCCGTGGCTGCTTCTCCCGAGTAGAGGCCAACGTCGCTAAATCCAGTGATAAACGATAATGACTGGGTGAATCACTTCAGAAGACTACTGACACAAGAGTGCGCATTGCCAGACCGAGATGCCTGTGACACATGATAATTTTACAGATTTTATCGAAAACGAAGTCGAAGCCGCTATTAAGCAGAAACAAGATGGGAAGTCGACAGGGCCAGATCTTATTGTATATGAACACCTCAAGAAGAATGTAAATGTAGTTTGTCCAATTTGAACAAAGCTATACAATGTATGTGTTAGACAAGGGAAAATACCCGTCGAGTAGCGGCAAAGCTTTCTGCAGCCTATCTTCAAGCGTAAAGGAGACCCAACTGACCCGAGAAACTATAGAGACATCGCACTCACAAGCGTGCACTATAAGATTCTAACATCGCTAATCGTTAACAGGCTGTACTCGACCACCGAGGAGAAGGTCCCGCCGGAGCAATATAACTTTCTACGGGGACGGTCTACGTCAGATGCGGTCTCATTTGTAGTGCAACATGTATCATATCGCCGCTCAGTGAACGAAATGACATACGCTGCTTTTATTGATTTTAAAACTGCATTCGATTGTCTTCCAAGGGACTGTCTGCTGAACACCCTACGATCACGCTTTGACATAAAGGGAGCAATTTTTAACATTTTACATGACATTCTAGCATACAACGTCATAACGATTAAAAACGGCGATCACTACGTACAAGAACCCGTAACACAAACAATAGGAGTGGCTCAAGGAGACTCAGCTAGCCCTTTCCTTTTCATTCTGTACATAACTGGACTCTCGGATCTGCTCCGTCGTCTCAAAGCCCCACACGCTTTCTATGCAGATGACTTGGTTATCCTAGCAAAATCCCGAAATCATCTTCAGTTTTATCTCAACGAGACTACACAATGGTGTGAACAGAACAAACTCTCGATCAACACAGATAAAACAAAGGTAATGCGTTTCAGCAGAGGAGGATCATATGCTGCTAGAGACCATCGCTTGAAAATAAACGAGAGAGTGCTTGAGGTAGTCAACAGCTTCACTTACCTAGGGGTTATCCTAACCCCAAGGCTCTCATTTAGTACACATGTTGACGGAGTACGGGCAAAAGCGGCGGCCACAATCACCTTACTAGGAGATCTACGCGACGTAGACCTAAAAACAGCAATGAACTGTTTTAAAATCAAACTTCTCCCGACCATAACATATTGTCTACCCGCCATAGCACCGCATTTGATAATGATTGATTTAAAAGTCCTAGATAGAGTGAAGGTTTGCTTTGGCAAACGTATATTGGGACTGCCTGAAAACGCATCTGCCACACTAGCGTTAGAACTGTGCGGAGAGAGAACACTCACGGAAGACTTGGTTCTCAACAAGGTCCCGTTCAACACAGAAGGATTGGACTCCTACCAAACATTCAGAGAATCAAGAAACATACAGTTTGCCATTGAAAACTACACTGATGGCCCAGCATTTTGTTCTAATAAATGGAAAG
Source organism: Dermanyssus gallinae (assembly GCA_003439945.1). NCBI lineage: Eukaryota > Metazoa > Arthropoda > Arachnida > Mesostigmata > Dermanyssidae > Dermanyssus > Dermanyssus gallinae. The sequence goes on from QVRM01003344.1 coordinate 24,101, forward strand.
GAAGCCGCCAACGGAATCGCACAATTGTGTGCCGAACGACATGGCACGGATACCACAATTTTATGTGCATGAAGCCAAATTGTTTTACCATTGAAGAATGCGTATGTAGTTATTGTGGACAGTCCGATATTGGGCGGTACTATATGCTTGTATGTAAGGAAATTGTTGGAACCTCCCTAACAGCCAGAGTTAATTATATAATGTTAGACCACACTGTTGTATTGTGACTGTAACTACCAATTCTATGGTGAATAAATCATGAACGAATATTACTGCAGGGCTGTCACAGGGCTCCACACTTGGCCCCATTGCTATGGAACATCGCTTATCACGATGTGTTGCAGTTAAGGGAGCTTCTCCCGGGTGGTTAACCCCTAGGCTATGCCGACGATCTCGTTCTCCCCGTCTCAGCCCGAATACCGGATTTGCTTAAGCCGTGCGAATGAAATACTTCTCAATGCTGTCCACTGGAGACAGGCGGCGGGGCTCGCTCTCGCCCCTGCTAAGAGCGAGCCGATACTCCTGGTGGAACGGAGAAACTGCTCCACCCTCCACCTCCGTCTAGAAGACCAGCAGATCGCACTCGTCAACAAGGTGAGGTACCTCGGGGTCAACCTAGATAGAGGCCTTCGTGGCACTGAGCACGTGCGGCGGATGAATAACGCAATCAAGACAGCCAACAACACCGCACAGCTTATGTCTAATATTTATGGGGCACGACGATCCCTGCGGCAAAAAATAATTCTGCGGCCGAGTAAGCTGCCTTGCACGGAGCTCTGGTCTGACCCACAGACACCCTGAAGTTCGACGCTAACAGGACCCCCTACATCAGGCTTAGAAGATCGGAGCTTTAAGCGTGGTCGCGGCGTATCGGACGGCGGCCCTTGTTCTAGCTGGAATGAGTCTTGGGGACATGAAAGCAGTTGAGCGCGACCGCTCATAAAGTAACCCCGAGCGCGAGGACGAGGAGCGTCCTTATACAATCGACTTCTGGTAGAGTTAGTGGGACAGCCTACAATAAGTGCTCGAAACGCCAGTCTTGTTACTCTAGTCTCAAACATCAAAGACTGGCTGAACCGACCGGGGGGGGGGACACTTACCCTCCATACGACTCAGGTTCCGACAGGCCACGGCAACTTCCTGTCCTACCTATTTAGGATCGGAATGGCTCTCAGCCTCAAGAAATTCGCTGCAACAATGAACCGGAGGATACCCCAGTACACAGTGTTCTAAGGTGTCCAGCATGGGCGAAGCAGTACGCACCTTCACCGCTTTTAATGAAGACACCAGTTTTTAACTTACATGACATCTGCCAGAAAACAGTGGAAATAGAAAATATCTCAAGTCTTTAATCCTATTCTGCAAAAAAGGGCTAACCCCTTAAGGCGCGCTAAGGCGGAGGGGGGGTGTAGGGTCTCATCAAACGGTCAGAGAAACTCGTTTCCTTTGACTGTTTGATGTGATTTGCAAGCAGTTCTCAGTCAGGTCGAAGGACGGAGACACAACTGATATTTAGTGGGTTGGAGTTCTATACTATCAGCCGACGCTTTTAGGGAGCTTCCCTGCCGCGGTAACCGTGTGTGCAACCTAATTTTGTAGTTAGACCTCTAAAAAAACTTATTTCGCTTGGAAAATGAGCCTTTCTCAATAGGTTACAGTTTTGGCATCGAAGCTGGCCATGGCATCTACGTGCACACGCTGCAAACTTTTTCAGACCGTACCTTGCATGCCGAAGGCCGATATGGAGAAATATGTAGGCAAGCAGTGTTGACGAACGATTCGCAAGCTTTGGTTCATCTACCGAAAAATCGGCGACTGATGCGCCGAAGAAGAACCCTTATAATATGCCTTCCCCGTATATGCAGACCATACACACGTGCACACGGATGCACCAACGCATCTCCACGCTCAAATGAATGATCACTTACATAGACAAACAACGATGCCCTGTTACAAAGCTTCGTGTGGCAGAGAAACGAACCGCAGAAGACAGAGTTTCAACTTGACAGAGCCCATTCGCTTTGGCAGAGAGAAAAGCGCCTTCGTATTCTTGCCTGCCTCTGCTGTTTGGCGCCATCCTCGTTGTAGTACGGGACCTGGTGACGATGTAGGATATGGCGACGGCGGTAGAGACGGCCTAGCGTTGTCGCCTGCTGCCACTATTGGATTACATCATCATCCCACGAAAAGATGGCAGCTTTCCACACAAGCTAGCAAGGCAGTCAGAATCTCCGTGGATCAAAAGCACACGGGAGGCCGTGCGTGCCGTTTGGTTGACAGCTCAGCGCCGCTGCTAATATCTCGGCCAGCCGCTTTTAGCTTTAATAAAGAAAAACCTAGCCTGCAGCTCACGGTTAAAAAAAGCGAGGGATAACGAGAGGGCTAGCGAACAAAGAGGTTAAAACGTTGTATAGATATGTACAAATATACGTATCGAACAAAAAGAGAGAAGCAAAAAGATAGAATCACCAGGATAAAGAGAAATCTAGTAGAGGAAACAGGGAATATATTAGAATCATGGAAGACGTAGTACGGGGAGAAAAGCTTTAAGCGAAGCTGGAGCGATACGGCGAAAAAGTGAGAAAGGAAGCGAGAAAGATAGCGTACGAGGGAATGAAATCAGGGGGGCACGTCGGACGTTCGCTCCCGTTGCCGTCGCGTGCTTCGTTTTCGGACGCCCGCATCGTCGATGTCCGGGATCACCAAGGCGAAACTATCTGAGGGAAAAGACATCTAGGACCTGGGATTAGTGCTAACCAACTATGAGGCAAAAATAAAGAAGACCAAGACTTAGAGAGGCGATGAAAAATATATGAAGGGGAGGGGTGGTAGTTGGAGTAGAATATGTGGTTCAATGACTGCGGCGTGCTGCTGGCAGATATTTTAGCACCGGAAAAGATAGGAGGAGATCCGCCCTCCGAGGGCTGCAGTGACAGCGATTCGAAATGTCCAGAGTAAAAGATTATGAGGACGGGACATATGCCTGTTCAGAGTTCTAAGTATTTGAATCGAAGGTCATCGAGTGGAACTGCTAGACTTTCCTTAGTGAGAAGGAAGAAGAACACTGTTGCAGAAAGACAATTTCTCGAGGCAGTTGTCATTCTATGCAACAAGGCACTAACTAGTAAATGTCACATTACAATACAGTCGTAACAGGAGTTCTAAACTATCAGCACTGGAGGAAAAATACAATGTGAATCTGTCACTCTAAGCCTATGGAAGTCATCGTGCATACTACCAGTGGAGGAAAACAAAAAAACATTTTTTATACCTTCACATAATGCAGCTGGGCACTGCTATTTGTTTAAAACTTTAGCAGTGTTAGTTTGCGTAACTAAGAGCAATTTTCTACGTTAAGTGACGTTTATGCTTCAGGTAATCCATAAAATTGGCTCATTGTAGCTGATTGGGTTAGGTTGGGTTAAACATAGACCAACCTAGAAGAGCGCTGTGCAAAAATAACATCGGAAAATGTAGACAATGTCCAATTACATATATATATACTGGATGATATGTTAGCTCTTCGGGAGTGTCTTGTAAACATGGATGTGTGTCTATCAGATATAACGTCAAACAAAACCGAATGTCATGCCCGCCGGCGACGGCAACAGCGCAGACCAAGGCGGTTTCCAGATACCTTACCCCCTTCTAGTGAACGACCGATCTGAAAAAATACAATGGTAGAAGATAGCCGGAGGGGGAGGATGACGTGATCCTCAGGGCGCGCTGCGGCCCCATACCATTAAAAGATATGCGTTGGATAGGAAACGCGGTGCCTTAACCTGCACACAGCAAGCAAACGAAAATACAAGAAAAAAGATGGACGGGGAACTGGCAGGCCAGATAGAGAGAGAATAAGAAAGAAAAGGGCAGAGATACAAGCTGTGTGAGCTGACTCCGTTCATCTAAATGGGCGCCTTTCATTGCTTGCTACTCTGACCTGTTCTTTCCTTGTCCTTTCAGACGTCGAATCGTCATTTTTTCTCGTGTTTTTTTGTGTAAGCGTCTGGGAAAACGTTCCTGTTTTCTCGGCCTTGCCGAAGGAGCACTGGCGTAGAACCTACATACATAGACCACGGAAAGCTTCTGGAAAAAAGGGCAAAGAGACGAGACCACGACCACTAGCTACAGCTGCACTGTAAGCAAGCGGAGGCCGCGGCGGCCTTTGTCGTACTCATCCGTCATTGTATTTTTCCTATCCTTGTCGATTATTCCCTTGGTGGCCGCGGCAGCATGAAGAACATTTTTACAAACGCCTTGTGCGGCCAGGCTTCGAGACTCAGCCGGTGGGTTTCTAATACTACCCTCTTCTCCACCTTCTCCTGCTCCTCCTCTATTTACTTTTTTCCTTCCGCCCTGTGCGCTCTCTGCTTCGGAAACAAGCCCTGGAAGCCCCTGAGGACCTCGGGGAGCGCACGCCGCCCTACACATTTCACCCCGCAAGGGGCCACAAGCAGTGCCCTGAAACAGAATACCTGTCGAATCATGAAGGCAAGACATACGATCCGTGATTAGGTCGAGAGGTCCTCGCCGTCGTTACTGTTACTGTCCATACCATGTTCCGTCAGCTAGCCATCAGCGAGTCCACCTTGCTTAACCAACCAGTTATGCAAGCAACACTTCTTTTTAAAAGGTGTCGGAAATATGTAATGCGTAACTGGTAGCTAACAGCAGCTAGAGTGGAACTCTCAAGCTTTCTAAAACCGATATCGTCCCCCATCCGCCCTAGGGTCCCGAATTGCATTGGCATTACTTCGACGCATAGCTGGCCAATCTCAAACGGCAGGGGCGGCGGCTGGCGTTGCTGTGGATCGACACCGCCGCTGTCGTGGGCGTCGGCATACTTATGCTAGCACCGATAATACTTCAGTTATGCTTAGGAAATAAGACAATGGCGAACCGCAAATGAGTGGCAAGGAAACCCTTCTTTAACATCCACCACCCCCTATCCACCCATCGGCAATCGTTCACCGGCATTCATTTGTTATCCTAGCTCACGTAGCCAGCCGCCAGGTACCTGACGGCTGATTTTTGTCTGGCGGCGAGTTACCTGCCTATCCAAAGGGCGGGAAGTATCAAACCTCAATCTGGCCATAGTCGAAGCAGCGCGTTGGTACCGTACGATACACGCGTACGTCCACATATGCGTACATACATACATGCATACCTACATATGCACGAGTACGAAGCGGGAAGGCGTGGAGAACGTGAGAGCGACGACGAAAAATAGGTAGAGCCGGAAGGGTGTACAAGAGGAAAAGAAGGCCCTTAATGCGGCAGCAGCCTTTATGAGCTGTTGGCACGCCACGAATGGGAACGGCAACAGGCAGCAAGACAGGAGACGACGTGTGGCCCACGAAACAAAAAATATGCTGGCCCACAGCAGACTGGCATGATCTCCGCCGCTCCTCTGGCCGGACTGTGGGCGTCTTACAACGCTCGGGGCGGGCAGGAGGCATCTCACGACTACGACAATGTATGTCTGCTTGCATATGCAGCAGCTGAAGACGCTCGACATCGTAAACATATCAGTGAGGCCCAAACGATTGAATTTGCTCGCATAAGCAGCAGTTGTAGCTCTTGTGGCAACACTCCCAGGTGGCATATATGTAGGAGTATATCCTGTTTCCTCAGAAGCCCGTCTAGGAACTGTACGGACTGCAGGTGTACCGTGCACAACACTAGCGCACGTATCTGAAAGTGCCGGCCAGATGAATATCCGGCAGCAAATCGAATTAGGTCGCTGGTTGAACTACCGTCCCATGTATGAATGACTCCTTGCGCTTCATCAAACCACATCTCTTTCTCACAACTAGCTCGTCTAAGACCTACGTATGCGCATGACAAAAGCCCAACACCAACCTCGTAACGCAGTTGTATCGTATGAACGTGTTTTACGCTGAGACTGGCACCTGCGGCATACGACAACGTACAATAAGGCTCCAACCTTGCGGAAAAGCGGACATTGGACCAAACCCTTGGCGAAGGGCGCGTGAGAGCAAACGGTGCTGTCTATTGCGTCTGCTACCCATACCTCTGAAGCTGTTACTACCCTGGAAGAGGGGGGGGGGATAGGGAGTAAGCTCGCGACGTTACGAATGCGCACTAGCCATGTGACTACTATGCACGATATTGCCATGCCTGATAAAGCGGACCAGTTCAATTATTAATATTTAACTCGACGGCTGCAGGAAGGAATATCATGCGAACAGCTGGGCCACTGCGACCGGGACAGACAGATTTATTGATGTAAATATGATGACCATAAAGCTTTCTTCTTTTTAACGTATGCAAATTGGTCCTTCTAATGTCCCGGATCTGTCGGTTCGCATATTATTGCACGCTACGTCGCTATAGTGACGCTAGGGTAGCTAAATGTAAGGGAAAGTCTTTCGGACTGTCTATTGTTGGCGAAAATTTTGTCACATAATTGAAGAGGAACAAAGAAGGAGAAGAAAAACCTCACAAACTAGTGTCCGTGGCATATTCGAGCGGTACAGAGTAGACCGCTAGGGACAGACAGTCTGCCTTGCCTGCAGCATCTCAAGAGACTTTCTGAGGGAGAAGAACTAGCGTCTCCATCGCAGCGACTAACGCTAATATTATCATCCGTTTTTCATTGCGGTGGTGCACAGCCTCTGTACTCGAGTACGTAATTAGTTGCTAAAGTAGGTGTTCGGCTCAAAGAAGGATTGGGCTTGCATCGCAACCAATATTAGTTAAAAACGACGAAGAAATAGAGCATACGCACTCTAATAGAAAAAAAGGCGCTCTTTTACGCCAAATTGTTGTGGGCTTGCACGACCAAGCCTACACTAAAGTTCCCTGTTAATGCTAGACAAAGCGAACACGTGCAAATATGTGAAATCTATCGCAGGGGGCCACATGTGAGACTGGCTAAAAACGCGTGCACGGTGACCCACAGAGTGCCGATTACGAACAGCTGATACCGTCGCCATTCACCGCACTTACCGTGTGTTGGCGGCATGAAGGAAAATGCCTTAGTTGCGCAATCAGGAAAGATGTTGGTGGTGGTGGAGATGAGGTGGAGGTGATGGTGGTGGTGCAATAAAGGTGCGATCACCGACTCCCTCCTCGACACGGGCCTTCGCTCGTTGTCCGCCAGCTTGTGGATTTGCTGAAGACCTGATGGCCTCCTCCGCCATGTCGCGTGTTAACGAACGAGCGGGATAGCGGGGCGGGCTATTGCGCTCGACAGCCACACAGGTTCTGCGCAGCCTTACAACCGACCAATTGAACGAACGGCCAGCCGGTCGACCGGCTCCAAATAGGCCGGAGGCAGCACTGGCTGCAGCAGCAGCAACACTCGCCGTATCGATGGGTCGCCGTAACAATGGGGGGTCGCAAATCGATGCGGTTTGCCCTCATCAATATTCGAAAGTTGAACAAAATTGAAAGGGTCATTCGCCATGCAAATGCTGCTCGCACGCAAAACAAAAACCAACTAAATGATCGCCGTGGACTACGGCCGCGCACCGCATCGCGATCGATCGCGTCATTGACGATCGATGTAAGGGGTAAGATTACCCCTGGCGACTTCACAGTCAGTCGTGCGAGCAGATGACGCGGTGGTCATGCGATGATCATGGCTACCTACGGCACAATGGCTTCAGCAGAAGCTCCGCGCGCCCGCATATAGCATGGGAGGCAATTGATCGCTGCAGGCGTCCGTTCACGCATAACATGTGCGGAGCCGGGTTCTTAAAATTAAAGATCAGTCAGCAGTATATGACATTACCTGGCCGTGCGCCAAGCGTAGGAAAAACAAGTTATGACTGAGAGGGCTACGTAAGTTCGCATATATATATATATATATATATATGATATAAGAACGTCTTTATTATATAAAATGACAAACGACATTTTAAAGATTGAGGTTCGTGAGAAACGTAATGTGTGCTCCAGACAATATTTTTTGCATTTAGTTAGTTGAAACTCCCAAACCAAAGAGCAATCAGTAATCTAAAAAAACCTTGTACTGACAACTATACAATTTAAAAATGTGATTGAATAACAACGCCTCGCGCACATCATCGAATCAGTTATGTTGTACAATGTGTAGTAAACAATCAATCACGCATATTATGCCCCGTATACACAGTTATTTATAAAAATCTATTTATTTATCTACGTATTTGTTTCTACACGCTTTTATGTACTTGATTTAGAATCTAACTCTAAAAGTCTGCAAATCTCTAGAAATACGCCTGCAAATCCTAAGAACGACACGGCACCTTCACATGCGTCATGCCTGCATCATCAAAGCCCCAAACGTTTACGTAAATATCTGTCGGTCGTCAGGACATAGTTCCGCCGAGGCCGATGCCGTAACCGCATAATTGACGGAACCGCAGCTACTCAGAAGTATGGCCGCAGCGGCTCTACTCGCCGTGGATACGTCGCTGATCTGCTTGTGTCTCTGTCACCCGCTCTCACACAGTGACGACTAGCCAACTCAACCTGCAGTTGTAGTAGGTTAGCTATTATTCTATGTGGCGGCGTGGTCTAGGGGACTAGTGCGCTAGTCATGGTTGTCATCTACCGGGGTGTCGCCGGTTCGATCCCTGTTGTTGATCGAATTTTCTTTGAGCGATGCTCATTGAGAATAGATGATAAACCATACCGCTGAGAGTCAGCGACCATGCTGCCACAAGGACTGTTGGGAAAACCCTAGATATCTTAACATGTCCGGCCCTCGGTGCATTGAAGATATACCTCAGGTTAAGTTCCAAGCCCGTAGGGGACGGAGGATAGTCTAGAATTAAAAACAACCTCCTTAAAAAATGTTTTTTTGAATTCTAGCTATTATTCTATGACCCGTTCATTCATTGCGATCAGTCATTTCATTTAACTACTCCTGCCAAAACCTGGCACCATTGTACTTTCGGCACCGATTAGCAGCCGACCTGTAATGGTAGTGGTAGTACCACAATTGACCACAGACTTCGCCAAAGACATATAGCTCTTTCCTTGTGGACCACGACAACAACGAGTAACTTTCTAGTTACCGCCGTAACCGTCGTCATTGTTGTTGTTGTTTTAATTGTTGTTGTTGTTGCTGCCGCTGCTGTTATCGACGTCGCGTTGTGGTCGCCGCCATTATAGACGGTTCTTCGTTCAATCTCCTATCGTCGACTAACTCGTGATTACCTCTGGGAGTCAAAAAAGCACTCATTTCGATCGCGGCGCTCTGCACATCGCGACGCATTGGCGGATTGGCAAATGACGAGAGTGATGATTATGATTATGTTGATGATCATGATGATGAGAATGACGATATTGATGTTGAGGATGGTACCATATCCTATGGGAGGGGACCGGGTGTAACTGAGGTATGGGCTTCTGCGTGCCCGTGCAATATGCAATTATCTACGACAAAGCAGCATAGGCCGTGGAAACAGCGGTAGTAGTAGTAGTAGTAGTTTGACGTGAACAAATTAATGTTTAACTCTATCATTTGCTTTGTCTGCTGATTTCGGTCATCTTTACCTCAGTGACTCTATATTTGCCTTCAGTGGGTGTATGTCCTTGTGTGTGTGTGTGTGTGCGTGCGGCAGCAGTTTTCGCTGTTCCAAATCATGCATACCTCGACTCCACCATCACCGTCGTCGTCACCAGAGTCATCCACTCTATGAGCGCTCTTCCCTGGAGCCCGCGACTCTTGCCAGCTAGTCAGCTAGCGGCTTGGGAAGTGGGCTTTGTACGGCAGGGGCCCTTATGTTCGGGGCCTCGGTGGTCTCTAAGGTGGCCCGTGTATGACTGGCGTGTGTCGTCTGCTGTCGCCACCGCATATATACACAGGAAAGCTCGGTGCCGTGTACAAAGGTGTACAGGGAGTTACAGGGAGACGGGTGAAGGGGGCACGCCAAGAGAGAGAACAAGAGTTTGGCTGTGGCCCACCTCCCAGGAGGATTTTGGGCCAATTTTGGTCTTGAGTCGACGCCGCCGCCGTCAACTTGCCGCGGGTGAGTGTCGATGGTCTTCCGCCTGCACCCCCTCCTTCTCCCCCCTCAACCCCCACCCCGGCTTCTTCTGCGTCTCATGCTAGCCAACCTAGGTGGAGTCCGAGAGACGTTGTTGGCATCGCTCAAGCTTCACTAGACGCAATATAGCTGATTCGATTATGTCCGACCAGCGGCTGCCCCCGAGCGTAAGTCGCATAGTTACGAAAAGGGCGCCCCCGCTGTCGCCAAGGTTCCATTGAGCTTTTTTTGCTCTTGCTCGTCGTCATCACCTCGACGCTTGCGATCGCTGCTCATCAAAAGGAATCTTTAAGGCAATTACTCTCGGGTCTTCGAGTTTACTTGCACGCACGGGCGCGGACAGGCATAAGCGCCGAGCGCGGATCAGGCGACGCCAAGGAATTGCATGAAGTGCAAGACGCAGTAGCGTGTGGCTGAGAGGGATACAATTGAGGACCATACGTAGCAGTAGCACTGGTGGCGTATGTCAGACACCAGGTGTATTTTACCACAAAGCGCAATCGTTTACCAATGAAACCCGTTTACCTATCTCAACAAGACGACTCTTAGCATGCATGCCCCAGGACGATTACAGGCTTGGCATTTTTATACGATACGAACGCCTGCTGAAGCCGTTTGGTATTTTGATTCATCATCAGTCCAACGGCTAGAACTCGTCGCATGCCTCGACGGTTTTCTTTTTTTTTCGTTTTCTTCTTCGTTTTCTTGTCTCAAACCTGCCTTGGCTGAACCTGCTTGATGAGACCCGCTTAGAAGTGTTAAGGGGGGCATAGTTGGGCGCCTCCAAAAAAGGGGTAATGCCTAGTTTACAGAAAGAAAGGGACAAGGCTGGGGAAGAGCCTCGACGGGCGGCTTTTCGACTCCCTCGGCGCCGCCATTGGCTGAAGGAGGACCTTCTTGGGAATCCAGTGTTCCGCAAGGCAGAGCGAAGCCGTCGCCCGTACGAGCGTTGCAGCAAAAACCAAAGCCCTTCTAATGGCATTGGTGACACAGGGAGTAAGCAACGCAAAGCGACGCCCGCCGGCCCGCGCTTTGCAACAGACAGCGGTCGGTCTCGATGCGCCGAAGAAAGAGGCCGAACGCTAGAGAGCGAGCTATACTCGTGTTCGTATATATGTGAGGTAGCATCGGCAAGTACATTGTGAACCAGGAATTGGGCAAAGGAGTAGGAGGAGATCAAGGCGCAACAACAGCGGCGGTGGCGGCCGCCAAGCCGCACCGGGAGCACGAGCAAGCCCTCGTCTCATTTTTCGTCTTGCTCTCGAAGCGCCCACGAGCGACGCACGCAAAGCCAATCACCTGGGATCCATCCTGTATAGGGACCGTGGAAGGGAATTTTTTCATTCTTGCCTCATCTCCGCCTTGTTTCCATCCTTCTTGCTTCAGCTGCCACTACGCCATAACGCATCAATGCAAAACATACAAACGGGAAAAATACGCTCCGTCGTCTGGCTGAAAATGACTTCAGTCTTTTCCCACGTCACTAGTTTGTCCTATCCAATCATATCTCGGCCCAAATGTAATAGGCAGAAAGGCTCGGGCATAGCATCAAGCTACGAATCTACGCCGAGTGATGTATATATATACCCTCATAACAGTGCTTGTCGAGCACGACATGTACAAGCTGCATATTAAACTTGCTGCCAGAAAAAAAATAGAACAGATTAGTGCTAAATTAGCCGCTACATTAGCAGATTAACACACGTGTCCACTTTGGTTTAAGACGAGATTTGTAAGGTTCGCTTATATTGATTATCAATATTGTGTCGTACCAGTCGTCTCAGATATGCGTTAGATCTGCCATCACCTGCCTGGAAGACCTAGCGTGGTGGCAAACGAGAAGACAAGGCAAAAGTATGCGCCTATTTTTAGAGGACGTATAATAATACTTTGTAAGTACAATTTGATAAGCTCTCGACATTGTAGCCAGCGAACTGCAAGGAGGGAATACCCGAAGCGTAATGGCCAGTCGCTGCGAGGGACATTGCTGCGTTTGGCTTTGACGCTTACCGGAGCTCTAGCCGAAATCCAATGGAGACGATTTTTAAAATTACGGTACCCTGCGAACATTGACGCAGAGCTCACCTTTTACGCTTCATCCACTGAGCTTACTTCCAATTAGGTTTAACTGCACTTGTAACCAAATTCGTCTGCGAATATATTAACTGGTTGCTCTTAAAAATATAAGCCAACAACGTGTACAGACTAAACGTAAATCATGTAATTCTACTTGAAAGAAAACGGTATATATATGCATCACGAATTGCGTTATATTATATACGTTTGCTTGATGTATTTTATTCCTATACTTTAATGAAATCAGTTGACAGAATGAAGAGAAATCTTCATTGAAAATGAGTTAGCCATGTCCATCCGATGAATGATTCTCGCACTCTGCAGCATGAGTGACTTTTAAGTGTAGGAGAAGTACATTTAAAGTCACATCTCTAAAGCAAACTCCCGGGTGTATGTTTTTTTTTATAGATGAGCCGATGGGAGAATACGCCAGTGTAAACACAAATTGCAGGAGTCTTTACATAGAGCGCTAATCTTTCGTAGTTTTAGTTACACTAAAGAGACTTCTGGGGAACAACACTCGAGATCCGGTTGCGACCGTTGTCCACTAAACCATACATCTTTTAAAAAAAACACAGGTTTTCAGAACCGTCCTGCAGTTAGGCAAGTAACTCACCGTTATATCTACGCAAAGCAAGAAACACCCTGAAAACGGTGACCGAAGCGATGTACAGTAGACTCTGCCAACTTTTAGGTTGGAGAAGCTTTAGGCAATCAGAATAAATAACTGAACATCTAGGCAGAATCGGTGTAGATCGACCAGTCTATATTGTGTTTGCTCTGCCTCAATCGGTAGAGCCAGTTTGTGTAACTAAAGGAGAAAGCTGGGAACTATTACCCAGTGAAAAAGATCTACTCCGAAAAGGTTTCACTGCACTTGTCTAAAAATAGTGCTGCTGACACCTGTCAAAATATCTCAACCGATATTGGAAAAGGCCCTGTGAACAAACGATCCTATGTCCAGAAAGATTTTCTAATGAATTCCTTCTTCAGCCTGGTATTCTGCGATGAAGACTGGGTCCTCTTCGACGTAGTAGGTAAACAGAATTCCTGGCTTAGACTTGCCGCCAGTTCTGAAGGTCAAGCCAGACAAGACATCATTTTCAGAAAAAGTCGTGCTCTGCGTAGACATTGTTTACTTGAAACTTCTATAAATTCCAGCCCAATGATTAACATATAAATATAGAAATGTGAGTGACAATACCTAACTAGTAGCTTTAGAAAATTACGGACAGGTGACGACTGACACTCACTAACGAAAAGCACACCTCCTTTAGTAGAAACAACGCATATTGTTATACGAGTTCATTTAGCATTAGAAAAATCAATTTAAATTGAGTATTGACTCAATAACGAAGCTCGGGCGCACTTTCTGCGGTCTATTCATCGTTTTGACATAACTATAGAGGCATGAAATCAAGATTCCAAAATATGTCTACAGTTTGGGGAAAATGGTCTCACGGATCGATTGTGAAGTTTATTGGTTCTTACTTGGAATCACGAAAAAATGGAAACATTCTGCGCAGTTTTTGTTTGTTTGATACGATATTAAAATAGGTACAAACGTCACACATACGTCAATACATATATAAATATATATATATATATATATATATATATATATATATATATGTTGTTTTCTGCATCCACATGTACAGCTGAGCGAACTATATAAATATATACATATATATATATATATATATATATATATATATATATATATATATATATATATATATATTGCAAAGGCTTATGAAAGCCGGCAAAACAAGCGCAGCGAAGTCTGAGCCGTCGTTGCTGGAGTGCACTTCATTTTGCCTTGTACGCATCAAAGCCGCTCCAGGAAACGAAAAACAGAAGAAAGAAAAGCGAATTTTGGATGAACTCATCTGGAAAAATCAGCCGAGAGGCGTCGGTCGGAGGCGCAGTCGGTGCGCTCGCTGCTGCGTCAATCCTTCGCAGTTCTCTTCGACGGCCCTAAACCGCCCAGCAGACCCTCAGAGTCTTCGTTTCTCGTCGTTCCTTGCTGCTGCTGCCGCCGCCGCCGATGCGGCGGCTTCGGCTTCCATTTTGCCGCGCGATATTTGCTAGATAGACTGCTGCAAGATTGCCGACGACGACGACGACGATGACGCCGCCGCCGTCGCCATAGCCCGACGTGGGAGACGCTGAAGAGCTATCGGTTCTCTATCTGATAACCATCCATCGAGACGGACTTACATACATACAGCTGACAGACAGGCAGCCACGCACGCACATACAAACAGGCACAGAGTCATTATACACAAACGTGGCGGCCGATCACAAGAAGATCACGCGCGTTGCAGACTTGCAGCGGTCGTCGTCGTCGTCGTCGTTGCTTTGGATTTGTTCCAATTGAATACGATTGTTGACGTCGGCAAGCGAAAACGAAACAAAACAAAAAGAAAAACGAAAGTAAAGCAAACGAGCCTCTTCTGTGTCTAATATTTAATTTCACTCAATGGGTTAATTTTTTTTAGATTGTCCGTAAGGCAATCGCCCATGTACGGTATTCTTCATGTCATGGCTAATTTTGCTCCACTCCGGCATTTACCTTGTCTAAATTAGAAACCATGCAAACCAATTTAAGAGTGGCCGGTCTGGGTCTCGAACCCAGTCCTACCGAATGCCAGGCCAAGGCTTTGCCACTAAGCCATCTGGCTCGGTTTTAGTAGGCTACCTCTTTTCTGTAGGCTATTTTTTGTGAGAGGGAGAAAGAGAGAGAAAGATTATCAAATAACTTAAACAGGATAGTGAGGAAGCATTAGCACCCAAGGGCTCGTATTAGAAAATGAAAGACGGCAACGGCGTATATATATATATATATATATATATATATTAAGACCGAAGGGTCGCGAAGGCAACCTTTCGGACCAGGGTACTCCTTTTTTAGAGATTCGTATCTAATATTTTAACCACGCGGAAACATATTAGCTAGAAGAGTAGGCAACATACAGTGTGAGGAATATTCACCTTAGGAAAGTAATTGAGTGGAAATACCACAGTCTTGTATTTGGAAGATTCAACTCCGCTCAACTTCGATTCGATAGCGTAGTCTTTAGTTTAAATACGATAAAGCAAACTATTATCGTCATATAGCCATAGTAAAACAAAATACAACAAATAATGCAAGGCGCTACTGTGCTAACGAATAGACGTTGCCCCTCTTTCTATGAGAGGTACAATAGAAGACGCACACAACAACAAACATCCAGTTGTTGATCTTGACCATGTATCAACAACTTGCGTATGTGCAATATAAACAATGATATGTTTCTCGGTAATTGCTTATTTTGGTGGTCTAGCTTTTACTTTTTAGTGTCCCTGTGTCGGGACAAGTATTACGACGGCCCGCTTGTTTCCTAATGCATGATAAAAATATATGCTTACCTTGCGCCTAAATTTGCTCAAATTTACCAAAGGGAACTTATGCAGCGCGCTTCGTATTGCAAAAAGCTGTCAGTGCCACCAACTATATTGAGTGCTCGATGTTTTTAGTTTTCAATTTGTATGATTGCCCGCATCCCACTAAGTAGCGTCCAAGAATAAGCGGTTTGACGACGAGAGTTCGGACAAATGGTGGTCCACAATCAAGACGCTGATTCCTGTCTACGAGGTCTCTGTGCCTGTTGTTATAGAAACCAAAAGCCAGATATAAAAACTAATCATTAAGAAAAAAATACCAGAAATAAACGGAAATGACATAGCGGCTCTAATGCCGTGAAAACGTTTCTTCAATTTTGACGCTAATCTTTAAAAGATTCCGTTAGCTGGACGATACAAAACGAAATATTGGAAACGAAAGGAGGCTAGCTAAACTGTGCTTGCTAGCGGTGCCGGTCAGGTGCGTATACAGCGATAGTGCTCATGTAATTAGCTTTCATAATGTACTCTCTACTAATTCTAGCATTAGCATAGGCTTGTATCTAGGTCGCAATTTTGTCCTTTGTAGGATCATGTCTATAGTGTTGTCAAACAACTTGCCAAGCCACCAAAAGCAATTAATTCGAGCCTTTTCATAGCATCTTAACTCAGATGCGGCATGTCCGGCGGATCGCCGGGCTAAGGGAGTCAGACGGAGTACTCCGGGAACAAAGTAATACTCAATCGGGGTGTTGTTAAAGCTAATATTAACTTATACACTCGTATATACACTAGGTTGTAGCATCACCTGTATACAGTTTCAAAAACCTCATACCTACAACACTGCCAAAGAGACATTTTTTTGAGAGTAGCATTATTGCATTGATTTTAAATTGCAACTGTTGCAGGTCGCGTTGCTCGAGAACGGGACCTAGACTTCGCCGTCACTCCCGCACTACACCAAACAGGAGGTCTTTCGGGGCGCCTCAAAACCAGGTGGAACAAAGCACAGCCACCGCAAACTTTCTTCTAAAGTAAAAGAAAAGAGAGCCGTACGCAGATCAGGGGCTTGGACACCAAAATAGACCCTAACTCCCGCCAGGTCAGGGCCAGTCGCGTCCAATACCTGCCTGACGGCAACATGCGGGTGGTGGTTACGGCGGCGGCATCGAAAGAGGCCACTACTTTCCTTAACGCCATACAGTCCATAGCCGCTGCCGTCTTCAAACATCAGAGCATGGCAGCGAGCACGGTTTTACCTGGAATGACGTTGTCAACATTGGACGTTTTTACTCCTGCTACTGCAGCATCAGCGTTTCACTTGACGTTTTAAACAATCTCTTAGATGACCTATATTTCTTTTCTAGACAAAGTGATATTTTATTTTTTGTCGTGGCGGGAGATTTTGGCAACGCCGCCAACACATGAGGCTCCGCTGAGACCGGCCGGAGGAGACTCCCAGTCCTCGAATGAATAGCGGTGGAGAATCTGATCGTTCTTAGCATTAATGCTCCCACCTTCCACAGAGGTGGGCGTACCTCGTGCATCAACCTAACAACGACGCACCGAAAAAATGCCCACCTGATTTAAAATTAAACAATAATACAGAACTAAAAATCCCTTAGCGACCACTACTTCATCCAGTTCGACACGACTACCCTCAAGCCAGCTACACCATCTTCCCCGCTGCGTGTGCCCACCAGACGCTAGGAACCCGACAAGCTTTGAGTGTCGGCTTAAGACTGCGGCGGGCCTGCAGAAACTCCTGAAGTAAGCGTGCAGAGAATCCTCGGGTCACAAATTCACCAAATACCTAAACACCTAAACATCGCGCCTAAACATTGGTGAACGGCTGATATTGACCGCCTCAGGTGGGACTGCATCTAGGCGCTACCCCTCTTCACCAGGGCTCGGCGGTCGGTGCCCACATGGGAGGCAGCTTTGCACCACAGTGCCGAGTACAAAAGGCTGCGGACCTTCCTACGGAGGATAATCTTCAGGAGCAAGGAGAGCTCCTGTAGATCTATTCTCGAAGAGCTGGAGGACGATTCCTGGGGCCGCCCATACAAGCCGGTACGAGAATTCTCCGCCCTAAAGAGGAGGGCAAACCGAACACCCGAGGCCACCAAAGAAGCGATTTCAGTTCCGTTTTTACAGCACCCTTCTCTTAACCTGCTCTTACCAGGGAGTCCCAGGGACTGAAAGAGAGCCACCTCCAGCAGAGATACTGCAGGAGGTACGCGAGGCATCGGAACGCCTCAAGTCGGGGAAGGCACCGTCCCCAGACGGTACTTCCGTTTCTGTAGCCAAGCTATTGAATATCCGGCGCGGCAGCCGCTGCGGCGACGAAGACTAAGAACTCCTCTGTAGGTCTCCGCCAACAAAACGCGATCTTCTTGTGGCCGTTTTACTTGACGTAATGAATGCTTTTAACAGTCTCCCGTAAAGCGTCATACTCGAGACTCTCTACAGGAAAAAGCGCGTTTTCTCTTCTTAGAGTTATATCTTTTTACCTACATAACCGGACTTTTCAATCCTAAGTGATGACCTTTAATATAGGTTGCAGGGCGCCACGAGGCTCTCCTTGTACGTTGGAGTTCCACACTACCGACCCAAACTTGCAGACGAGTTTCCTGCGGTGGTTTCCGTGTGTGCACCGCATTTTACAGTTACTCCTCTACAAAGAAAAATACCGCTAGGTGCCTGGGATTTGTTCCCCAAGGCATGAAATGGCATCCCCATCTGGATTATACTTTACCCAAATGCTATAATCTAGTATCAGCGTGTGTAGAATAAAATTAGTTAGTCGATTTCACTTTCTGGTGGCAAAATACATACGCTGCGATTTTCTATGTTAAAATAAAACATTTCGCGAGGTATTGTACCTGCGGAGATCGCGTTTTTACTAGTTTTCACCCCCATTCGAGCATCAGCTAGGCGTGCAACAACTTTTGCGGTGCCTCCAGTATCCTTAAAGTCTAGTCAAGTTTCTCTCGCAAAGAAAAACAATGGATTTTAATTTCACAGTCTGAATCAGGCCGATGATTTGTAAAGGCGGGCACCTACTCAAATGAGATAGTATATTTATTCACGCGTTTTACCCATAGTTGTTGTGTATTATGACGCTATATATGTGGACTACTTTGTATGCGTGTACATTTTGAAGCGTCTTGCCTCATTTATGGTTTGGCGTTGTTACAAACGCACCAAATGCTGTGCAGAAATCCTCGTGTTAATATCCATTGTGATTATCAATTGTAAATAGTGCTCATTTTGTGTGTGATTTTCTGAGTCGGTTTTTTATTTATCATTTTTCCACGATTTTTATTTCCCGATAACTTAAACGTCGTAAGATAGTAGTTCCGTTAAATAAACCACGTTTGAAATTGCATATATATATATATATATATATATATATATTGGAGGATCTAAGAGTTGTTTGCCAGAGTTCAGGGCTCCTGCATCGGACGTAATTCCCGTGCGATCTTTTAAAACTTTCTCTGTACTATTTTTGCCACGCGGAGAACCAGGTAGTCGAAAATAGTTATAAGAACGTTGTTGTTGGATCTGCTTTGTCTGAATTTCTTCGATCGAGTCTTTCCTTGGAAGCACCACTAGAAGGATTGGGCTTTGGTCTCGATGTCGTAACCATATGCCCATGACTCGTCTCCTGTATTCACTCTCTGAAGTAATCCAAGGTCTTCGGTTACACCTGAAGGTTCAATTCGGACATTTGCAGATACGCTGCTTCTCCATTTTCGGCTCCTAAAAAATTGCCGAACCTCGCTTTCTTCCCTTCTTTTAACTAACCTCAAACAACACATCCCGCCATCGATTGGCGCAATTTTTCTTATGTGTAACTGATGAATGGCGCTTCTAAGCAAAACAAACCGGGAGACTTTAGTGGTTTCGGCAAACTCAAAGTACTAGAAGAAGTATACATAATTTATTCAATGTAGTCAATCATTCACGATGGGAACATGGCGTTTGGGTCCCTGTAAACGTCTATATATATATATATATATATATATATATATATATATATATATATATATATATATATATATATATATATATATATATATATATATATGTATATATATATATATATATATATATATATATAAACATATATATATATATATAAACGTTCGTATATACGTATATGTAGTTATAGTGTATGAAGTGTATGTGATTTACGACAAACGTATGTCGACATATTTTTGGGTGAGATACACACGTACACATATTAGGAATACATCACGAGTTCGTCGACTAACGACAGTGCTGTCATTTGAATTACTTTCCCTAGCATTTTGCTCAAGAGTAAATTTAGAACGACGGGTGAGTCGTTATTCATTATCGCTGCAAACTGTCGAACGCGTTAATTGAGCGATATATAACGAAGGCGTCTGCGCCCTTAAGCTAAGCGGGTAAATTCTGCTACCGCTTAGAGTAAACAAATAGATAAGTTTAGCAAAGAGAACCGGCACTGCTTTTCTACGTAGCTGTCAGGTAGTAATCGATATTTTTAGTGGATGGGCGTATACCAATGAATCTTTGCTGTTTTCTGTAGCGCTTTCGATCTGACGTGCCGTGCAGGTGCGTAATACATTGCGCTGGCCGTTCTGCCTCCATTAAAATGATTTTCTTTCAGTATAATCTGGTCATTTATTTTGCAAATAAGCTGGATTTTCATTTTCATTTTGACGTACTTGTTACGACACATTTTGTCTATCACGAACACAATTGAATCTGCCACGCAATGCAGTGTACTCAGTAACAATTCTCTTGACCGTCGTATCCTATCCAAGGCAGCTAAGCACACTATCAACGGACGATTAGTTACAGAATTAGAAGACAAGAAGGCGCTGTCGGAAAACTAGCACGGTTTCCGCGCTGGACACTCGACACATTCGGCTATCAGCAGAGTTCTAAACATAGCTGCTGCACAGAGATATTCACCGATAGAAAACAAGTCGCACTATCTGGCCAACCTCATTGGCGTTAAAAACGAGTTTGATACGCTTTCGTGGGACGCCATAAACCAAGCACTTGGAAACAAAGGCGTATACGCGCCCTACTTACGACGTATCCTATCGTCGTACCTAAAAAACCGAGCATCTACATATGAAGCCGTGGACTACGCCGGAATCAACAGCCAGTATCCCCCAAGGATCTGTACTAAGACCAGCCCAGTGGAATATAACCTACGATAGAGTACTTAGACTACCGCATCCCCCGGGAGTTTTTTCCATCACTTACGCAGACGATCTGGCACTGATCGTGACCGTCCGTGACGAGGATCTGCTCGAAGGAACGGCCAACGGAGCCTTGGCGGATATCCGACAGCACCTCCATATGCTAGGTCTCGAACTGGCATCACATAAAACGGAATTCTTTTATTTGGTCTGAAGCGTCCACCACGGAATCTAAATTTACACCTGGATCCAGTAACATCTACGCCCATGGCCAAATTCCTGGGCGTGACACTGGATAGGGCTCTCACAGGAACACCTGATGTGCGCTATACAGCAAAAAAGCAACAATTTTTTGGCCCGCCTTTTAGCGTCAGTAATAGACAGCATTTTGTTATACGCCGCACTTTTATAGGAGTACACGACTACCAGAGCTAATCAGAAAAAATGCCGAGTATATGCAAGACCTCAAAGTTTTCTGGACGAATTCTGGGAGACCCTATATATATATATATATATATATATATATATATATATATATATATATATATATTATTCATTAAATTATTTTAGAAATTTAATAATTAGATGTAAACAAGGAACCGCGTTAATTTACAATTTCGACGCGAGCTTTTGAGGTTATTTTTCCATAGGCAAAATTAGTAGCTATCCGTGCAGACATAATTGTGAATCCATGGCTACCTAAAGACGCGGTATTTTATATGTACGTTCGCTTACAAATCACTGTTTATATCCCGTTTTTATTTGGAATGTGGCAAGCATGGTAGTCCGTCTCGCTAAATGCTAATTCGCCTAGAGTTATTAATGCCAATGGCATATGTCACGAAATATATATATATATATATATATATACGTTATTTGTGTTGTGTTAGCAATAACATACATACGAGTACATGTAGCGCATACATTTGATTAAATAGGCATGTACGATACTAGTTCTGTGAATTTCAACAGTTAGCCTTGCATAGTATAATTTGCACAAAAACATATATATATATATATATATATAAATATACATATATGCTTGTATGTCTTGACACGTAGCTATGAAGAGCAAAATCAGCCTAAACCTTTATAGTTAATAAATGAAGAGGGAAGGAGCAAGAGAGAGAAAGAAGTAAACATTTTATTTATTTGAAGATGACCGTGGAAAAGTTCTGGCCCGTGTCTGCGATTGCTGGGATTATGTTTGGATTCCAAAGAATGATCTTCTCTTGTTGGCAAACCGGGCAATGTTGAGCTAACCTAGGTGATGCGTTACCGCTGTCAAGGAGAGCTGTGATATACGCGTATGGTTGCGGCAATGCGTCAAACACTGGGAATTTCCGCGCCGCCTAGGGGATTTGATTGGCTAAAATGTTTGTCGTTGAAGTGGTTGATATAACCGATGTGCTGCTCTCTGCTGCTATACTATTAGCTTTAATTAGTACTTCTCTTGACAATTATGTGCCTTACTATGCACAGTTATTAAAAATAATGGAGGTAAGGGGGTAGATAGAATGACAGCTGCAGGAACTTCACCTAACGACTATGTTGACCAAAAACATGAACTTACTAGTATACATTCAATTGTGATGAAGAATCATCTCCGGGGATTCATTTGGCCATGATCCATACTTAATTAAAGAAGGGTCACTGACGGGCAGCTTTTTGGGTCGTTCTATGTGATGTTAAGGGTGGTGGGTAATGTTGAATGAATCCCAGGCAAGGCCCCAATATTTAAATGCATTTGAAGCTCGGCACGTAAGGCAAAACGAGTTTAATTGTTGTTACCATTTACATATAATGAATTTACTAAAATTTAATAAGCTCGCTTTTTGGAATGAACAGTTGTTTTTGCGCGAACGTGCGGTCAGCGTTCTCTAACCATTGCGCCCGAATGTACTCAATAATGGGAACACATGCTGCATTTTTTTTGTTGAATACCGAGCGATGGCTTATGACGCAAAAGTCGAAAGCTCCTACCGATCAGCTGAATCAGCCTCTCATTGTTTCGAACGCCAACGGACAAAATGGAGGCGGATAACGACCTCCAGTATTCGCTTGAAATTATTAGCCTCTGCCTGTAACCCCGACACTGGCTATCGAAGGAGTCAATGAGTCGGTTGCAGTTGCGTCCCAACGAAGCATGTGGCTTTGTTGGTTACGCTCAAAGGGAGTCAGAGTGTGATCGTCAGGTCTTTTCCGTCGTCCTTGGACTGTTCCGGAAGTTCCAGTGTACATGGAAACGCAACAGGTCAAAGTGCTCGACTAAGGGTATCATTTAAATTGGAGTGACGTGTTAGTCGGCTTGCACTCACGGGGCATGACAGTCCATAATGGGCCAACGAGTCCACATGATCACCACCGCAAAGACATTGGTGGGGCACGTAGAGGTTAACACCAAGCCGCAGTCCTGTGTCAACGCTCAACGTCTTGTCGTTCTAAATAGTCCCAATTCGCGTACAGGATAGGACACGGATAGCCAAGCTCCAGCTCCAAGACCACTAACGAATTTTCCCGCCTGTCTTTGTCAGCAGTCGAGCCCGGTGGCGTGGTGGCATGCGTCTGCGCCTCGCGACCGGAGGAGACACATAGGTGCGCGGGTTCGAGCCCCACCATTGCACATTTGTTCTTGTGGGGGTCCGCCTATAAAGCAATGCGAAAAACAGTCCCATGGACGTTAAGTCTTGGCTGAGAGTCAGCCCCAAAGGATTTGTCTTTGTCAACAATAGCGCGGGGGGGGGGAGGTTCTATCAATCAGGCTTGCTAGTCGCTTTGCTTGTAGCGAGTTGTCCAACTGCCCTGGTTGGCTTTGTCATTGAAAGTGGATAGAGGGGAGAAGAAGAGTCGAAAGAAGACTGTGTTTCAATTTGCGTTACTGCTGCCGCTGCTGCAGGTGCTCTAAATCATCAAAACAAACATCATCACCACATCACGTAGTTGCTGTCTCCTGTGTTGTGGCTGCTTCTGTTTTCTCTGACTGCCTACGGATTTATCGATTTCTTGCTTGTTCACTCGCTGCTTGTTTAGCCCGGACTTCTTTATTTGATTCACTGACAGATACACCGACCAACAGCCGACCAAATGACTGACCCATACATCCATCCATTCGTCCATGCATCCATTGCTGGCTAGCTGGCGGGCTGTCCGGTGGTCATCTCATTTGCCGTTTGTGTGGTATAACCGTTTCGAATGCTGTTGCTGCTGCTGCAGCCGCTGCCGTTGCTTCTTCTGTCGCTTCTGGTGGTGCCACTTCTGTCGGTGCTGCGTGTTTTCGCGCCTTCTCTGTTTCCCTGCCTGCTGGCGCCGGTTTGCCGGTTTTCTGCAGCGGCCGGCGCAGCTACTGGTGGGGGCCGCTACAGTAGCATGTCCCTTCGACTTCTCTGTGTCTTTGCGTTCGTGCGCGCGTTCGTGCAAGTGTGTGTCTGTGTGTGTGTGTGAGTGTGTGCATGGCACGAAATGGACATTTCAACTAAATTGAATTAACCCCACCGAGTCGGACACGCTGCCGTTCGACCGCGTCAATCAAACCAACCAACCAACCAGCCGACCAACCAACCGACCAACCTGGGTTGACTCTCACCAACCGGTCAACCCGTCGCCACACACCGAGACATCGAGCCCACTCTACTACGACGACTACTGCTACTACTACTACTTCTGCTACATACTACGCGGGCCACGATGGCTCGTCGGGCCGACGTCGTACGGGCTGCTGCTCCGGTATCCTGACGATACGCTGACGCTGATTGGCGTTGCGTGTTGAGCTCGATCTCGTGATGCTACGGGATATGGCTGAGGACGCTTGCTGGCTTTGCTGGTGCTGCCGCTGCTACTGCGGCTGCGCTGTTGTTGCTATCGTCGTTATTGTCGTGATTGTTGCTGCTGATGCAGGTGCTGTTGCTGTTGTTGTTGTTGTTGCTGTTGATACTGACGTAGGTCTTGTTGCTGCTGATTCTCTTGTTGTTGTTGATGCTACTCCTTATGATGTTCTTGTTGTTGTTGTTGCTACGCCTTATGATGTTCCTGTTGTTGTTGCTACTGCATATGATGTTGCTGTTGTTTTTGCTGCTTTTATTATTGTTGTGATTGTTGTTGTTGTTGCTACTACTCCTGATGCGGATTTGTTCCTGCTACTGCTGCTTCTGCAGATTGTTATTAATGTCCGTTATTTTACGTTTGGTCTTGTTGGTACTGATGTGGTTGTTGCTGTAATCCGTTGTTTTCTAGCCTACGTTGGTTGTTTTTTTTGTCGTGCTTGACATACCTTGCTTTGAAGTAGAGTCATTTTTGTTATTGTTGTTTTACGGGTCGCGCTTGTTTAATCCCTCGTTGCTAAATTTGTTGTTATTGGTAGTCTCGTTCTCTTGGTATACGTATGTTGGTTACTTTCTTGCAGAGCAGTTAGTGTATTTATGGTCGGTTAAACATGGCATACAAATGTGCCCAACTGAGCCACTGTGCACTAAGTTTTCTACAACTCCGCACGTTCACGTCGGCAGCAAGAGAGCTTATTTGCTCTACCATTGCTGTTGTTAATGAAAATAACGACAACTGTAAGACTTTTCTGTTATATATATATATATATATATATATATTCCTATATGCTGTTGTTGTTTTTCTTTTTGTCGACACTGCTACTTTGTTGGTATAGGTATTAGTTTAAACACTGCACCTGCATACACATATGTATGTACAAACGTATGTACATGTCGTTGTAGATAGATGATGCTGTAGTCGCGAGTCGCGATGCCCAATCCATTCGTTCAATCCACAAATAGAGCGTAAAAACAACGTCGAGGCGAATCTGCGAAAGACAGGATCTACCTTGGCGCCTCTGCCACTGCTAGTGTCGCCGGACCACTACCGAGTTCACGCAGTGTTTGTTCATGAAGACGATTTGGAACAACAACA
>QVRM01003345.1:0-60188 GCA_003439945.1 Dermanyssus gallinae
TTTTTATTTTTTTTTTATAGAGGACTAACTGGGAAATGCGGTTGCACACGCGGCACCGGCGGCAGGAGCTCCCTGCAGATGCGGGCCGGTAGTGTGGGGCTCCAACCCCTAAAAACCAGTCATGTCCCCGTCCCCCACACTGACTGGGAACTGCGTTGCGCATATCATCAAACAGTCAGGGGGGGCGAGTCTTCTAGTCCTGGCGGGTGTGTTCCCCGGGAGCCACGGGGAGGGGGGGCCGCCGTAGGTGGTTGGCGCTCGTTTTCTTCTGTAAATGGCTCTGAAGACTCCGGCTGTGGTGTTCAGTTTAAAAGCGTTTCCGTCATTTTTTGCAGACGTTGCGTAGGTTAAAATCCGGTGTGTTCATTAGGAGCAGTAGAGGTACGCGCTGCTCCGCCCATGCTGGACACTTCAGTGCCGTGTGGTCTGAAGTGTCTTCCGGTCCGTCGCCGCAGTGGATGCATTTAGGACTGGGAGCCTTCCCGATCCTGAACAGGGTAGGACTGGAAGTCGCCGTGCCCTGTCAGGATCTGAGTCGTGTAGAAGGTGAGTTCACCCCCCGGGCGGTTTAGCCATTCCTTGATGTCGGGTATAACGGCGCGGAGACTGGTGCCAGGGGCACCCTCTTGTAGGGCCGGCCCATTCTTCCTGCCAGAGGGTCGATAGTATGCCGACGCTCCTCGTCCTTCTTGCGCTGGGGGTTACCCCAATAAGCGGCGGCGTTCGGGCAGCTTTCAGATCCCAGGGAATCGTTCCAGCAAGGACGAAAGCTGCCGCAGCGCTTACCGTCCGGTACGCCCGCGATCACCCTGAGGGCTCCGACCCTCTGGGCCCGACGCAGGCGCGTCCTGTTGACGGCAAGCTTAGAGTGGTCGGTCGGCCAGGCCGGAGCTCCGTATAGGGCGACTGACTCGGCCACGGACATCATTATTCGCCGCTGGGTTTGTCGTGGGTCCATGATTATTAGGCATAAGCCGTGCGACGTTGTATGCTGTCTTGGTTGCCTTCTCCGTCGCCCGCCGCACGTGTTCAGTGCCGCGGAGACCCCTGTCTAGGGTGACCCCGAGGTACCTGACCTTGTCAATAAGCGCAATCTCTTGGTCTTCTAGGCGAAGGTGAATGGCAGGACAGTTTCTCCGTCCTACCAAAAATATTGCCTCGCTCTTGGCGGGGGCGAGGGCGAGTCCCGCCGCTTGCATCCAGCGGGCGACGTCTTCAAGTGCTTCGTTCGCACGGCTTTGCAGCAGGTCCGGTGTCCGGGCCTGGACGGTAAGGACGAGGTCGTCGGCATAGGCTAGGAGGCTGACCCCGGGGGGCAGGTCCCTTAGTCGCAGCACGTCGTCGTACGTTATGTTCCATAGCAGGGGGCCAAGTATGGAGCCCTGTGGCACCCCTGCAGTCATGTTAAAAACGATTCCGTGAGACTGTACTGTCCGGTCCTTCAGGTAGTTTGATATAATGCGCCGTAGGTAAAAGGGAACGTTCTTCCTGTGAAGAGTCTCCAGGATGACTCTCCAGGGTAGGCTGTTAAAAGCGTTTCGTACGTCTAGTAAAATAGCGAGGTAGAAGTCCCGTCTTCTTGGCGGGGATTCGTGGAGGAGTTCGGCCTGCATCTGGATCTGCTTTATGGCGCCGATTGTCGAGTGGCCTTTGCGGAACCCATGCTGGGCCTCTGACAGCAGGTCTTTCTCCTCCGCGAAGTCCCGCAGGCGTGCCTCCACGATAGACTCAAAAGCTTTGGCCAGGGAGCCGAGTAGGCAAATAGGGCGGTAAGAGCTGGGGCCTTTGGGTATGAGGACCAAGCTTGCGGCCCTCCATGCGCTGGGAAACGAGCCCGACCGGAGCATCCCGGTCGCCGCTGACGCCACCGCTTCTGGAAATTCTTTCATCAGTGTTGTGACCGCGGAGACCGGGACGCCATCTGGGCCCGGTGCCTTTCCCTGTTTGAGGCGTGCCGCATTGTCCAGCTACTCTTGGAGCGTGACCTCCGGGGTATCCTCTTCCTCCTCCCCTGAAGCCTCTAGGTAGGGGGCGCGGTCGAAGGGTGGGTGTTGAGGAAAGAGCGCCTCGATCGCCACCCGCGCATCTTCCGGAGATATTTCTACCCTGCGCTTGTAAGGGGGGAGGCCCCTGATCATTTTGTATGGGCGCCCCCAGGGGTCGTCCTCCAGCTCCTCCAGGAAGGCCCTCCAGGAGCGTTCCTTGCTCCTGAAGATTTCCCTGCGCAGGAGGGCCCGCAAGTTCTTGTATACGGCTCTAAAGCGTCTGGCGGCCTCCCCATCGTGTGACGATCGTCTGGCGCGGGTGAGCCACCGTCGCGCTTTAGGCATTTCCGCCGTAGTTGTCCCAGTGCCGCGGTCCACCAGTGTTTTGGCTTTCCTCGGTATCCTCGACGTGCGGGACGGCCTGGGGAGACCGCGCACGCCTTTTCTAGGAGCAGCTGGAGACCCTCCGCCGTAGTTGGAGGTCCCTCTGCTGCTATAAGGGCCCTGAGGGATCTCCGAAGTTGTTCGGCTCCCTGGCGTATGATGAGCGGACGCTGCGTTGGATTTGTCGTCGCGGCAGTAGTCACGTGAAATTCGATGATAAAATGGTCGCTGAGGGATTCCTCTTCCTGTAGCACCTTCCAGTCTAAAATCTTGTTGGCATCGGCCCTGCGCGTGATAGTAAGATCGATACATGAGGTGCGCCCGGCCCTGTGAAAAGTGGGCGTACCTTTGTTAAGAACTACGAGGTCTTCAGCCGCCAACCAGTCGAGGATTGCGAGCCCCCTATGACTGGTTCTGGCCGAGCCCCATGCGCTGGCCGCGGCGTTAAAATCTCCGGTTATTACTAAAAGTGGCGCGTCAGTTTGGTTAAAAGAGGAAGATAAGTCGTCTAAAAGCCTGTTAAGGTTGTCAAGTGGAACGTTAGGACTGCAGTAGCAGGAATAAAAGCGTCCGATGTTTGCGACGTCAACCCATGTAAAACCGTAGCCGCAGCCGTGTCCGGAGATGCGCATCTGGCTGCGATGGTCAAGTACGATGCTCGTAGCGCTGTCGGCGTCTGCAAAACAGTCCGGGGAACGGTTTTCTGCCCACCGGATGTTAGGCTCGCTGAGCAACAAGATGTCGGCTCCTACTCTGCTGCTGACCTCCTGGAGCATGTTGTGCGCGCCTCTGCTGCGATTGCAGTTAAGCTGGAGTACTTTACGAACTGCCGTCATTGTCGTTGGTGGGCGTGGCTTGCTTGTTAGATGCCTTCGTTGCACGAGGGTCCAGAGGAGGCGATGTCTGTACCCTCTTGCGGCTTTTTTGGGTGACCAGGGTGAACCCCTCGTCGTCCACGGCGTCACTGGGGTGGTCCTCGTGGGTAACCGGGGTTGGGTTTGGCACTCGTGTTATCGTGTAACGCAGGCTGCAAGTGGCACATGTGCATCATGCATTCCCGAAACCCCCAGACAAAAAGAAAGAATTTACAGGCGATCGGCGTGGAAAAGCCGCAACGCTGGGATCGTTGAATCCAGACATACTCCGAATGCCTGAAGTCGGCGGATGACGCACATTATCATGGGATGGAAAACAATGCATCGACTACGGAACAAGTTCTGGCGGCTGATAAGGACAAAACAGGATGCACTCTCTGGCAAGGAAACACCTAACAAAGCGTTAAGGATGAGCAAGCGCGGGTGGACGTAGAACAGAGCAAACAGAAAAAGTGGGCAGACAGACCGGGCTCGACAGCAAGCGTTGTATACAGAATATTTGCTCCCATTCTTAGGAACAGGCTACAAGACCAGCTGAAAAAAACTAATTTAATAGGATCATGGCAGAGTAGTTTTAAAGCAGGCAATTAAATAGGGGATTGTCTTTTCGGGAAACTTCCTATTGAGGCAAATCTAAAAAACAGAACCTAGTTGAAACACTTCTAGGTACCCAACCAACCCAAGGTACGGTCGATAGGAACACTCTTTGGAAAAAAATGATAGAGTTTTTGACGTATATTGGAGGAGAATCGAAAATGGGTTTCAAAATAGTATACATTAGAGATTATGGCCGTGTGTCCTGTTGTCTGCAGACGACATAGCGATTTTAGCGGAAGGAGTTTACCTAATGCAAAACATGCCAACAATGTGCGGAGAAGCAACGGAAAAGATTGTGAATGTAATACTTCCCGGGGATATGAGGGAGCTGCCGTTAAAGTTGCAGGGTAAAGATATCGAGCATAAAAACGCCTACTAATACTTGGAAATTATAATAGAAAACACTCCAGATATTTTTAATGCCGAGTGTGCAATAAGACTAGAACAAGCTGAAAATTGACAAGATAAAGTAAGAAAAAGTGCTGCGAAAGATCCATAGTGACTAAGGAGCTTTGGAAAGGCATTAGAGGGTTGTGGGTGAATTGCTAGAGAGAATCATAAGAAGTGCAGTCAGGTGGAAGAAACCGGTCCAGAGAAGATCTAAGACAGTGGTTTTAGATCGGCTTGTTATCTCGCCCACCGTGGGTTGCTCGCGCTCGTACGTTAAATGAGGGTAAATGCACCACCGCAGCTGCTAGCCAGACGCAGGTTTGACTGCTTTAACAGTAGAAAAGCTTACAAAAAACCATGATATGGCCACAAGCTTGAATGCGCTAAGCTTGAGGAAATTCGACTGCTCGAATAAGCAGAACGGAATCCCTCAAATTACGTTGTGCGTCCTCCAAGGTCCTCCAAGACGGGAAGATGCCGCCAGGGAGTGGAACGCACGCGGCGAAAGGCCGCCCACCAGGGTGAAGAAGCACATCACGACCGAAAAAGTGTTAGCGGCTGTTTTCTGAGATGCAAAATGCATTCTAATAATTGACTACCTTTTCACAGGAAGAATGGTAACTGGGGAGTACTACGCAATACTTTTGGGCCAGCCGAAGGAAAATAAGATACTACAGCTTGCGATGCAGAAGAGAACTGCGCTGTTTCGCCACTCGCTGACACGTCTCATTTTGCCATCGCCAAATTACGCAAAGTGAAGTTGCAACTTGTTAAGCATCCCCCATATTATCCGAACCTGGAGACCTTGAGGACCCCGTGCGACTATTATCTGTTTGGAAACCTCAAGACAATATCAAAGCTTTAAAGGCAATATATGAGATGAGTATTTTGAGCCTGAAGATTATTTTCTTCTTTCTCGTAGTATAAAGCTATTAAGGATCTTTGAACTAGATTTGTGAGCTTCGGGGGAACTATACTGAACTATGAAAAGTATGTAGTTTTTGTCCGTCTGTTACTTGAATTCCATGATACAAAATTTTAATTCATCTAATATCTATACAAATAACGTTATAGTTTTACGCTAAGTTATAGTCTTATGAGAAGGTAAAAACATACTCATTTGACTGAACTAGATCTAGTATGACTACTACTGTGGTTGTCCAGCGATGCCTTTAACCTCGCGTCGTCTACTCTCTGAGTTCGAAATATGCACAGATGTACAGCTTGCCTTAGCTTTGACATTTCGGCAAGTACAGTAAAATTGCGTTACTTTCAGAACTATCCATTCTGCAAAACGCAAAAACGACGCCGTTAGCCAAGTCGAGCGACGTACTCGTTCTTACACATTAGCTAAATTCGATATTTCATTTCATCTAACTCTCAAAACTCTCCCAGAGCTACCATTGCTATGTCGGATATTCGAGACTTTGGCGGTAAAACTAACTAGACAGATGGAATCGTTGCTGTATAACCTTAAGAAGCGGCAGCAGCAGCAGCAGCAGCAACAACAGCGCCCTCGCAGGCCCCCAAAGCATCGATCATCGCGGTCGAGAGCCGTATTGCCCAGCAAATCCCTGCGGTTGTTGCTACTGATACTACTACAGCGATTACTATAATAAGTAATTCGGGTAGTAATTGTACCACGCCACCTACCTACTTACCTAGTGCTTACTATTCATTAGCTCCACGGCACCACGAAGCGCCGGCCGCTAAGCTACATGACATGGCCATTGAGCGCCGATCAATAGTCGTCTCCTGTGAATCGTATTTGTCCCACGAACTCCGCTGGAACTTCAGCCGCCAAGTGGCCGCCTGTTGCCCTTTCGAAGCTTTTCGAGGCGGCCCTTCTTGGCCTGACTGGGCGGAGCGCTCTCGGCGGAGGGGGAGGAGTGTGGCCAATTGCCAAGTCATGCCAGCTGGGTGATTTACCGCCCCACGGAACAGTCGGATACAGCGACGCAATACGAAACTACGGCGGGTTGGCTGTGCGGCACGAGAGGGCCGGGTGAGCGGCTGGGAACAAATTCATACATACATAGAAAGCGCAGTGAAGGCAGACAACAAGAGAAACTGAAGGCGACTGAAGGCAAATAGCTCATAGCTACAGAGGCAGAGCAAGAGATAAGGAAGGACAAAATGGGAAACACACAGAGAGAGGGCGAGAGAGAGATGGGGGAGGAGGGAGAAAGAAGGACACCCCCGGGTTGATGTCGCAGACGCTGCCTCCGACTCGGAGATGATCAGCAATATTAAGCAAAGCGGGGGTGGGGTCACAACCTGTCGGCTGCCTGGTCGCCATTAATCAGTGCCCGCTTCATTTAGATATTGTAGTACGTTCAGAGATAACGGCTTCTAAGTGAGAACGACAAGTCTTCGGTGGCGCAGTACCTGTCGCGAGGCACGAACCCCGCAAAGCACGGTTTAGGTGAACCGTTGTCATTCTCCGACGAACAGTCGCCAGTGAAGTCTTTGAAGCTTTGCTGCGCTCAGCGCTCCTCCGTTCAGCACGTCAGTGAGGGAGGTTTGCGGCGGAAAAGTTTGGCGGCGACTTGAGTTCTACCGATTTGACTGTCTAAGTCTATCGATCCCGAGTTCGCAATTCAAGCCAGTCGAGACATCGACTCAGCGTCGCCTCAATGGAAATCGAACGCGCAGAAAAGTCGCCGGCCTTGCCCGAACTTAGCGTGATGAAAAGGTCGTACCCGTCTTCTGTGCCCGTGCCGCCGATGTACTATCAGCACAGAGAAGAGGTAATTGAAAGTGTTGACTGGAAATTAACTGACTGGCGAATATGTGCAATTGTAGAGGTAGCCGCTCTGTTACAGTCTTACTGAAATGTGAATGTTCTGAACAACTTTAAAAGTTCAGGTTTGGGTGATGAGCCCACTGGGGGGGAGCTAAGCTACGCAAACTAAATATTATTATAAGCAAATTAGCCTAATAAACACCAGTTGATCGGTGCACGCGTTTAAAGTATATCTTTCCAGAAACGAGCGTTCTACACAAAGTTATCCGATTATCATAGTTATCTACTTAATAAGTAAGGCATTGCGTAGGTGTCATATATATATATATATATATATATAAATATGGTGAATGTGCTTTAAGTTTATCCTACCCTATTTCGATATCTCAAGACACCTATAACCATAAATTACTTATTAAATGAATTAAAAACGTAAACGTAAGCGGTGCTATAATCGGCCACTCTGTGTTGATTTCTTTAATATTCAGATTAGATAATAATAATAACAACCGGGGTAGGCCGTAGTCGGCCAATACAAAAGGGAATACAAACTAGGAAAAGGAAACAAGCATATCTCAATTATAAGCTTGTGTAGCCTAGTTCGCATTATATAACATCTATACGTAAAGTCAAATTGCCAAATGCCGAGTTGCAAGAACCTCTCTTTAGCCTATTCTATTATATCAACGTATCCTACTTGTGAAATGCGTAGTCGATCTTTTCGTAGGACGCTGCTGACAGCAAAAACTTGACATTAATTATTGTCAAAAATTGAATTGGTTTCCAACCTCCCATGAAAAACACGCGCATTAGGTTTCTTGCAGCGATACGGTCCGGCAATTTAAACAAATAAAAATAGTAGAAAAATATAAGCGGAAAGTATAGAGGTGAAAACACCTTTTGCGAACGTTGAAGAAGTGGCCGCTAATAGGCCGCATAAAGCACCGCCTAATAGAGTTACACAAACATGGCATAATAACTTATGGTTGTGTCCTATATGTGGTATTTCATATAGTTGTTATAGGCCGCTAATAGACCGCATATAGCACCGCCTAATAGAGTTACACAAACATAGCATAAGAACTTATGGTTGTGTCCTATATGTGGTATTTCATATTATTGTTAGAAATTGTTCTTTCTTTATGAACAACGAACTTCATCTTACAACTTCTTAGTACCAGTTAGTGCGTAAGTCAAAGGCTTCATTGCTAATTCCAAAATGAATCCAAAGCGTACATCCTTCTAGAATGCACCGAATGAATTTCAAAGCCTTTTTTAGCCAAAATGCCACTTCAATATTTTTCCAAGTGCTCACTTGATGTGCATAAACATTTTTGTTAAACTGTGTTTGTACTACGCACTGTCACCGCGACAAACTATCTCCGTCATTAACGAATTTAGAAATCTCTTTTCATCATTTTCAGAAGTGTAAACAACTAAGCTATCAATAAAATATTCACAAACCGAGCATTTGAATTAGAAGCCATAAATACGTAACAAGGAAGTAGGCTGGCATCATTTCTACAAAAAAATGAGACAGATTGGCAGATATTAATAATTTGACACACACCTTTCACAATCTCATTCTTAACACCCAAGTGTTTCTAGTAAAAGCATGAATTAAACCTATATGCCGTTCTAATTGTGTTATAGAAAACGCGCATCATTTCTAGAGATTGTATGGAACCACGTTTTGATCTCTCGCCTATAGTTTTCAAACACATGATTTTTTATTTAGCGTAGATATGTAATATAAACACAAACATGTGATAGCCTGCCGACGAAAAGTGGTCAAACATCGAAAAGAAGCACTTCTATACACACATAGATACACATTTACTGTATAGAACATCATTTGTAGGACAGAATAGTTTGTGTGTATGGATATATGAACTCGTATGCCATTAAGTAACTGTTATTGGCAAACACCTTAGGGATTTATCCTGGAGAAAATGAGCCGGGGCGAGTTTGGACGGAATTATATCACAATCGAAAACAACTGGATGGACGATCTTGTTGTTCTTACCGCCGCTGCCTCTTGCGTGAGTTATCTTGCAGGTTCACATATATATATATATATAAATATGAATCAAAAGCAAAATATTATGACATTGGGTAGGACGGTGGCAATTATATGCTTTGAGATTATGCACTTTGTTAATAACGACATTGAAAAATTCTTCTGGATACGCGACAATGTGCGTTGTCAATAAGGACAAATAATCTTTGCTGGATAAGCGTTTAAAAAACTTACTTTTTGTAGGGTTTTCTTATTAGGGCGTTAAGTAATCCTTATTAGGGCGTTTGAAGCGTGTCCGCATATACGCTGCCCTAAACAGCCACCCTTGTGTTCACTACCTTTAACGAAGTGGCGGTTAGTAGTGTTGATTATATGTTTACAACCATAAAAGAGCAGAACAACAAGTGCGTCTGCGTTCAAGTTACAATTTTTCTCATGAATAATGTCACCCCTACATATGAAATTATGTAAAAGGAACAGCCACAAATTCATATGTGCAGCAAAGCATTTTTATGCACTACGCCGATTTGTTTCTACAGTCAATATAAGGAAAATGTCGCACAGAGTTAAGTGAAGCAAATAGCCGTGTAAGCGAGGTTGGCTCATCACCGCTGGAAATTCCGTTTGGGGGGGGGGGTGCCGCCTGGTAATCTCAGCAAATATTTTTGGTAGGCACTTAGCTGCACCCCAATCTACCTCGATAAATGTAGCCGTCGGGCCTTTTTATTCCAGCTGCTGCAGCGCCAATGTTCAACTTGACCTTAACAGGCATTTAGACGATTTGTCCTCCTTTTTAACCAAAGTTAAGTCCCACTTCTAGTCATAACTGGTGATTTCGCCGCGGCTAGCGCATGAGGCTCTCTCCTCGACTGGCTGGCGCCCAAGGACCTTGTGGCTCTTAACACGGGTGCGCCCACCTTCGACAGGACTGGGAGTATCTCATGAGTTAATCTGACTATCACGCGCCGAACCGGAGCCCAGAAAATTTAAACTGGAAGGTGTTACAGGAAGAGCTCTGGAGGTGCCTTAGGGGCCTTATAGGGACCCTCTACGAGACTCTGGAGGCCCGCCGATGGCTCCAAGAGACGGCGCGCGAGGCCTCTCTGCATTAGCCCGAAACGCCGCGGCACACCAACACACTGGCGGCTGCCGCGCTCAGACAACTTAGGCAGAAGTGCCGGAGAAGAGAAGTGTACGAAGCTAAGTACCGCAAGCTGTGGGCCCTTCTGCGTAAGGACATTTTTAGGGGAAAAGAACGCTTTTGAAAGGCCTTTCCTGAAAAGCCTGAGAACGACTCTTGGGTATCCACACAATATGGTTAGGGGTGTCTTCCCCTTTAAGCGCAGGACAGAGATAACACCGGAAGAAGCGCGTAAAACAAGCCAAGCGCTCTTTCACTAACATCAACTCTTTGACCGCGCCCCCTACCTACAGGTGGCCAGGGAAAGAGGGAGAGGACTCCCCGAAGGTCACCCTGCAAGCGATACAGGACGTTGTAGCACGCCTTCGGGACTTCGCGGAGAGGAACGGCCTGCTGCCAGACGCCCAGCATGGGTTTCGTAAGGGCCACTCAACTACTGGTCTCATAAAGCAGATTCAGACGCAAGCCGAACTCATCCACGTGTTCCCGCAAGAAGACAATACCCCCGGGGGTCAACCTCCTAGCCTATGCCGACGACCTCGTCCTCACCGTCTAGGCCCGGGTACAGGATTTGTTGCAGAGCAGTGTAAATGAAGCATTTGCTAATGCCGCCTATTGAATGTAGGCAGCGGGCCTCGCTCTTGTCCCTGCTAAGAGCAAGGCCATACTCCAGGTGGGACGAGGAAACTGCCACAGCCTCTATCCCTGTCTTAAAGGCCAGAAGGTTGCAGTCGTCAACAAATTGAGGTACCTCGGGGTTACCATAGACCCTCCGTGGTGTCGAACACGTGCGGCGGGCAACGAAGTAAGCAATCAAGACAGCCAACAGCTTTGCATGGCTCATGCCCATTACTTACGGGGCTTGACAATCCAGACGTTCGCGTCAGAATCAGTTACTCTGTACGGAGCCGCCATTCTTGACAGCCAGGGTGCCACATGGACCGCCATATGGACCGCCCTCGTCGGGCACAGAAAGTCGAAGCCCTCAGGGTAATCGCGGCGTACCGGACGGTCAGCGCAGCGGCGGCCCTCGTTTTCGCCGGAACGGTTTCCTAGGACCTGAAAGCAGCCAAGCGTCGCCGCCTATGGGGCAACCCCAGCATAAGAAGGACGAGGACCGTTGGCACACAATCTACCTATGGCAGGAGGATTGGAACGGCTCACAAGGGGGTGCTCCAGGCGCCAGTCTTCGCACCCTAATTCCAAACATTAAGACTGGCTGACTTGGCCGGGGGGTGAACTAACCTTCTACTCGACCCAGATCCTGACAGACAATGGTGACTTCCAGTCCTATTCACGATTGGGAAGACCCCAGCCCCAAGTGCATCTACTGCGACAATAGACTAGACGACACACCAAAAAACACGCATAGTGCCAGAGCCATAGAACAAGAGACAATGGGGACCTACCCCCTGAGGTGCCCCCTCCCCGTGACTTTCGGAGAACACACCGCCAAGAGTAGTAGACCCCCCAGTCAGGCTGGGGGACGGAAACATAACTAGGTTTACTGGGTTGGAGCCCCACACTACGGGCCCACGCTTGCAGGGAGCTCTTCTGCTGTGGCGGCCGTGTGGGCAACCGCATTTTCCAATTAATGCTCTAAAAAAAAGTTGCACCCCAATCAGGGATAACACGTGCAGCCTTCCGTGACTTTCACTATAGTAAAAAAACTCACTCCTGGTAATGAAAATGCCAATCATCACTTTTCGATCGAGCGCTGATGTTCTGTTTTTCTTTGGATACCCGCCCAACGGCGGTATTATGTTAATTTTCTCCACTTTCAATTCAGAGCGGTCATATGGAGTCCTTGCCTCAAGCCGGCGTTACAATTACCGCGTTTTCCTTGTTGCTCGCTGCTTTTGGATATCCTTGACGGAATCTAACATAAAAGATCAAAATTCCCACAGCCTAAGCTTTGATACTAGCGATAGGCAATCAATTTGGTCAGGGCTTTATCCCCGGTGGCTATTTGAAACTTTTCAAAGTTTCCCGGTAATCTGCGCTTGAATAATGAAACCAACCACGTTTTCCGTTAACGCGTTGTTTTGCCCTTACGGCAATTTTCCATAAACATAAATTGGCTTTCTACATTGGAGTTAGGTTTTTCCATCAGCCTAGGAAGGTTTTGCCGTTTCGTAACGTACGCAGAATATTTTTAAGAGTTTTTTTAATTTTTTAATTTATTGATATTTTTGAGTGTGTATTACAACATTACAGTACGTAAGCCTAAACGCCCTGTGTGCTGTGTACGCAGCACAAGAACATCTTTATTTAACATTTTTAGTTATGCTTATATATGTACGAGCACTTCGTGTGCAAATAACAACATAAACTATTTAGAAACAAGCTTTCTTCATTCAGCTCCTGCAAAACTAATTGTGTTTCATTTTGGCTTACAGACAATTCGGTTCACTGACTTGTCATACTATCTCTTCTTTGGGACGCACCAGTACGCAGCAAGTACGAAAAATACAAAAACACGCCGTGTCAGTTTGATAAGCATAACATACGTTATTTTGCAACAAAAAAATTGTATGTATTGACGCTGACCTTCCGAACCACCAAGATAAACCAAATCTAATTTTAGATTATAAACCGCATGATATCTACACAAAAAGGCTTATATATATATATATATATATATATATATATATATATATATATCTACACAAAAGGCTTATATATATATATATATATATATATATATATATGTATATATATCATATTTATTCACCATATTTGTTGGTAGTAGGATTCGATTGACACACATGGTTTGCTACGAAATTATAACAATATCTTGTTCACACGCGCCTGTAACAAGTTTGAGTCTAGTGCCGAACATATTAAAACATGATATCGACAGATGTTGCACTCACCACAAAACTTACACACACAGTATATAGGACGTCCCGGTCAAAAACATTTCAAACAGAATTGAAGAGCAAAAATGCCTTCTTTAGGAGTTAAAATGAAGTGACTAAAATTTGATATGTTGATGTAACTGGCCGGATATAGCTTTAAAGAACGTGCGAGTTTGAGAAAACTCCAAGCAGAGAAATCGAACGTACGAGCGTATTCGGAAAAAGATCTACTTAGTCTGAAATGTCTCTAGCGTTCGCTAGTGAACGCAGAATAGTCATATTGATAACAACTTGCAATTATCCAAATCCTGTGATTTCTCACTTAATAGCTCTCACGTTCAGTACTTTGATAAAATTTTACTTTTAAGTTTTCACTTTGGCGGTTTGGTTTGTAATTTGATTACCGTAGGTCTTTTTTCTTCCCTCTTCTCTTGATGACGGATTTCGTCCCATGCTAGCAGGGCGGGAGCACTACGACTTATATATTTTTGTGACATATTTTGAAGGAGGTTTTTACGAGTGACTAAGCTTGAAATCGCCGTGGGGCATATCTTCAATGCACCGAGGACCGGAGGTATAGGGTTTCCCTAACAATCCTTGTGACAGCAGGGCCGCCGATTTTCAAGCGCACAGTTTATCATCGTTGCTTTATGGGCATCACTCAAAGGGAAATCCGATCAACAACAGGGATCGAACCCACGATACCCCGACAGGTGACAAATGATGACTAGCCTCCCTGCCGTGCAACCTATAGTATATCTGGCGACCGTTATCGTTCGCCTCTGTTAATTGGGACTCTATGCAAATTCGACATTAACGAGCTTGCAAATTGGCGCCACAGTGACGGAACTGGACATCATGCTAGCACTTGGAGACGACGTCCTGATGGCTTTTCTCGCACTGACAATGTTCTCATCTGTTGTCTTCGTAAGTATGCATGAATGTAAACAACAAACCTTACGCACAAACTTGTACGCATTTAGATCGTTTTCAGTCAGCCTCGCAGCGCACCGTGCTTCATACGACTCTCTGCCACAGCTGCGAATAGCGCGTAGCAGAAATAGTATTCTCTTAATCGGTTTTTCTTACTGATCACTGGTTTAGCAGACAGCACATTATTATAATGCACGATAACAATGACGCCAATAACATACAGCAGCAATCATAATAATGACAACAAAATAATAATAACAAACATCGTAGCAACAAAAACAACAGCAATATGTCTGTTGACGTTGCTACCGTTGTATCGTGTCGTTGTTAATTGTTGATGTCAATGACAATCACGGCCCGTCTGTGTAGCCCTATAAGCGATGGGCTGTTCTCTACTACATGGCTGGATTCCTGTCGCTCGGGCTACAGTTTATCGCGCGTGATGGCGACGACTTTCTGCCTAAAGAACAGTGGAAACTCGACTTTCTCAAAGAAGATATTCGACAGGTAACTAGACAGTGAATCGCATGCATAGATAGAGCAAAATGTACCTACTACCTATACCAGACTGACCTACTACCTACACCAGACCCACCACTATCAGTTCTATCAGTTCTATTAGTAATAACAATCATGCAGTATAGCTACAGCTTTCGTTATAAGAATTATACAATTTAGTCCTATCTAGCAGCATTGCTTTATCATCATCTTGTTTATTTTACTCATATTGAGTATGCATATAACATAGATAATTATATAGATTATACAATTATATAGTCAGCTGCTCGCGGCATGTTAGTCGAGAGAGGCAGTGCAGCGATCTCTTCGCAAGGGCCAGGCAGGCAGACGCATGAAACTTCGTACACGCCTGAGAGCACAGTCGACAGATGCACTCCGTGTACTCCTCGTGGAAGCTCGTATTCGAACAGACCAGGTGATGATAGCCATGAACTATATATCTGGTATAGACATGGCGATTGTCACATGCAAGACCAGACCAGAGGTGAGAGGCACTGAAAATATCCAGGTCTCCAACCTCTCGTCGGGCTTGTTCAACTTTATTTTGCCATTCTGAGATAAAGCTCTCGAATGGTACTGTACGCGGCGTCTTCAATCTCAATCGAATTATCCCAACAACCGGTGCACAGCCAGACATGAGGCACACAAAGCGGCTCCTTGCCCGCATTGACAGGCAAAGTACCCGCTTCATGTACATTGTGAAACATCTTTCAAGCAAACCAAAGTTTGCCCGGGTGAGGTGTTCCCATATTCTGTCAAGACCATACATCAGCGCTGGAACAATCTTGAGGTAGAAAAGTGCCACTGCCGTCGGGACCGACAGTCGCCGGACGTCGCGTACCTCTCCATAAAGAGAGATTAGAGCTGTGCGCACTGTTTCGACGATGTGAGCAGTGAAGGTCGTCCCAGTATAATGAAGCCGAAGCCCCAGATACCGGAAAGAGTTGACGAATTCTAAGGATTGGCCGCCGCAACGTATAACGTCTTTAGCAGCCAATCGACCTCCTCTTCTGAATTTCACTGAAATTCATTCATCATCAGCATTGCTTTATCTGGAGACGCAAAACGCTCGAACTGCTGTGGGTTTCGAGCAACTTAGTCATCTCCAGTAAAATTGTTTCCAAGGGTGCACGTTTTAATAATCCCCTTGCCTCAGTATAGATCATTTCGATGGTAGAAATGTCAATCTCCGTTGTTTATTTCTGTGTCTATCCCTTTAAAGTTTACGCGGTTGTAGAGTCTATGGATTGCTTTGTCTTTTTTGGCATCGTCTGGAACACGCGAACCACCTTTTGCTTAATGTCTGGAACTGAGTCAAACATTTAATCATTCAAATTAGAAATAATTAACGATTTTTCTAATCGTTTTTTCTCGCCCGAATCTGTAAAGAGGACATTTGACAAACCGTTTAATTAATGGCACATGGCTCGAACACTAGCAAACTCACGTAAGCAAAATGCGATTAGCACTGCGTACAAATCTATTGTTAACACTGTATCCGTCGTTAGCAGTTAGATGGCACGCCTGAAAGTCGCACAGAAAAATCTGCCGCAAATCTTAGTAGACGCACTATGTGCCATCCTAAAAAAAAGACATAACACGGTTTGCGTCGTGAAATGTGTCAACAGTTCTGAGATATTCTGTCTAAAATAATGAAAGGCAAACTCATTATAACTGAAAAAAAATGAAATGATGACAATGATAAAAATAAAGTAATGTGTATCGACCCACATTATCCGACTTATCGTACGTTGGGACTATGCTATTTTGCGTTTGTTAAAGTCTATCGACTATTCTGGTTTATTTTCAGGGATATATCGTATCAGCAACGTCGATTGATGTTGTAGGCAACTCCCGAACAGCGATGAAGTACACAGTCCTCACTACCCAGGTGAGGCCTATACTTGTGAAGCGTCAATGAATTAAATAGTACATGGCTTTATCACTTTTATATAAGTCCTTAAATTACATTTACACAAGCTTATGTGTACTTGCAAATGAGCTCGAAAGCATACAGCCTCTGTTCTGAGGTGGTTGCCCCGGGGGCTTGATCGGGAATAGTGCGCTCATTGCATCGAAAGGAATAGAAGTATTGAATATAATCAAAATACTAAAATATGATAGCAACTATAAGAAGCGCTACTACTTCGTATCTTTATAGACATTGGGTTGTATCAGCAGTGATGCTTCGCCAATGCATCGTTAGGATCCGGCAAGTAGGAACCAGCGTGGGAGAGAGGCAAAAGATTGTACATGATTCTTACATCACCATCATCATAATTTTCCGAATAAAACCAGGTGATGGCACGCCTATGTGGGGGTCGAAAATATTGCAACAGTCCATTTCAGTTCGTCTGCATGAATTGCGTTACAACCGACCACGTTTTCTTTTGTTACTGCGTAGCGTCAGCAAATATATATGTTGGCGGATATGGTCAGGTTTAAAAAACATCTGATGTCCATTAGGACATGAGTACGCTGACAGTGTTTATCATTGCCATCAGAAACGGTACATTGAACAGCTGGTGACCTATTACGAGCATACGCACGCTAAATACGGCTCCTGTCTAACACATGTATCGTATGCACATATATATATAGTCCAAAACAACTATGAACTATAATCAATTATTAACAGATGTCATTGTTTTAGGTGATTTTTCAAATCGTCGTAAGTATCTTCGTTTTTGGCAAGCGCAATCTTCCTATGTGAGAAGGCCGCCGATACCTTACGATAGTACGGGCGTAACAATAAAGATTCACTTACAAGATCAATACGCTTTCTCATTGGCGACTTGCATGCACTCCCACAGCTCCGTGTTAGTGCGGTATAGAACGTAGGGCACACAGAATAAACTGGCTAACAGGAGGTACCAATTGAACCAGAAGTAACTGTATTTTTTTCGATTTTCTATTGAAAACGCCCAAATTCGGAAGAAGAAGAAGAAGAAATGTACTAAAGATGTTGGAACGTAACTGGTATGGTTAATTAGTATGTACACAATTGTTATTAAACTTGTTTAATAAAACAATGGGCCGTTGAAATTAATCTACTACTTACACAAACGTATGACGAGAAAATCAATAACGTGTAACGATGCAAAGTGAGAGCTTCTCATCTCATGAGATTACTCATCAGGGATCATGTGCCTAGTCTTATCGACTAGAAATGATGGTGAGACTATCCAAAATACGAATACGTCTTACTACGATATGAAACGACATACAAAAAGCGCTATACGTCCGTACCATTTGTGTATGGGTATTACTATACTAGTACTATTTGGTCTGCTACTGCTATTTGGGCCAGCAAGATACTACTGGGTAAGTCAGACGAGAGTTTCAGGTCCGGTTTTGGAATCAAACGGTGCAGATGCGTTCCTGTAGATCTATGAAAAAAACCTAGAGTCCTAGTACTGGCCTGGAGTTAGTCAACTTTGTGTTAGTAGGTAGGTGCCCCCCTGACTTGCAGTGCATCGCTGAATTTTAAAATTGTGAACTTCAGTGGAGCTTTTGAGTTAAAATTGTGCAGTGAAGTCGTGCACCCCCACTGGTGCGTCCAGTGGAGTCCAGCATCTTCGTAACGATATTGTCTTTCTAAAAACGTTTCAGAAGCGTTTACAACTGAGAGATTTAATTCTAATCTACGGCTCCCCAACAACATTTTAGAGATGTCACCACTTCCCCGACATCTTGACACCCGTGATGCATTTGTCTGCATATAGGCGTACACCGAGAGAAAGCCGATTGCTGGAGTGATTTAACTTATATCGCGTTTCCGTGTTACCCCAACAAACAGATACTGCATTCTCCCTATTGGAAGTTGTAAGTGCAATTGCGATGTTGAAGAATATGGATGCCTTCGGGCTCGATCATGTCCGCAATGAGCATATAAAAACGGCGTCCTATTGGCCCACTGAACGGCGCTCCTTGACCAGCGCTCGGAAACTCGTGAAGTTTCAGCAGCCTCATCAGAATAAGGCTTTCTTAAGAGCATCTCTGAAGGCAAATGCGATTCGCTCTTCCACCCTTTTGGCGGGGCATTGCACAGAAAAAAACTGCACCGATAAGATCTAATGAAGTCTCCTGACTCGCCGACTTAACTTATGTCTTGGGAACAGCAGTGCTTTCGTGCGGGACGTTTGACAA
The DNA here is from genome assembly GCA_003439945.1 of Dermanyssus gallinae. NCBI lineage: Eukaryota > Metazoa > Arthropoda > Arachnida > Mesostigmata > Dermanyssidae > Dermanyssus > Dermanyssus gallinae. Next base: position 18,601 of record QVRM01003345.1, read on the forward strand.
TCACCGTATTCCGGAAGCCTTTAGATGTGACTTATGTGAAGTCGTCGATTGTCACCGTCAAGCACCAAACCAAATGTACTTTGGATTTGTAGACTACAGAGCCGCACTTTGAAACTGCTAGCAGGGAGATCGCCACGAAGATAGATCCGCACAGCGCCGATAACCTGAACTTGCGTTGCTACAAGCGGCTGCTGCTGCTGCGATGCCGCTGTCATTCTTGCTGCCAATTCGCCGGCCGATGTCGACTAAGTCGTTATGATCATCATTATCTCAGCTCATCCGTTGCTGATTCACCAGTTAAGACTGCATCGCCTCTTGCTGCCCCGCTATTTCCAGCATGAGCTACCCCATCTCAGCCCCCGGCTTCTGGATCGGTATCCTCACGTCACTAGACTTGCCACATGTACTGCCGCTCGCAGGACAGCTGGTTTCCCACGGGCCAACTTCTCTACTCAGCTGTCATCCCGCCTCTCGTCACTCACGCTTAGGCCTTCACGCCTACTAGCATTATCAGTCAGTCCAAACCACTTCGCTGTGACTGAGCACCGGCTTTGTGTCATGCATATCCCAAAATGATATGGAATAAATACTGCGTAGCTACCACAGAGCACACCGAAGCGATTTGAGAGCTAACAAATTGAGTTTATTCATGGTCGAAGACGACGACAACACGACTGCCTTGATTTGTTTGCTTTTGGGTGTCTCAACTGTGACGATTCGTGCATTAGAATCTTCAGAAGGAAGTTTCGATTTTGAATGATTAGACGATTTCGCTTAGAAAGACTCGCTGTGCTTGACTTAAAAGTTTATTTTATGTGTTCGGTAGACCAGCAAAGGCAATTTTTATTATGCGTTTTTGGAAGCGGACACGGCTATTACGGGAAAAGTCTGTTCTGCTCGACGAACCTTCTCCTATGAAGAGATGCTATCTTTCAACGTGATAACGCTGAGACCGTACATTGCGAGCGTGGCCCACCATAACACAATTACACCTGCAGTACGGCGTTTTGATGAGAACACCATGTCAACGTTGTAGTTCCTCTATTTTAACGCCAGAATAAATATTTGTACATAAACTTAATTAATTGTTTGCCAGATCGACAGGCTAATTTTAAAATTGAATACAAATTAAGTTATTAGGCTATGTGCGTCTACTGAAAATCGGAGAAAAGTCTGTCCACCCCAACATATTCACTAACAGAAACTCAATCGTATAAATAGAAGACCTCGAGAAGATTTGGAATTCCGACATCGGCGGCCTGCATTACCTTCATCTAGGGTCACCAACATGGTGTAATAACGAAAAATATATATATATATGTATATATACTCAAAGTATTACGTATGTTGTGTAGTAGTAGTTTTATTAACCAAGAATTGATTTACGCAACATATATATATATATATATATAGCCAAAATGATATATTAAAGTAAACATATGTTTATTCAAACCCAACGGTGGGATAACATTTGGGTCCCTGCAAACGTATTAAAGTATTGTAAGTTTTATGCGTACTGCGTGCATTAAACGCAGCCAATATATTCAAAGAATGCAAACGGCTACCGTCAAAAAGCTATGTTTACAACCTCCAGCGGCTGAGTCTATGGGTAGACTGTAGTTCATTGCGATTCTTAACAAATGACCAAAATTGCATTGATTGAGTAGCTTCGTGTGAGCCTCAAATGTTTACGTTGCAGAGTAAAAAACTGTTTTTTTTTCCAAAGCTAACAACCATATTAAAAATATTAAAAATATATTTTTCGATTTTAAATGGGAGGGGGTTGCGCGAACGCAGACCCCCACTACCAAAAATTACATGCCCCATCTTTCCCAGTTTGGGAGAGTGGCAGGTCTCAGCCCTGCCGAAGTGCAATGGCAAGGCCTCCTCCTGGGGTCTCCGCCTTCTTGATCACGGAGGTCCCGGCACCAGGTAAGTATGAGTTCTTCCGAAGCTAAATCGGAGTTGTATGCGACCCCTTCTCACGCTCGGCATTCGTCCGGTGACACATATCTGGGAAAGTTTGCGCTTTGGGTGAAGGCGCAGGCAAATGCGGTTCTGGCAGGACGCAATGTAAGCCGGGGAACATTGTTTCTATAACAGAGATATATGCCGCCAGGCTTTAAGTAAACCAACTTACATGGCAAAACAATCGACGATTCATAACATTCGATGAAGTTTGGCCGCTCTCTGCGAACGAGCTTTTGCAGACGATCTTTGCTATTGCCTACTGCATCGCATCGCTACGAGACCTTAGCACTCACTCTAGAAGCGCTCGACTTTCCGCGCTCGGACTAGACGGACATATTAGAGGGCATTGCACTTTTGCACGGCGGCGCGGTTGACTTAAATCTAGTTGAATTTGGTGTGCACCAAAATTGTTTATATATATACTCATATACTTCATTTTATTTAACTCGTAACGGGGTTAACAATTGACCCCGTTACGAGTTAAATAATAATAATATTATTGTTTATATTATACACCATATTCTCCATACTGTTAAAAACGAGCACTCCCATATATATATATATAAGTCAATGTATAGTGCGAACATAAAAATGATACTGGCACATGGACTGCTGTGTTGCAATGAACCGATTATTCATATATACTGGTTCGACATCTTCACGTTTAAACCTCCGTGCCATGTGTAAATGCCGCTCGTTGGACAGCTTGTTTCGCACGCGCCAACTTCTCAGCTCAACTGTCAATGCGTGTCGCATCATCACCTTTAGACCTTCACGCCTAGGAACCGTTCGTCACTGTGAGTGTGCCGACCGGGACGTCGATCTCCGACGTCTTCTAGCTCCAACAGCGCCAGATTTAACCCTATTCCTCTCTCTTTCTCTCTCACTCCGTTCCTCTCGCTTGGCCCCTGCTACCACATTCAACGAACGCCACGTAAACATTCTTTTTTCCGCCTTGACACCAGTAACATCGCAAATGCATCTTCTTCCTCTTCACATTGGAAACGACCCCGTAACGTCGTCTGTCCCTTTGGTCTAGCAGCCTAATACTCATTGGAAATCAACACAATTATATCAGGTCGTCACACTTCAAGCGGAGATCGATTTCATAGTCGCACCCACCATTCACTTCGCTACTTTAAATGTTCGGAAAATTCTAGTCAGACTGTTTCGTTAGAAGAGGTGACTGTACATGTTCGCTGACTTCAAGTCTGCGCTTGAAACCGCGCAGCGAAAACTAACTCTAGATTTATTAAGATATGCACGAGTCCTACCAGAGGTACTCAAGCTTCTAGTCAATATACTTCAAGTCGAAATAGCAGGCAAACCTTGTACTCTACGTTGGCAATTTGGATCTCTATTCGAGAGGCACATTTTACATGCAGCAGGCAATTGCTGTCGTCAGGGCGGTCTTCGTCAATCGCGTTCTGAGCGTCCGCAGAACTAGTTGTAACCGCCAAGTGTTTGTCGCGGCAAAGATTGCATTCTTTACGGAGGACTTGCAGTGCACCCGGTATATATATATATATATATATATATATATTCTAGACTGGGAAGTGAATAGGTCGGATATCAACCCCAAGTTCTATCTCGAAACCAGCGCCATAATCTCGGAGACTTGGTATAATCCCTGCCAGAAGAAAAACGGCATTGTTAATTACGCTTACGATGCACACATGTCACGACCAGGTGAACAGAAAACACCGGACTTAACAGTAGCATGTGCAAAGCGTCATTGCCAGCACACATGGCCACCGGCTTCAAATAGAATTACCACAGTAATCTACCTAGATAGAACATAGAAAGGTTTCTGAAGTATTTGGTGGAAGACTCGTTGGTAATCCACAATGACTACAGCGGGGATCTGTCTTCAGATAAAGTGCTACCCAATTCTGTGCCACAGGGATGTCGGGAGGTCGGTTGAGCTGTGATCTATACAATTCGAGTCTTTGTGTTCTTGGGCTAAACCAGCAAACACCAACGTCAAGCAGGAGACGTCGTCACCTTTGAAATGCGGTCCAGGAAGATAACCTTCTAAAAAAATCCGTGAAAATGTTCCACAAGCCCACCATCATGTGTTGCAGGCCTACAAATATCCTACCTGGTATTTCTGCCTGGGGTGCAGAATGATACCTTCTAGCACCGGCGTACAGTAAGGCAATCTCCTGGGATCCTCTTTCCTGTCTAGCAACAAACGACACGGGCGACTCCACAGAATACGCATCCTTCATTTTGTGGTTCCGACGTGTTTGCTATGCATAGTATATACATGTATGTATATACTATGCATAGCAAACACGTACATATATGCTCTAACCGCGTCATTCTGAACGACCCTTAGCTTGTCTAGGGTCGCGGAATACGTGGCGCCCCACAGAGTAATTCCGTAAGTTAGAATTGGTTCCATAAGCGCTTTGTAGACACGTACCAGAAGATCCCGCGAAGCCTTGGCTCTCCTCAAACGCACGAGTGAGGCCACCACGGCGTAGCAGACCCTGACACTTGATCTCACTTGACTGTCCCATTTCATATGCTCGTGTAGCACAATGCCAAGACACTTTGCCTCTGAGCTGAGAGGGATAGCAGAGCCGCCTATTTGGAGGGAGATATTACCAGTTTTGAACTTCTGTCTCGATGCCCGTTGTGGGGTGTGGTAAAGAACGAGTGTCGTCTTCGTCGGGTTAACGACAAGACCAAATCTTTGAAATAAAGACATGGCCTTCTCAATACCGGTTTCAACGTGCTGAAGATTAAACCTATTATTGGACAATTGGGAGGGTGAGATACGGAACAAAAGAGTGGTGTCGTCTGCATAAGCGATTGGGCGGCAATCTACGTACCTCTCGATGCCCCGCAGGACGAAATTCATGTAGGTGATGAAGATAAAAGGTCCAAGAACCGAACCCTGGGGCGTACCAGTGGATACAGTTCCCGTCGCAGACCTTAGAGCTCCCACCGCCACAAATTGCCTCCGTCCACTAAGATACGATTTAAACCAAGATGTTACTGCTGGTGCGCAGCCTAGTTGCAGGAGCATCTTAAGAAACATAGAGTGGTCGAGGCAGTCGAACGCTTTGGCTACGTCAAGAAATGCACCGAGGCACTGTTGGCGGTACAGGTGTGCTGGTAGGGGGCCTGTTGGTCGCCGTCGGTGGGAAGTTTAATTCACTTTTAAGCCTTTAATCTGATGGCCCGAGATTGCACATTAAACGAAAAATATGTTTAAAGCTCAATATAACGAAATGCCGGAGGATAGACATCTAGGGTTCCCGTGCCACCCGTGCTTCAATCAATCAATCAATCAATCCGGTTTATTGACGTGCCCAACAAGTTGGCAATCTGTCACCTTTCATTCAAAATATACATAATAGACGAGTCTTTGTACCGATCAAAAGTGTGTACGCGATAAAGCAATAAAATTGAGTATAAGTAGCACAACAGAAGTTTACGAATGTATGCACAAATCAGGAGTGTAAAGCAACAAAATTGAGTATAAGTAACACAATACAAGTTTAAAACTTTAGAACAACCTAATACAAGTTTAATACCTATATAGTAAAATAAGTTTAAAACAATTCACTCGGAGTCACTTGTTTCTTCGTTCTTCAGCAGTAAGAGAAGATGTCGTTTAAAAACAGCGGCCCGGCTTGTATTTCGAAGCGCCAACGGCAGCTCGTTCCAGACCGTGGGCAGCATGTAGGCCAGTGAGTGCCGAAGTAGAGTGAGTCTAAACCCTGGCACTCTGAGTTGGTTCCTGTAGCGCTGCGACCGTACTGGGGTAAGGACGAAGTCAAAAACACAATCTGAAGGGATTCCATTGTTTTGCACCTTATAGGCTAGCACGGCTAACTTTAAACGTGTCAGCTGATCAAGCTTGAGAAGCCCGAGCCTGGTGTACCATGGAGTCACACTCGCGCGACGAGGAAGACCTATTATGGCTCTAACCGCGTCATTCTGAACGACCCTTAGCTTGTCTAGGGTCGTGGAATACGTGGCGCCCCACAGAGTAATTCCGTAAGTTAGAATTGGTTCCATAAGCGCTTTGTAGACACGTACCAGAAGATCCCGCGAAGCCTTGGCTCTCCTCAAACGCACGAGTGAGGCCACCACGGCGTAGCAGACCCTGACACTTGATCTCACTTGACTGTCCCATTTCATATGCTCGTGTAGCACAATGCCAAGACACTTTGCCTCTGAGCTGAGAGGGATAGCAGAGCCGCCTATTTGGAGGGAGATATTACCAGTTTTGAACTTCTGTCTCGATGCCCGTTGTGGGGTGTGGTAAAGAACGAGTGTCGTCTTCGTCGGGTTAACGACAAGACCAAATCTTTGAAATAAAGACATGGCCTTCTCAATACCGGTATCAACGTGCTGAAGATTAAACCTATTATTGGACAATTGGGAGGGTGAGATACGGAACAAAAGATTGATGTCGTCTGCATAAACGATTGGGCGGCAATCTACGTACCTCTCGATGCCCCGCAGGACGAAATTCATGTTGGTGATGAAGATAAAAGGTCCAAGAACCGAACCCTGGGGCGTACCAGTGGATACAGTTCCCGTCGCAGACCTTAGAGCTCCCACCGCCACAAATTGCCTCCGTCCACTAAGATACGATTTAAACCAAGATGTTACTGCTGGTGCGCAGCCTAGTTGCAGGAGCATCTTAAGAAACATAGAGTGGTCGAGGCAGTCGAACGCTTTGGCTACGTCAAGAAATGCACCAAGGCACATTTTTCCATCCTCCGCAGCTTTAATGATCTCCCACCATATATGTCCCAATGCCAGCTCAGTTGATCGTGCCTCCCTAAAACCGAATTGATTTTTAGAGAAGAAATTTAAGTGATTTAAATGGCTTTCCAGCTGTTGTTTAGCAAGCTTTTCAAATACTTTTGAGACGAAACACACTAAGGATATCGGGCGATAGTTACCAGGTTGGTCCCTCCCGCCTTTACCCTTATACGGCGGAGTTACCGAAGATTTCTTGAGGCGTTTCGGAAACACGCCCGTTTTAATGGAAATATTGAATACGGCAGCTAGAGGGGCCGCTAAGCTGTCAATGCATTTAGAGTGAAATTTACCCGGCACGTTTCCATCGCTATCGAGTGAGTCTGTCTTTACGTATTTAGCAGCGATTCGCAGTTCCTGAGCTGTAATAGCACTAAAGGAAAATGCGTTGGGCTCGGAGCTCCATAGGTTTGAGATGAAACTGTCAATCGGCTCTTGAGGAGGAAGCAAGGATGTAGTTTTTTTTACCGATAGATGAGAAGAAATCATTCAGTGCGTCCACTATCTCCTGGACCTCCTCCAGTTCCCTCTCTTCGACTAGTAGTCGACTCGGCACCGCTCCAGACTTTTTGCTACGGCCGCAGATTTCATTAAGGAAACTCCAGAGCTTGGCAGGGCGGTTACGTACAGCGGCAAACTGTTGTTCGTAGTAGGTATCCCTAGCCACTTTCAGTTCTACCTTGTACAACACCCGCAATCTCTGAAACGCCTCTTTGTCAACTGCGGACCGTGTGCTAACCCACTGACGGCGAGCGCGATCGACAGCATGTCTCAAATTAACCAAATTATTAGTGAACCAAGGCGAGCGGTTTACCTTTTTCGAAGCCCTTCGCTGTCGCAACGGGAAGCAATCGCTATACAGGAGCCGGAGCTTACCATTGTATGACTCGAAGGCCTCGTTGGGATCAGTTGAGTCGAGAACAGAAGACCAATCCACCCTGGTGACACCGTCTTGAAACCTTCGTTGGCTAAGCGCAAAACAACGGATAGCTTAGCTCTTCTTTTTTTTAAAAGGGATATATGTATATATATATATGTGTGTGTGTGTGTGGGAGAGCTTGTTTTTGACAGTATGGAGCATCTGATATCCAGCAGCGAAACTAATTAAGAGATATATAATATAAACCATTTTGCTGCACAACAGATTTAAGCAGATAAGAGTCATACATAAGTTCTCATACAGGACGATAGTGCTACTGGCAGCATCGCTTCGAGTTATTTGCTCGAGGCAAGCGCCTGAAACGTGTCTCCAATGAAGAATTTTATATACGTATATGCAGAAGTTTTTTGTGTAACAAATTAACAAAATTGCATTCATTGAGTAGCTTTATGTGAGCCTCAAATCCTCACGTTACAGCGTAAATGCTGTCTTTTGAATGCGCACAACCATAGTGAATTTATATTTTTCGATTTGTAAACGGGAGGGGGTTGCGCGAACGCAGACCCCCACTACCAAAAATTACATGCCCCATCTTTCCCAGTTTGGGAGAGTGGCAGGTCTCAGCCCTGCCGAAGTGCAATGGCAAGGCCTCCTCCTGGGGTCTCCGCCTCCTTGATCACGGAGGTCCCGGCACCAGGTAAGTATGAGTTCTTCCGAAGCTAAATCGGAATTGTACGTGATCCCTTCTCAAGGCCGGCATCGATCCGGTGATACATATCTGAGAAAGTTGGCGCTTTGGGTATAGGTGTAAGCGAATGCGGTCTTAGCAAGACGCAACATGAGCCGGAGGACATTGTTTCTATAACAGAGATATGGCAGGCTTCAAGTGGATCACCTTACATAGCAGGACAATCGTCGATTCATAACATTCGATGAAGTTTCGCCACTCTCTGCAAACGATCTGTTGCAGACGATCTTTGCTACGGCCTACTTTATCAGACCCTAGAGACGCTCGATTTTCCGGGCATTGCACTCTTGCACGGCAGTGCACTTGACTTATATCTGCTTGAATCTGTTGTTATATATCTCTTATTTAGTTTCGCTGCTGGATACCATATGCTTCATACTGTCAAAAACGAGCTCTCCCACACACACACATATATATATATATATATATATATATATATATTAGTCAATGTATGGTGCAAACATGAAAAAGAATACTGACACATGTACTGCTGTGTTGCAATGAACCGATGTTCAGAGACACATTGTATCATGATTGTACTATTGTGCGATTGTGCTTTGATAAGAATGCACTAGCATCACATCTCGATACGTGTGGGATGCGCTTGGTATATGCCTCAAAGCTTTGCGTTGTATTTAATTTTCCAACGAGAACTAAAGCATTGTTTAGTGCAGTTTCGTCATCTGTCGATTGAATCGTCTCTCTATATCCGTCTGGATCATCCACTAGTTAAGACTGCATGCATTTTGCTGTTTCGCCATCTGCATGATATGCTTCCCCATCTCAGCTATCGGCTACTGGTTCGACATCCTCACGTCTAGACCTCAGTGCCACGTGTAAATGCCGCTCGCTGGACAGCTTGTTTCGCACGCGCCAACTTCTCAGCTCAAATGTCAACGCGTATCTTATTCTCTCTCTCTCTTTCTCCGTTTCTCTCGCTTGGCCCATGCTACCACATTCAATGAACGCCATGTAAACATTTTTTTCCGCCTTCACCATCACCACTAACATCGCATATTGTTCTTCTTCGTTTTCTTCCTCTTCACATTGGGAACGACTCCACAACGTCGTCTGCCCGTCCTTCCCGTTGGTCTAGCAGCTTAATACTCATTGGAAATCAACATTATTATATCAGGTCGTCACACTTCAAGATTGGAGATCAATTTCATAGTCGCACCCACCATTCATTTCGCCACTTAAAATGCTCGAAAAATTCTAGTCAGGCCGTTTCGTTAAAAGAGGTGACTGTACACGTTCGCTGACTTCAAGTCTGCGCTTGGAACCGCGTAGCAAAAAATGACTCTAGATTAATTGAGATGTGCAGGGGTCCTATTAGAGGTACTCAAGCCTCTAGTCAATATACTTCAAGTCGAAACAAAGCAAGCAAACCATGTACTCTACGTTGGCAATTTGGATCTCTATTCGTGAGGCACATTTTACCTGCAGCAGGCAATTGCTGCCGTCAGGGCGGTCTTCGTCAATCGCGTTCTGAGCGTCCGCAGGACTAGTTGTAACCGCCTAGTGTTTATCGTGGCAAAGATTGCATTTTTTGCGGAGGACTTGCAGCGCACCCGGTATATGCGGAACATATTCTAGACTGGGAAGCGAATGGGTCGGATATCAATTTCGAGTTCTATCCTAAAATCAGCGCCATTATCTCGGAGACTTGGAATAACCCCTGCCAGAACAAAAACGGCATTGTTAATTACGCTTACGATTCACACATGTCACGACCAGGTGAACAGAAAACACTGGACTAAACAGTCGCATGTGCAAAGCGTCATTGCCAGCACACATGGCCATCGGCTTCAAATAGCTTTACCACAGTAATCAACCTTGATAGAACGTAGAAAGATTTCTTGAAGTATTTGGTGGAAGACTCTTTTGTAATCCACAATGACTGCAACGGGGATCTGTCTTCAGATAAAGTTCTACCCAATTCTGTGCCACAGGGATGTTGGGAGGTCGGTTGAGATGTGGTCTATACCATTCGAGTCTTTGTATTTGTGGGCTGGGACACCAACGTCAAGCAGGAGACGTCGTCACCTTAGGGATGCGGTCCAGGAAGATAACCTTCTAAAAATATCCGTGAAAATGTTCCACAAGCCCACCATCATGTGCTGCAGGCCTACAAATATCCTACCTGGTATTTCTGTCTGGGGTGCAGTATGATATCTTCTAGCACCGGCGTACAGCAAGGCAATCTCCTGGGATCCTCTTTCCTGTCTAGCAACAAACGACACGGGCGACTCCACAGAATACGCATCCTTCATTTTGTGGTTCCGACGTGTTTCTATGTATACCAAGTAATGGTTAATCATGTGAAATATGCTTTCCAAGTCTTTCCCAAAAAAAATCAAGGTCCATAGAAAACTGTTTGCGGCACATATGTGCTGGTAGGGGGCCTGTTGGTGGCCATCGGTGGGAACTTTAGTTCACTTTTTAAGCCGCTCCTTAGGTAGCACCAGTGATAGCTAGCGTTATGGGGTATACGTCCGTTTCCTTCGGTCCCGAACGCGTGTCTGACTTGGCGCAAGGCGGTGTTCTGTTTATTATTTTTATTATTATTATTATTATTATTATTATTATTATTATTATTATTATTATTATTATTATTATTATTATTATTATTATATACAACATGCCATCCCATTTATTAAGATTGTGATGACTGTCCACTCTATCCGTGAGGTAGGCCCACAATCCATGATATAAATCGCAACAAAAACGCGTTTATTTATTATTTAAAACGTCGACCAATATCGTGAAAGAATTACTACGGCGGATGCGTATCTGATGGTCCGGGACTGCACATCAAGCGAAAAATATTTTTAAAGCTCAATATAACGAAATGCCGGAGGACGGACATCTAGGGTTCCCGTGCTTAAGAGGCGATAGGCGACAGAATAATTTCACAATTAAAAAAAACCTCGTTCGTAACCTGCAATGATAGCTTTAATAGCAGTACTTAATAATATAAATTCAAAGCTCAAGTCGAATAAGTGCAAAACAACAGATAGCTTAGCTGTTCTTCTGTTTTAAAGGGGCAATGTTCCCATACAAGACGGTAGTGCTACTGGCAGCATCGCTTCGAGTTATTCGCTCGAGGCAAGCGCCTGAAACGTGTCTCCAATGAATAATTTTATATACGTATATGCAGAAGTTCATTGTGGAACAAACTACTAAAATTGCATTCTTTGAGTAGCTTCGTGTGAGCCTCAAATCCTCACGTTACAGCGAAAAGGCTGTTTTTTGAATGCGCACATCGATAGTGAATTTATATATTTTTCGATTCGTAAATGGGAGGGGGTTGCGCGAACGCAGACCCCCACTACCAAAAATTACATGCCCCATCTTTCCCAGTTTGGGAGAGTGGCAGGTCTCAGCCCTGCCGAAGTGCAATGGCAAGGCCTCCTCCTGGGGTCTCCGCCTTCTTGATCACGGAGGTCCCGGCACCAGGTAAGTATGAGTTCTTTCGAAGCCAAATCGGAGTTGTACGTGACCCCCTCTCACACTCGGCATTAATCCGGTGACACATATCTGGGAAAGTTTGCGCTTTGGCTGTAGGCGTAGGCAAATGCGGCTCTGGCAAGACGCAGTACAAGCGGGAGAACCTTGTTTCTATAACAGAGATATATGCCAAGCTTTAAGTGGACCACCTTACATAGCAGGACAATATGTCGATTCATAGCATTCGATGAAGTTCGGCCGCTCTCTGCAAACGAGCTTTTGCAGACGATATTTGCTACTGCCTACTGTATCGCATCGCGTTCAACCTACGAGAGCTTAGCACTCACTCTAGGAAAGCTCGACTTTCCGCGCTCGGACAAGACGGACATATTAAAGGGCATTGCACTCTTGCACGGCGGCGCATCTGCTTGAATCTGTTGTGCAGCAAAATAGTTTATATTATATATCTCTTATTTAGTTTCGCTGCTGGATACCATATGCTCAATACTGTCAAAATCGAGCACTCACATATATATATATATACATATGCTGTTCAATCGTTATCGCGACTTTTGTGTTTTTTCAAAAATTATTCATTTATTCATGAATATCTATTTTGTCCCCTTTAAAGTAATCCCCATGAGATATTATACACTTGTGCCAACGGTTTTTCCAATCTTCGAAGCACTTCAAAAAACCATTTTTTTAACCTTGTTCAGCTCCTCCTTCGATGCCGTCTTTATCTCGTCAAGCGTAGCGTAACGTCGTCCTTTCATGGGCCTCTTCAGTTTAGGGAACAAGAAAAAGTCACAGGGGGCCAGATCTGGGGAATACGGTGGCTGCGGCATCATTAGTGTGTTGTTTTTGGCCAAAAACTCGCGCACAAGCAACGATGTGTGAGCAGGGGCGTTATCGTGGTGCAAAAGCCAATTTTTGTTCTTCCACAAATCCGGGCGTTTCTGGCGGATTGCTTCGCGCAAATTGCGCATAACTTGCAGGTAATATTCCTTATTGACCGTTCTACCCTGTGGCAAGAACTCATGATGCACCACGCCCCTGCAATCGAAGAAAACTGTCAGCAAAACTTTCACATTCGACCGAACTTGGCGCGCTTTTTTCGGTCTTGGTTCGTGCGGCAGCTTCCATTGAGATGATTGAGCTTTGGTTTCCACGTCATAACCATAAACCCACGATTCGTCACCAGTTATGACCCTCTGGAGCAAATTTGGGTCGTCGCGGACAGAGTCCAACATCTCATTAGCAATGTTCATGCGATGCTGTTTTTGGTCGCAATTGAGCAATTTTGGTACGAATTTCGCGGCGACCCGTCTCATGCCCAAATCATTGATAAAAATCGAATGGCACGAGCCAATCGATATGTTTAGGTCCTCAGCAACTTCTCTAACGGTGATTCGACGATTGGCCAATACCATTTTCTTCACTTCATTAATTTTTTCGTCTGTTGTTGAAGTGCTCGGGCGTCCGGCACGCTCTTCGTCGTTCACATCTTCTCGGCCTTCTGAGAACATTTTGTACCACCGATAAACGTTGCTTCGGTCCAAGGTAGCTTCTCCGTACGCCACAGTCAACATTCGGAATGCATCCGCGCACTTAATTTCGTTTTTCACACAAAATTTGATACAGGTTCTTTGATCCATTTTTTTGAATAGGTAAAAATCGAAGACGATCCAAAACACGTGCAAGCAAAGCAGCTGTCAACAATTAAGTGAAAATTCAAAATGGCCGAGCTTGTCGGCATAAGTGAGAGACATGAGTAACAACATAACGCCACAAAAAAATCGAAATTCGAATATACGTAACCCGCGAAAATTTTTCCACCCGCGATACTTTTTGAACACACCTCGTATATATATATTGTATTGTGCGAACATGAAAAAGAATACTGACACATGTACTGCTGTGTTGCAATGAAAAACATCAACTCGGAACCACCTTGTATTACGTAGAATAGACGAGTTTCCAGATTGTGTTTTTATTAAATTTGGCAAATGTTTATGTCTATTTCTTAGCGCTCTGAGTAGCGGTGACAGTAGTGAGGTTTGTGTGTCGCTTGCTGTAAGTTTTTGTGAAACAAAGCAACTCTAAAAGCGATTCAATTTTTTTCGTACTAAACTCTGTACAAGCTCAAGATAAACGCATTTCGTAAGTAAATCCGTGTGATTTCACTTTTCAGGTGCAAACATAGAGACATCGCGGTGAATACGACTGCCGAGGTTTGTACTGCTTTCGGGTCTCTCAGCCGTGACACGTGTATAATGGAATATTGGTTCAGAATTTTTTTATTAGAATATTTTGATCTCAAAGATGCTTCTCGTTCAGGAAGAGCCTTCCCAATTTTTAATCTGAGCGTAATTAAAAAGTTTCTTCTGTGTGTTTGGTAGAGCAGCAAAGGCATTGTTCATTCTCGGTTTCTGAAACCGGGCGAACTATTACGGAATGTCTTTTCTACTCAACTGGCCTTCTCATTTGGAGAGATGTTATCTTTCAACATAATAACGTTACATAGCAATGGTAACCCCTATAACACCAATGCATCTGCAGTGGGGCTTGACCCCGCGCCGACCACTTTTTATTCCTGAATTTTCAAAATGTCTTTAATGGATAGAGCTTTACCGCAGCGTGCCATGTCGAAACGCAGGTGTTCTATTTTCTAGCGCCAAAGTAAACATTTATACAAACACGGAATTCGTTGTCTGCCAAATTGATAGAGGACGCTTGTTTTATTTAGTAAAAATCAAGCTATTGAGCTATGTGCACCTACAAAAAACAAAGAAAACGTTTATCTACCCCAATTTATTTACTGAAAGAAACCCAATAATTCATAGAAGACCCCATGAAGATACTTGATATCCTTATAATAAATCTACAATAATTTTACCAAAGAATATCAACTGGTGTGATAATAGTAACGGGAGTAATGTAGGTCCGTCAAAGGGATTGTCGTATTTTGCAGCAGAATTATTGTGAAACAAAGCCACGTTAAAAGTGATTCAATTGTTCGGTTAGAAAAAAGTCTGTGCGTATTCAAAATGAACGCAAATACCAATGCCGAAGATTTTACTACTTTCGGATCCCTCAGCTGCCACTATTTTTACAAGGAATTCTGGTAAAGGAAATGTTTATTTTATAAGGGTTTTTTGCTTAGGAAGACCCTCTGCGCTTGACCTAAATGTTTCTTTTGTGTATTTCGTGGAGCAGCAAAAGTATTGTTCATTATGAGTTTATGAAATCGGGTGAGCTCATCGCGAGAAAAGTCTACTTTGCTCAACGGCCTCCTCATCTGGAGAGCTCTTATCGTTTAACATGATTACGCTAGATCCAAAATAGCGAGGGTTCCCCCCCCCCATTACACATGAAATGGGGTATATTGGTGCACCCACTAGACTCACTTGATCTTGCGCCGTAAATCTATATTTTATCCTTAAATCATTAAAATACCTTTCACGGACAGGTCTTTACTAAAGAACATTTTTCTGCTCTTCTCAAATGTTTGTGAACACCACAATAGACATTTCAACAAGAACTGGATTAATTGTTCGCCAGGTGGATAGTTAAGACTATTTTGATGGAATACATGTCAAGTTATTAAACCATGTGCACCTACTGAAAAACGGAAAAAGCCCTTGCCTACCCCAATATATTTTCTAACAGAAACCTAGTCGTTTAGAAATTATTTCACCAAAAGAGTTATTTATTTATTTTATGTTATTCTGACAATAGCGGCCTACGATACTTTCATCAAGAATGATCAACATCGTGTAATAAAAATAAAACATTATAGTCAAACTATTATATCTATCAAGTACATTTACTGTATATATGTAGTTAACAAATTATTACATTATAGTAACCTCAATATTGTACGTAGTGCGACCGCTAAGCACAGCCAAATATATCCAAACGATGTGAAATGCTAGCGTGGTACAAAATACAAAAACATAAAGCCTGCGCTTGTTTATGCTTACAATAACTAAATGCATCTAGCGGCTGACTTTACGGGTATAATACAGATTAAGTAAAAAAAGGACACGACACATTCATCTTTCGGTTTTCCAATGAAGAATTTTATATATAGAAGGTCATTGTAGAACATTTACCAAAATTGCATACTCAAGGTCGAGTAGCTTCGAGTGAACATTAAGTTCTCACGTTAGAGAACCTGTTGATTGCACACAACCAATGGGGTCGGTCGAAAGCAACATATTTTTCGATTTGAACATGGGAGGGGGTTGCGCGAACGCAGACCCCCACTACCAAAAATTACATGCCCCATCTTTCCCAGTTTGGGAGAGTGGCAGGTCTCAGCCCTGCCGAAGTGCAATGGCAAGGCCTCCTCCTGGGGTCTCCGCCTCCTTGATCACGGAGGTCCCGGCACCAGGTAAGTATGAGTTTTTCCGAAGCTAAATCCGAGTTGTATGTGAGCCGTTCTCAAGCCCGGCATTGGTCCGGGGACATATATCTGGGCAACTTTGCGCTTTGCGTTTAGACGTAGACGAATGCGGCTTTGGCAAGACGCAATGCAACCAATAGAACATCGTTTATGTAACAGAATGATGCTAAATGCAAATGGGTCACCTTACATATTAGGACAATATTTGATTCATAACAATCGGTGAAGTTTCGCCGCTCTCTCTGTTTTGCAGACGATATTTGTTTACTGTCTAGCGCATCGCGTCGTTTATGAGACATTAGCAATCACGGTGGGGACTCTCGACTTTCTGTCGACTGTGCTCAGTCTGGACGGACATATTAAAGGGCATTGTAATCTTGTCGGAGGCGCGCTTGAGTTCTATATGATTCTATCAGTTGTGCAGCAAAAAATATCGCCTGGCCAATTTCGCTGTTGGACACCATATACTCCATGTGGTCAAAAACGAACACTTTATATATATATATATATTATATATATATATATATATATATATATATATATATATATATATATTATATATATATATATATATATATATATATATATATATATATATGACAAATTCTATCGTAATTCTACTATTGTACAAGTGTGTTTTGATAATAGGGCACTAGCATCATGACATACCTTTAGCGTCGTTAACAGCAGTTCACTCAATAAACCACGTTTAAAATTGAAAATAGACGACTTAAATCGAATATGTCATATAATAATTCTCTATGCATGTTCTATACAGTATATTTATTGTTTTCTTTTTTAAATAAAATTGTCGCTTACTCAGTTTCGCTGCTGGACACCATATATTCCATATGGTGTCCAAAGCCGACTGAAATTGAACTTACGTATACGATTTTTAACCTAAAGTTGTTCACGTGCAGTTGTAGACGAACAACCTGAACGCCGTTTAGCACCACATTGACCAACTAAAAACCTTTTCGGGCTGGCCCTCAGCCAACATTTAACGTCCACGGGTTTGCTTTTGCATTGCTTCGTAAGACGGACCCCAGAAATACAAATGCGCAACTATGGGGCTTGAACCCGTGCAGCGCCTATGTGTCTCTTCCGGTTGCGAGGCGCCCGCGAATGCACCCACCACGCAACTGGACTTTATGGACTAGAGTAAAGAGTCCTCAGAGTATTGGGGCACAGCAAGGCGACATTTGAAATGATAGTTCTGGTAGTTAAACTGTTTATTCATTGATGCCAACTATGTCTGCTTTGAAAGCACCACAAAAAACAGCATACGCGGAAGTTTTACTCGGGCTGTAGAAAATCGGTTGGCACAAGGGAACCAAGCTTCCTTGGTTGCACTAGACCATTGAGTATAACGCTCGCTAGTTATTTCGCCCGTTCGTAACGGTTTCTTTCCCAGGGATACGTCCGATGTTGCCGATCTATGCTATTCAACAGCGTCATGGAAACTTCGTCATCCAAATTATGATGTTGTCAATTAAGGTTTCGTAAAGTGGTCACTTTCGGCAACGTGTGTGTGGAACAAAAAAGCTCTTTTCCCGCTTTTTAAGATTTTCACTAGTATGCCTGGCTAACTATGTCTTGAAGTAACGTCTGACAATCACAAACTGCTATGCAGGTAAATTTCTAAGATAATTTGATTTGAGACTTCTATTATGAGGTATACATATAAACATCTTAAAAATAAATACGCATTAAATATACGTACGTATCGCTATCCAACTACGCTACACATACGTCCATATACGAATAGCGTCTGCAGTAACTATTCGACACAGACAGGTCTAGTTGGTTTTGGGACGATATTTATTGCCTATCTACTGTGTATCTATGCATCTGCGTGCGTATCCTTGTAATACTTACCTCAAGTACACGTGCGGCACAAAGCAAGGTACAAAGCGCAATGCTAGTACTCCAAAAATCTCTCTATATATGTGGAAATATACATATATATATATATATATATATATATATATATATTTATGGGACTGTCTTCTCCGGACGGCAAATTTATTTAAGTTCAATAATTCTTAATTGAGTTTGAAATTTCCATTATTACATAAGTTCAAACAGTTATAACTATTCAGGTAATTTTGCAGAAAAGGCTATCGCCCGTGTCTGAAATATATATATATATATATATATATATATATATATATACATTATATATATGTATACGCGGTCGCGTTGGCTATTTGGTTGGCTTCCGCCTTTTTGCTGGTGGTGTCGGCGTGGCAGAACCGGCCGCAAACGCTACGGCATTACGATAACTTCCGGTATGATCGCGGTTGATCATGGCGGTGGCATCTGCCTGGTTTGCGTTTCTTCATGTCGTCTTTCGATTCGCCGCGCCTTCCATGACTTCTCTTGTGACTGTGGCTATGGCCACGAGATGGCCTGCTGTTGTTGGCGCTCCTCTCCTGCTCTTGATTCTGCTACTGCAGCCATTATATGCGGCGGTGTTGTTGATGTTGTTGTTGTTGTTGTTGTTGTTGTTGTTGCTGTCGTCGTCGTCGTTATTGTTGTTGTTGTTGCTGTCGTCGTCGTTATTGTCGTCGTTGTTGTTTAGTCTTGTTATGGGACCATTCCACCACGCCACCGTGCTGATAGCAATGACCATCCATCAATTCGCGCATATATACTCAAATATTTACCCATCCGTCCAGCCAGACACGCAAATGGAGCGAATCGAAACTAAGATGTAGATTGGCACCATAACACCTCGATAAGTCAGGCTGTTATCAAAGCTGCCAGTCAACGAGGTGTTTAATCAATCACTCCCCCCCCCGCCCTGTGGCATAGTCTGTGGTGGAGTCTGGTGTGTCGCAGAGCATCGCTTTTAAAGGGGATGAGTTTAAGCCGGTACGTACCGTAGTTATGAACATGTTCAATTTACTACACCTGGCTAAGCATGATACCCTAATACCGAGCAAGATGGCTTAGTGGCAGAAGCCTTTGCCTTGCATTCGGGAGGCCTGGCGTCGAAACCCAGACCGGCCACTCCTGAATTGATTTTAATGGTTCCCAGTTTAACAAGGTGAATGCCGGAGTGGATTAAAAATCGACCATGATCGGAAAAAACGGAGAGCACAGATGTCTCAATAAAAAGAGATTGTGCATTACCATCCAACCTCCCTTAATTTTTTTTTTTGTGGAGGAGGTTTTAAATGCAGTTACGCACTATCGCTACGAGTCTCTATCTCTAGCAGTGTGGGACTCGACCCCAACGGTTGGATGTTACTCCGTTGAGACCCATACCCACTAAACGCACCTCCCCCCTTAAGCTTCACTCTCTGATAGCCCAGATCTTCATAAAAACAGTACTATGGACTATCAGGAGAAGTGGCGAGCGCCCTTTCAGATCAATTGGCTGGGGTCGCCCAGAGGATCCAGCACTTGTCTAACACCGGCAAGCCCGTTTTCTTCGAGCTGCACTTCTCCATGGATGCTTCCAGGTTGAAGCCGCAGTTGTGCCTGTCTTTCTTTGCACTTTTCATGTTTCTCATGGAGGACTTCTTTTGCCGTCGCTGCTCCCAGTTTCCAGGCCTGCTCACTGGAGACAATGTATTCTGTAAACTTTATTAAGCTGGACCGAGGTGGGTCGCTGACCTCGTGGTGTGGGTCTCCCTCCCTGGCCCATTTCCCTCGGACGAGTCTGCTTGCCCTTAACCGCGCAGCCTCCCAGGCCGAGCACTGTAGCAGTGTGTGACCTGGAGTGTCCTCATGTGCCTCTTGGCAAAATACGCATATCGGCGACAAAGCCTTTCCAATTCGGGACAAAAACGAGTTGAAGTTTCCGTGTCCTGTGAGGATTTGGGTGAGGTGATAGGTGAGGTCTCCCCCAGGCCTCTCTATCCATGCCTTGATATCTGGCAGCAGTACGCGCAGGGATCCTCCAGGACCCCCGGGGGGGATGGCGTCCCACTCCTCCTGTCATGTCTTAATTGTGTTGTTTCTCTCACAGTCTTTTTCCGTTTGGGTAGGGGAACCTAATTCCCATAGTCGCTTCCTTTCGAGTGCCTTAAGATCCCAGGGGATCGACCCTGCCAGCACCAGAGCAGCATTTGTGCTGACTGTGCGGTACCCCTGGATTACCCTCAGGGCTGCCACCCTCTGGGTCCTCCGTAGAATCTGTTTCGCTTTCTTCGTCTTGAGAGCTGCTCTCACCCAAACTGGCGCTCCAAATAATGCAATTGATTCCGCGACCGTCATTAGCAGTGCCCTTGTGCGGGCCCGGGGGCCATGGATGTTCGGCAGAATCTTGGCTATAGCACACACTGCCTTGGCTGCTTTTGTCGTTGCCTTTTTTATGTGGCTGAGGCCATTCATCGCAGTATCCAGTGTGACCCCGAGATAGCGGACTTCTTTTACAATTTTAATATCCTCGCCGTCAAGCTGTATAGTGAGCGGACGGATCCTCTTTCTCCCTGTGAGGAGTATTGCTTCGCTCTTTTCAGGGGCAAGTCTGAGTCCCGCTGCGCTCATCAACCTCCCTTAAGTTAAAACAACACGAAGCCATACTGATGAGTACTTGCTAGCTGTAAACTTGAAAGCATACAGCTTCTGTACTGAGGAGGTCGCCTAGAGGCTAGATTAGAGATGGTATAGTCGTTGCAATAATAATACTAACAATAATAATATTTTTTACGAATATATTAATTATATAACATCTACAATATTTATCATTCATTTATTAGTCACCTTTGTTAGGTATGTAGTCAAATATTATACATAAAAACACGGTCACTGGCCAGTGATTCAACTCTGGAGCACTTTCCCGCATGATATCTCTCACAAGCTCTCCCATACCTGTTACAGATACATTTTTCTGTCGGCTCATGATACCCTTGAGTTTTTCAGAGAACATGGTGGAAGCCGTGCACTGCATAGCGTACTACCACACTGCAGTTAGTGCGATGTACTCCTCCTATTCACGCATTGTTTGTCATTGCACCCGTACTAAAGAAGTCGGGTTCCACGTCTGCCATTCTCTCCTCCCACTGACAGATGAAATCCCTGTAGGCCTGTGCTTCGGGCAGCCGGAACTGGCAATGCAGGTCCTCTATGAAGAGCGGGGTACCGGCGAGTAAATGAACCAAACGACTGCGGCACGACGTGTGGAGACCGAGCACTCGCTTAAGAAAGGCGGGTTTCACTCGGTCAAGCCTCGCGAGCTGGGCCACGCTCAAGTTCTCCCAGATAAGCTGGATGCCGTACGATGCCATGGGCGCGATTTCGACGCTTGCTACGAAGGCTTTTCTGACCCTCTCGGCGATGTGCTCGGTAAACGACGTACCGGTGGTCGGGAAAGAGTGGCCAAGATTCGGAAAGTTGTTGGCATACTCCAGTGATGTGGAGTACAGGCGTAGCTCATCGCTCGCCGCGAGTCGACCAGCTTTACGGAACTTCATGGCCTTGGTCTTGCCGATGTTGATCTCGAGTCTTACATCCGCCACGTACTGCTCGAGCCTCGCCAGGCTCTGTTGCACCTCGAATCGGCTTGTTCCATATATCGCGAGATCGTCTGCGTATAGCAGGATGTCTGGGCGGACAGGCTCTCAAGTGCCCACGATGCGGCGCGGGAGATCGTTGAGCAGGATGAAGAACAGCAGCGGACTTAAGTTGTCCCCCTGCGCGACTCCCGTCGTATGCACAAAAGGGTACAACTCAGCCACCCCTTCCTGTAGGATTGCCCCCGATGAGCTGGAGAATGTTGGCAGGCACATCCGCTTCAGCCAAATTGAAAATAATCTTGTCTCTGTGAGCTCCATCAAAGGCCGAAGCGGAAATCCACAAAGACGGCGTACAGGAACTGCTTGGCGTGCTTGGACTGCATCGCTCCCCGGACCCTGGCCAGCAGAATCTCACACGCAGTCAGTGTGGACCTGCCTTCTACAATATTGCTTATATTATTATTATTATTATTGCTCGGGTGTCAGTAACCACTCAACATCATCTTAGGCGCCATGGAGTAAGATTATGCTTTAAACGAATTGCAATAATAAGTAAACTGTAACATTGTTTAACAAACAATAATAATAATGCTAAAGACGCGTATGTGCTTGGTGCCAGAGACCACTTCCTTAAAGCGGTCCCAAAAGAAATACAGTGGACGCAGCTTTCTAAGAACACGCACCTCAGCCGAGATGGAAGAGGCCGACAGAGTATTGCGAGATCGTATTGCCATTATGAACGTCGTTCTCCACTGTAAAGATGACGACAGCACTGAGTTTAGAAAGAAAGACTTTCCTAAAGCGAGGTGTGAACGCTGCGCTCTCAGTAAAGTTACGCGGGCAGAACGAGTCGCGACTAACCATCGTCACCTCATTCTTCAGTTTAGTGTCAGCTGCAAAAAGCGAACGACATCGGAATTGCCCGCTCAAAAAAAGGCTAAATGCATATTTCAACACGTGCACCGTTTCCCGTCGAGTCCACAGACGAATGGATCATCACTCCCTGGCGACAACCCCCCACCGTCCATGCGCACATAGCCAAGGTCCTGCACACCGCACCCACCATAGGTGCAGTAAAGAGCAGGAACAACCACCAACGAGGGCAACAGAATGTCTGCGGCGAAGGATAACGTGATCAATACACAAGTTCACCACAGAAGCCTAATCTGTACTAAATATGTTATTGCTGAATGTAGTCGAACGCTTAGTTGAGAATAGTAGTAATTAGAACTTCGAGGGCTCCCAAAAATCATGTCTCCCCCCTATCATCTAATGATTTTTTGATTTTACAACAACCGACTGGGTTACATGAAGACATGGCAGAAGACAATTGCGTGGTTATAAATGGCGAGATAGTCTACCAGAAGGCCCCAGCGGTAGCAAATGCATTCGAGCTCATAGAAAAATGACGAGATGTATTCAAAATGTTAGTCATTAATCCCATAGGAGAACATACAGTGGGGAGCCAAGCAACCGTAGCCGTAAAGATCTTATGTACGCGGACGATCTAGTAGTACTCTACAACGGCAGCAGGCGGTAGCTACATTGAATTTGATTTTGTTTTTGACATTTGTTGTAAGATATTCACACACGTTAATTTCGAGCTTCATATAGCTTGTTCAGAGTCCCTTTTATAAGATAACAATTTATCATTTATGTTTGCAATTTTCACCTATATACAATATGTTGCAACATAGTTGTATTTTGTATCACTTTTGACCAGATATCAAAGTTTCAATATAATGCGCTTTGAGATCGCATTTGAACTGGAGTAGAATTCTGCCTAACGGAGGCCAGTACTTTGTTCCAGTAGAACACCCCAATGTTTCTGATTGATAGCTTTGACTGATTGGAGTTGCCGTGTGACAGAGTAAGCAAGTAAGGTGTATTACCCCTTGTAGATATGAGTGTTACTGATGTTGCTAAATCATATAGGTCTGGATGCAATCCAAGGAATATACGCTTAATTTCAACAACGAAAGAGTGCTTTATAAGTTTTGGGAACGACATAGTGTTTGTAGTGCGGTTGCACTGAGTCTCGCATCTAGAGGTCCAAAATTGTTCTCAGTGCTCGTTTTTGGAGTGACACCTGACTACAGCGTAAGTCAGGTGACTACGGACAAAAAGGCAAAATACATCAACATCATGCAGTTTTGAGTTTTGAATTCGTCGAGCTGCATTACTAGAATTAAAAAACATTTTTTAAGGAGGTTGTTTTTTTGCATTCTTTGCATTACTGCCAGATATTTTCTTACGTGTGCGTGTGATATGCGCTTCAAATGTCAGCTTCTCGTCCAACGTAACGCCTAGAAACTTCGTTTCCTTTAGAAGTTATATATATATATATATATATATATATATATATGGAATTTATTAACTTTAACTTTTTCAGTTCGCACTAAAAATAATATATGCGTCTGCAACATAGGTAATGTGATGATTTAGGCGGGTAAAAAATCATATTATCACTCAAAAAGTCGAAAATACCTTGTTTTAGCACAACGCATGTGTATCTTCTTCAGCATTTTGCAACATCTGCCTATCAAGATCTGTAAATGCCTGCCTAATGAAGGCAGTAAGCAAGTCAGTGTAGGCATGTCAAGTTTTTCAGACTCTCGCTCAATAACGAACCACACGTGGTCTAGAATTCAGAATATTTAGATCTGAACTGACCAAGATTGCTTATCCCAGAACATGTTCATATGCTCCATCAGGTACTCTTGGAGAAACGGCTGGCCAATTTGCGGGTGCGCCGTCCTGCTGAAACCCGTATTGCCAACCCTTACAAATAGATTTTATCCATGTTCCACTACAGTTTGCAAAATCCGATGCAAATTTACTTCCTGTGTGACTGTCTGGCCTTCTTTACAGCGTACGGAGCTATCACTCACGTCTTTTCTACTAGGCTCCACATTCGAGACGTGCACGCAAGCTGGAATATACGCCCTGTCCCCCAAGAGGGACATCTTTTGGACTGTAGGCAAGCCACTGTTATAAGACTGAGCTGGTATCCTCGCGAACAATTTGAGAAATGCCCCAATATGGCATTTTTGGTTTAGTTCTGGAGCCTTCACAAAGTGCACTATATCATGAATCTCCCACTTTTTTGTGAGGTTTGGGAAAATGCTTTATGCACACCCAGCGCAGATTTCGGTGTCTGGGCGTAAAGAAGCGCGTGGATAGTGTGGGACTCCCCAATGTTATGGGGTTACCCACTAAAAACCCTAAACCTCATTTACCCCCTCAGGGTTCGGCACCGTTTGCCAGTTCTTCAAGGCCCGGGGGGGGGGGGGGGTGAATCTCCCACCCTGCTGTGTAGGAACGCGCTTCTTCTGCACCCGGGAACATAGCGTCAACCTCGTTAATTGCCTTTCTGGGAAAACGGTAACGTAATAATCTCATTAGGGGTCTCTCTGGCGGGAGAAGAGAGAGCAATAGCCGATTTTTGCTGAAGTTCCTTAGACGTAGTTGTTAATAGAAAGCTTTGGTGAGTACGCACCAGGAACTTTTGCCCTATCCTAAAGGCTGTTTAATATGCTTGATAACATTTCGAAGTATTGGTAGCCCTTGAGTCCAGGTGTATATATATATATATATATATATATATAAATTATCACTGATAATTGTAATTGAACTGCGCTCGTTGACCTTGCATGCAGGCACCTTAATGGATTGTCGGATCAGGTAAATGCTCATCTGTATGCAGAACATGCATCCTTAACAGTAAACTATATAGGATGATATATTGAAACGCCCAGAAGCGGCCGCTCCGTTAGATTAAAACAGCATTCTTATTTTAAATCCAGACGCATCCTACACTTAATAGAAAGCAGCAGGTAATTATTTAAGCTCAAACACACAGCCAGAGGCGGCAGTGCTTGATTATGAACCGTGCGCACAATTGATCGCCTAGCCGCTGATTATCGCGCAATACCTGCGCTCTCCGTTTGCTTTTCAGGCTTAAAGTGTCATCCAGGATGTCATTTCTCGATAGCTTATTTTTCTACTTGCAATCTAGATACGCAACATAAATTTGACTTTGACAATTATCGCCAAAAAAAGCCTGCAATATTCCTACTTGCTAATTTGACGACTTTGACCAACTGATCTGCTGGAAACATCGTCTTTTTATCTGCCCTCTGTTGTCTCTCTTTGTTTCTCTCTTCTTGATCTTTTGTCATCATTCTCGCCTTTCCTCGGAGATGTTTGGTCTAGTTCATCGTCGATTGGGGACCGCGAAGTTGTTCGTGTACATTAACTCGGCTCCGGATTTCGGAACGGAACCATCCGTCAGAGCCAGCTCGCTATTTTCAGCTTCTTATTTTTGACAGCCATCTCTGGATGCGTCAACCCGCGACGACAGCGTTTGTGAAATAGCTATTTTTCTCTGGCGTGAAGCTCTATTATTATCATTGCTATTATTGTTATTATTATTATCTTTGGAGCCGGTCCTTTTCAGACTGTCCCGATTTCCACTTTTCCGCTTTTCGGGTCACTCCCCATGTCAACCGTAAATGTTTATAGTCGGATACGCAGAGCAGCAGCATTTGTTCGCGCTTCAAATTTTCTTTACATTGAACACACGTGTTTCGTATTTTTTTTGGGCATAAATGGCAAACGTACATATAGTATACATGTATAGAATTTTAAAAATAATTTGTCTCTAGTTCTAGACTATGTTTCGTCTCCTATGGCCGTAGGCAGGTTAAAGTATCTAGGGTTTCTCCAGTGGCAGCATCGCTAACTCTTAGCAGTACCCCAACGTGTAATCAACTACGACTTAAGCCTGGGTAAATTGTTGTTTGTGTGTTTAGTGGTCAGTGTTGAGTCTCAGGTAAAGTTGGTAGTAGACTCTATGGCGAAAAGTATTTTGCCCTGTACCTGTTTCTCTTTTCTCAAGGATACCTTGCAATAAAACACAGAGTGCATATTTTGTACAATTACTAAAGAAACTCTGTGGAACGTATGTAAGATTAAGAGGTGCGAAGTTCTACGTTCATTCAGCGTGAGCTACCAAGCTCAAGCTATACTTAATTTAAGACAATGTTGCTGGTGTTTCTGGGGATTTATGGAACTTAGGCTAGTCCCCACCCAGCCAAGCTATGCGTTCTCACTGCCGGTGGCGCCTGTACTTGCGACGACACCAAGCTTGCTAACAACCAAAGGCGGGAAGACACGTGCCCATGTGCGTTGACGTAGTGAGTCGTAGTGGTTACGAGCGAGTAATGCGTAGGCAGAAAGCAGGTTTATACAAAAACAGGTATTAGCAGCTCGCAAGAAGATCGTTGGTGCTTGCTGCTCGCCGCCACGGATAACTAGCTACCTAAATCAACATCTGTATCAACAGCTGTCCACCGTCGGATCGTCCGTCACTTGTGGTTGCATCCAAAGCCGTCGCTACCGGTGTTGTCGCTCGTCGTTTTTGTTGCCGCTACCGCAGCCGCCACCGCTGCCGTGTGTTGTAGTTGTTGCCGATGTATACATATATCGTAGATAAGCCGGCCGAACAGAATATCGCGAATGCAGGGCGTCGGGGAAATCGGAGGCAGCGCCTAATAATGATGATTGGTAATGGTGGTGGTGGTGGTGGTGGCAGCAGCAGCATTATCCTTCTCACGTTCGTCGTGGGCTCCTATGCGTGCGTCTGGCCATCGAGGATATCCCCGTTGGCCGTGATGAGCGGCCAGATGAGCAGCTGCAGCATGCCCAATGTTTCAGTAGAAGTCTGTTTATCATTCAGTCGGGCCGGTGATGTGATGGCGAGGACATCGCCGTGTTGGTAATGGTGATGATAATATTGCCAATGATGATGATGATGATGATATTGTCAATGATGATGATGATGATGATTATATTACCAATGATGATGGGGGTGATTTTGACAAAAATGGTAATTAAGAATACGACAGTTTGCTGGTTAATGGGCTGGCGGCGGTCCGCCCGGCAATGATGGTCCTGTTTCTCTGTCTTGTCTAGCTTGTTCTAGCTTGGTCGGAATGAATCCTTTACTCTAGGATTGGTTTCACTCAAGGATTGTTTCAACCTCGCAAGTTTTAAGGTGGTGTCGAACCGCCCTCTGGTCGCCATCTCTTATTGATCTAACCCCATCGGTCTGGCCCGCAGTTATTCCTTCGGACCCCCATCCAGTCTCTTACCTACTGCCCGTGCTAGCACCCCTCGCCCCTCTTCCTTCCTGTTTCTTACCCCCTGATTGACAACAATAACGGTTGTCGTGATCGGTCAACATATTCCTCTTTTTTTTCTTCTTCAACTTCAATTTCTTGTTCTTGTTCTTCTTCTTCCTTATCTTGTTGTGTTTCTATCTCATGGTTGTTTTCATTACTACCGTTACCACCATCGTCATCACCACCAACTACGTCACATTACCATCATTATCATCATCCCCATCACCCCCATTATCCTCATCATGGTAGTCTTCTGCAGGATGGCGGTTGGCTGCAGTTTCCGTCATCTTCACGAGCGGTCGCCGTTGTCAGCCGGAGTGTCCAATCGGCCGGCCATCTGCGGTGTGATGGTGGCTGTCTCGTGTGACGTTTTTGGCTCGTTGGCGCCAGTGTTCGAACGCGTTCGTCTTCCTACCGCTACGGAGCGGTGCCGGTGCGAGGTGCCGACGGTCCACCGACGGGTCTGGTATCGCTGACAGTCTGTCAATGAATCAGTCAGACAGTTAGACAGACGGACAGACAGACGTTTCCCCCTTGGTCCGTCGCTTGGATTGCGTTCGTTCGTTGGTGGGTTGGCTGGCTGGTTGGTTGATCGGTTTGTTTGTCTGCCTTCCTGCCTGACGCGACGATGTTTGGCGATGTCGATCGATGTCGCCGCGGCAGGATTTCGTTTCCTTCGGCGTCGTCGTCCTTTCCCTAGCTCTTCTTCCTTTGGCTTTCTTTTCCGTCTGTCCGGGGTAACACAGGCGCGACACTTCTTGGCTCCGCCACCGGCAACGACAACCACAAAAGCAGCAGCAGCAACAACAACAACAACAGCAACAGCAATAGCGATAGCGCCCAGCGGCGAATCATCAGCAACTCGCGACGACTGGGTGAGTGACGCACACGTGAACCCCTCATGGACGTGCGACGCAGACCCTACTGGAGGAGGCGGCGCCGCCGCAGCCACCACCATCACCACCCCGAGGTGCTACTGTTCCGTCGCCCATGTTGGCGGGAGCATCATCATCGTCGTCGTCGTCGTCGTTTTTGTCGATGTTATAAAAGCGCCACCTACATGAATGGTCTGAAGATCCCCTAAAGTCTGTGGCCGAAGTTGTCGTCGTCGAAGGCTGCTGTCCTAGTTCGCTCACCCGTTGTCACCGATAGCATAGCATCATCCCACCAAGCAACCCGCTTGGGAGGCTAGCGGGATACCTCGGGCTAACCTAGAGAAGCGGCGCGGCGTTAAGAAGTACGCTGGAAGCTAACCAAACAGGCCAGAAGGACGGCCAGTATCTCGTCACCTCGCAGCGGCGGTGTTGGTTGTAGTAACAGTAGGAGGCAAACAAACGCGTCTGTCTCCCTTGCTACCAGCCGGTGGCATAGCCAACCAAGCAACCAACTTGTGTTGCCTTCTAAGCGTAGTAGTAGTAGTAGTAATAGTAGTCGCGCGTAATCTACTCGGATAAACTCGCCACTATGAAGCGGTGGTCTCCCATTGTGCCGTGCCGATGCTCGTGGTTGGTGGTGGCGTTTCTAGCGCTCACGCCTCTCGAGGCAATCGCCGAAGCGGAGCCCTCCGAACACCCGCCCCTCAAGGAGGGTAAGTTCACTTTATCAGGATATGCTCACTGGAAACATATGTATAAATATATATATATATATATAGGCGTCGTTCTGGGATAATGGCCGGAACTACTAACTATTTAACTTTTTATATAAGCCTCCCTCAATAAATATGTATACACTTACAAGTACATAAATACAATCCGCGCGGTTCAATATTCTGTTATTCATAGTTGTATACCCGCAGTGTTGTGCAGAAAGACATGTTTTGATTTAATGAGATACGCGCCGCTTCGTATTTAATAGATGCTATTGTATAACATTAGTGTTTCTGCTATCCGTGTTCTTCCATGTTTGTGGTCTATACGACCGCTTCCGATTGATCTGCAATTGATCGCCTTCGCTCTACAGGGGAATGTCTGTCAAATATGACCCGTTTGTTGGATTTCTTCAAAGAAGAGTTCCCGCGTCAGGTAAGCGCAGCCAACACTTGTGGGCACAGAGTTTAACAGTCAGCATTAGAAGCACATTGTGGTCAAATACTGTTATTACGCCTACGTCCGCGTTCCTTTGCTCCGAATGTTTTGTTTTTCCTTCACTGTGCTGCAAGGTGTTTGCCATTATGTAATGTATGTGCTAGATTACGCTGAAGTTTTGTCAGTACAGATATTGTAAGTAGAATGTAGGCGATTAGGGGAAATAGGCCCGTTCATGCGGCGGCACAGATAGACGGGCGGAATCTTTTTAACGTTCAAGAACTGTTTCTTAACAATATAGCTTTAAAAAATCGGAATAAAGAGGTCATCTGACGTTATGAGTGTCAAATATTTACAGTAATAATTGCCGGCATTTGCAGGTGCCTGACGTTATTGACATCAAGGGCACAGGCCGAAAACCCGGCAAGAGCGCCATGTTGCTCACCGGTTTCCAAGATACTCGACTCGTCATCCCGGAAAAATTGGTACGTATATCAATCTTATGCCGAGAACATTTACATACTTTCCAAAGGCTAAAATAGAGAGTAGTTTTGTAATGACAACTAGCTCCCGGCATTCGACAATACGCAGATCCGAAACTACTCAATGCAGTGCCTTATCGACATGCATTTATGTACCGCAGGAATAAATGTAATAAAAAATGTTTGCGCAATACGGCAAGGATATTATGAGGCATTTTGTTCCAAATTATCATTTCTGTAACTACCCGTAAAAAAAAAATATATATATATATATATATATGCATAAAAACCGCAGCCCCGCAATACACGAGTAGGCTCAGGTTTTTCATATAGTGCATAAATTCCTTATCTAATATTGCTGTTTAATGTCTACTGGCTGTAAAGGAGTGCCGAAACGAGACAACCGTATCCTTCGTTGTACCTATTGAAGGCAGGGCTGCCGTGTACCTCGGGCCCGCTGTTCGACCGGACGTCGCACGAACCTACTTCAAGGTAAACAACTTAAAACTACAATAGACTCGTATATGATTTTTTTTATATAACGTTTTTTATGTTAGCACTTTGGTTCTGTGTACAGTTGGACACAAACAATAGGCTCGTATCTATCTACAAAAACGACAGCCCCGATACCATGATTT
The DNA here is from genome assembly GCA_003439945.1 of Dermanyssus gallinae. Lineage (NCBI taxonomy): Eukaryota > Metazoa > Arthropoda > Arachnida > Mesostigmata > Dermanyssidae > Dermanyssus > Dermanyssus gallinae. The sequence continues at coordinate 49,649 of QVRM01003345.1, forward strand.
GAGTTTTTTATTCGAAAGTCAGCACAATGTCTTAGTATGGCAGCTTACCGAATGCGTTTAATTGCCTCTTGCATAATTGAAGAGCGTTGAATCTAATTGATAGGTAGTTCCAATAATTTAAAACTAGTTTAACTGTGCAACTTAGATTGCTTATACGTATTCAATCGGTATACATCGGCGCGCACAACTAAAACACTATACTAACTACTATATTAGGCAAAGGTCGGTGAACGTAAGAGTCCATCTGCTACTGAACTACTACGCTTGGCGAATAGATGAATGGCGAACGCGAGGCTTTTTACGAGCGCTAGTGATGATTATGATGCAGCTCGTTATTCGGAACTACATCACATGTACAATTCACAGGCAACGGTTAAACTGGCCGGTACCTTCAACCTGTTGAAAGGGCCATCGCTCGACAAGATTGAAGTCGTCAAGACGGCACTTGACAGCGTCCAACTGCTTGACGTAGCCAATAGCGGATCACGAGATATCAATCAGGTGAGAGGGAAAATGATGTAATGCCAATGTTTCCTACATTCGACAACCGAATCCGAGGAAACATTGGCATTTTTGGACCGGCAAAGGTCGTCGCTGCTAGAATACAGGGCACAACAACGCCACTATAGCAATAGCAACAATCAGCAACAATGTTGCCTATGAGAAAGGAATGGGGAATTTTAGTGTGTGGCCAGCGAGTTTTCGTAACACTGGATATTCGGACCACACGGGTTTGAGACACGGAACGCTACCCGCAGTCATTGCGCATCACTCGTGCTGACATGATGAAAAAACGTCTCGATTTCAGCCTGCCCAGCAGTTCGTGGCTCGTGTCTGCTCGACGCTGTTGAAACGCGCCCTGTCCAAGGAAGTTCCCGCTATCACAAAGGCCGGCATCGCGAAGTCGCTGGCGGACCTGCAGCAGACCTTCATCAACTCGTCGGTGGCCGCACTAGAGAAGCGCGGCGTACAAATCTATAAGCTCCTGGAAAGTATGCTCAAGACGAACAAGGAAAGCAGCACGACGGTAGGAGGACACAAAACGTCGGCGAAGGTAGCCCCAATACTAGTACCGAAGTTGTTCCTAAATTAGAATTACATATAGAATGATATCTAAAGTATGAAATTACAGCCCGACTGGCCATGACGTCGTTGTCGTTCATCCGTCTGGTCTAAATCCTGCAAGCCGCCAGAGTACAGTGCTACCGCTAACTAACTAAACCGCGGAATGTAAGGAACGAGTTCAATTTGGTTCCCTTGCAGCCCGACACGGATAAGCCTATCACAACGCAGGACCTGCTTACTCGAAAGCGGCATGGCGCTGCCGCTCACTAGACTACAGAGGACACGAAGCAAATCAACAACGAATCTCAAGGCGGCTGTCGCACGGGGACTGCTTACTGGGACAAAAAACGGGGTGCGAAACAGTCGGCCGAAAACATGTATTAGCGAACACTAGAAGTGTCACAAATGTATCTGCTAACAGCTTCCTCAATCTGCCCCGATCTGCGTTTCGCGTTGGCGTCCGTCTTATGCGTGAGCGCAAGATCCAAATCGGACAGCGTCGGAACGCAGAGTCTTCTCTATATATCGGAAACATTGAAATTATTTCTGACAAACTGAAACCGTGGCCAAAAACACGCACTGGTGGTGACTTCAGCCACACACAACACAGCTTTACCACGCAAGAACATTCTCATTCGTCGTCAATCATCTGCCGTTATTCTCAGGGCCACAACCCACCGACAAGTACACTTGTCCTACCACGCGCCAATGTAAGAAGACCTTAGTATACGTATAGAGTGAAGTAAGCAGAACGTACTATTTATAAAACAATATTTATAGAATAAATAAGACAAACGTTTATTTATCGAATACCTGATAGTTTGTTTGATTCGTTGTTTATTGTAAGTTGATACACTAAAGAAGGTTATATGTTACGCAGTGAGGCGTCACCACATCAGTTCTAATCATATCTATTGCCAAGCATACTGTAGTCACGGGCCGCTCTAGCTCTAAGAGGCGAAAATAACTGATGGTATAGAAAGCGAGGTCGTTGGCGTAATGAAAAACATATACGCTTAGGTAACCGTTTCTGATGCAAGCTGGTAGATCAGCCATGAGCAAAACGCTGTAATACAAATAGTTTTGATCCGAAGTCGATCGCACCTTTGAAGTGAAGGAGCTGCCCAGCAGGTCGTGCCAGTTTCATCTCGATGTCACTGAGAACGATCGCTCCTACAACCGCCTTCATAGTAACTTAGATGCAACTCTTCGTTGCATCTTCCTCAAGGCCGCTGGACCAAGACGGGGATTCCTTTTACTTTAGATATCACTATTAGCAAGCAGACACGTCTTTTCAAGGAGTCGACGCTACCCTAAAACACTCAACTGGATTGATACACTGTGACGTTACAAACAAAGTTCAATGTAAGTGACACACTTTAAATTTTGACACTTTATTTCATAAAATAAGCATTCGTCATTTATTAAAAATAAGAATCGCCATGATTGCTTTCCTACAATAATATATATATATATATATATATATATATATATATATATATATATATAATTCCATTTGCACATTAAGTTCAAATTAAGAGATACACACATGAAATAAGAACACTTTAGATCATAAAATAGGCTTTCTCTATTTATTAAAATCGCTATCGTCACCATTGCTTTCCTAAAATGTTCTAGTATATATCTATATCTTTTTCCTAGAAGCATTGCAACCTACGCAGTTATCGCTGCAATCTCGAATGCGGAGCGAGCAACGCAGCGTACAACGATTATTTGTTAGTTAAATTAAACTTTGCTCTCTTTCACTTCACATTTGCTTCACATTGTAGCAGAAAAATCAACGCTGACCAACGCTTGTGCCTTTGAGCAAGGCATCTAGAACACGATGTTGTATATATCTATAAATATATATATGTACTCCAAGGGAACTGGGAGTGTCACATTGCTCTATACAGTGCAACTCTGCCGTTCATTGCGACTGCATCTAAGCACTAAGCAACCGTAACACAATTTAAGAGGCCGTCTATTGCATCAGCTGTAAACCAGCTAGAAGTCATGGCTACCTCGATCAGCTTCAGCTTATCAACCTATAAGGTATCAAATACTCATATATATATATATATATATATATATATACTAATTTAAGTAGATCCTGTGGGAGCCCACAGCACTACGCCAATTCATTTTTATTTGCTGTGAGTAAGAACACAAAGCGGTAAGCGTCATTCAGGTAATCGAGCACCACAGAACTAAGTGCAATATACATCTGCTACCTAGAAGCTAGACACGACCCCGAACGGAGTACGGTCGAAATACGTGGTCCTTGGTGCCATCCAAGCACAAGGCTACAGCCAGCAACGTCCGGCGGGGGTAGCTCCCTCGACGACTCTACCTAAAAGACGCTTACTAACTATAAGAAAATCACCGGGTTTGACTTAAGCGCATCTCCCCCGGTAGTGCTAGTGGCTCGTTCAAGAAGAAAGTTTTATCAAATCGGTAATCATTATCCGTGTGAGCTTGTCAACATTTGCGCTGTGTTCGGAAAGGGAAACCGCTGCATCAAGAATTCAAGCAAAACTAAAATGGGAAACGGCGAGCTCAGACTTGAAGAACAAAATCCGACCCCTCCCCCCCCCCCCCCTCCAACAAGCCTGCCAGCCAAGCTATTCATATCATTTTTCGTATATGTATATATATATATATATATATATATATATACGCCAGCTCACCAGTCAATACGTTAATCCCCGTGTTGACTATAATCAACAGTCATGCCCTCCCGCAAGGCGTGAATCTACGAAAGACCTTTTAAACATCCTTGTTCATTGAAAAAATCGTTTGAGCTCAATCAAGCTCGTAGATTTACACGAGATTTTTTTCTCCACTTTGTATGGAGATTGTCCAACGATTGAGTTAACCGGGTCACAGATTCCCTCACATACCGTAGCGAATATGCGCTGCGGCAGTTTGTCTATGTATAGTCGCTTAGTGTTACTGCGATAGCTTTCGCGGTTGCTATTGCTTAGATATTGGACAATATTTGTAGATGATTTCCCTACGGTTGGCGGGAAGAGCGTCGTTCTGTCTTTAGTACTAATCGGTCGCACACTTTAATCTCGTTATACTAATAATATTACAGTTTACATCCCGGCTTCGCGTGATGTTTAGCGTATCCACACGCACAAGACTGCTACAACCTTTCCATAGCAACACTGAGTTACAGGACATCTTTGTTGAATGATGAATACCATACGCCAAAGCGCCTCTCTTGGACGTCGTTCGATGATCAGTTCTCTTTCTTGGATTTCTTTGGTTCGGTAGCGATTGCGCGGTTCGTTGCCTCCCAGTAGTATATCACCTGCAAGTGCAGCGCATGCAATTTTGGTATATAAGTATATGTGCTCTCAAATGACAGACGTCTGCAATTGGTAAGGATTAAAAAGTTAGACATATTTTCGAGAATGTTGGTCGATGGATGAGTCAACCATCACAAGTCCAAAGCCGTTCTCACTAAATTCTCACTCTGTCCAAAAAAGAGCCCAACAACGGCCCTGGGGACTATCACACAAACTCCACAAGATTGCGATATAGACAAACTCTTGAGACATTGAATAAAGCTTTGTATGTATATATATATATATATATATATATATATATACAGTCATCATTATACATAATGATGACTGTATTGTAATTATGTACCATCTTGACATGCAAAGTGATTGCAAAATAAACAATATGTATGCATATGTATGAGTTCGAAACCCACACCGGCCACTCGTAAATTGGTTCGCATGGCTTCCAATTTAGACAAGGGAAATCCCGGAAAGGAGTAAAAATCAGCCGTAATATGAAAGAAACCGTACACGGGCATTAGGTTTACGAAAAAAACTTGAAAAAAATTAAAAATTTATATATCTATAAATATATATCGACAGTACCTGACCGACAAGTACGGCGTTCGCAATCGCGGCGAGCGTATATGAGAGAATAATGATAGAATCGCCCGTTTCCGTAATCGAGGTGAAGATTCTGGCTACACATCCAGCCAGCAGTAGTCCCTGGGTGACCAACGACAGCTGTCCAGTGTGTCCAGCACACCAATTATCGAAAGCTTGCCACAGCTGCAATGAACCAAAAATACGATAAATTAGTTACTAATTAAACGCCAGCAAAACAAACGGTAAGCTTACACGGTACGCCCACAAATTAGTAAAAGCGTGGATACGCACACTATATCTACGTAGAAACGGGAGTGACATTGAATGGATAGTCATTTACACATCAATCTACGACAGGGGCATTCACACATCTTTTCCGTGCGCTGCCCCATAAGAAAATTGACTTTTTGCGCACCGTTATCTGCAGAAAAGTCGTACCACGCAGTTACACCATATATATATATATATATATATATATATGCGTCAAAAGTAATGATCAGTAGTAGCGCAGAGGAAGATGCAATATTTTTTTTTATTTATGTTTGGTAGAGTCGTACATTATATGCACTCATGTATATATATATATATATATACATATATATATATATATATATATATACATGCGAGCATCGAGCAATCATATGAAGAGAAACAAATTTCAGTCTCGCCGGTATTTACGATATGTTTTAACAAATGACTGCTGACGATCACGTCCTCGCACAGACGAGTCATCCCTGAAGTTACTACCCCATAGTTAGACAACATGGATTGACTGACACAATAGTAAACGTAGTAATCATACGTAATGCTATATTATAATCACACTACACGACAGTGACTTGGAGGCACGACCGACGTGACTTTTGCCGCCGCTAGTTTCGGTCGACGGAACTCACCCGGCCAATGATGACAACCGGCGCAGATAGAAGCTGTCCCCAGAGCAGAACGGACGATGGCACAGCCTCGTAGACAAACAGGGTTGCGCACAGCGCCGAGTAGGTGGCAACGACCATGGCGGCCAGAAGTCCTCGGGACGAGTAGTGGAGCGCCAGGCAGAGAATCACTGCCGTCTCAAGCATCAGAAACGCACCCTCTCCATAGGCGCTTTATGAGGCACAGCAATACATAAAGTGAGCCCGCACATAAGTTGCTTGGTCTTTTGCAAGGTCGGCGCGCCCCAGTAAAAAATTGTATATATATTTGTTTTCTTCGTTTTTTTTTTAAACGCTCTGACAACCGCATTTTAGACGCATTTTAGATTGTAACGGGCTAAGTTGTCTATGGCACGATATCGTCTAAATGCATCGATATCGTCATCGCGTTACTGGATTTATATAGGCTTTCTCCAGCGTGGCAATGACAACCACGTCAAACAAATACAACCATCAAGACCGGGGCTCGAACTTGTTTTGCTGATCTTGGCTGCCGTCGCAACGCCCCGCCTAAGTCACTACCGTTACATATATATATATATATATATATATATATATATATAAATGTGTTTTTTTTAAATGAAAAACACATTCTTTTTTATTGGCTATGTGAAGAACTTGTTTAGATGTCTATAGTTGCGATTCTAGTTCGTTGTGCTGAACCACTCCACGGCTACCTGAAAGGGTATCGCTGGTCGTAGTTGTAGGCTGTCGTTGCCGTGACTCCGGCGAGATCGAGAACGACCGAAGGCATGGAAAGGCCAGCTGCTGAGCCGGCCGATACGATCTTCATGATCTGCGGAAGCTTGACGAGAGAACCGCCAACGACCATCGCATAGCCCAGGCATTTTGAAAAGACCAACTTCAAGCAGTGCACTGCAACCAAGCGGACAGCAAATCATACCATATTATAAAAAACATATTTTTCTCCAAAACATAACATAGGATAGGACTCGCTTTCAAACACCCACCCACACGCACACGTCCGCATGACCTCTCTTTCTCTCTAGCTATGCCAAATCTGTTTATGCATGTATCGCATCGAAATAAATCAAATCAAATCAGCAATACTGATTCGAGTATATATATATAAGTGACTACATGACCGCGTGACAGTTTAGTGGATAGGGCTTGCAGCTTTAATATTACGAGTCTCAGGTTCGATCCCATGATGCGACGCATAATGTGTAGATGCCGAGGCTATGCGTAACATAGCAATCACCTGAAGTTACAAAAATGGCGTTCCATTGTTCCCTTGGACCGGCTACCAGACCTGAGTACGCTGGTGAATAATGTAGACTTAACCATGTTGAATAATGTATACAGTGTGCGTAAGTTTGACAATGCGCTATGCGTAAACTTATTGCTGATGAACTTCATCGGGCAACAATCACGGGAGTAAAATTTCCTCGTGTCCGGCTGAAAACTGAAAGAGGCATTTGAGAAATCTGGTAAGTGAAATCCTCCGTAACTGGGCATTTCCGGCGGCCTCGGTATTTTCAACACTCGTCGCCAGTATTTAGCGTTTGGCAAAGCCGGAGGGTTTTGCCAAATGGCTAGAAATGAGATCGAAACTATTGGACCCTGGGACAAAATACCGTGAGAAGTTCCATATAGACAAAATCAAAAGAATTCTCCGGCCTTCTGAGGTGCCTGCCTAATATGCAGTTTCGGGGGTCACACCACACCCACACCATGCAGACTCCGGCCGTTGATTGGAAACCATTTAGTACATGTGTTTGGCAAAACGGAGAGACTTGTACAGTCTAATGCATAACCGCCGGACATATATATATATATATATATACGTGGAAACTTAAGTGGTGAATAGAAGTATAATTTTTCAGAAGGTATCATTTCGACGTCTTGCGTGACCAATTCGCCTTTTGAAAAAACAAAGTGTGGTGCCATTACGTTCAGTACACACCATACTCAAGACGAGCACATTAGCTGGAAACGTTCTATGTCCCACAAAAGGAATACCTCTTGCTGCTTTGTGCTTAGAGGAACCTGGAAGCACCCGACATTAAACAAGTGTACTTGCTTTATCGGCTATATAAAGATTCATCCCATCATGCGTAGAATAAATGTACATATACAGGGTCATTCATATAGTTATGTACTTATTTCGAGGTTTGGTAGAACTTGGCAAGAAAATAACTTTTCTCATTGAATGAAGAAACGGAAATGTCTTGTTTAGGAGAGAAAGTGAAGTTTATAAAAAGAACTATTCTGCCTTTTTTCTTCTGCATAGTTGTGTGAAATCTACGTTTGCGGGAGAACCAGTTAACGCATGAAGGAGCCGATTATACCGGCGTATTTGGCGGGAAATGCGCAACGGACTTTACACTTCACTAGCTTGCGTAGCGAAAAATGAAGAGCCAATTTAAGGAAAGTCATAAAAACTAGATATGTTGTTATGTTTTACGTTAACCATTTTCCGTGAAAAATCGCAAATGTTTTCATTACGACCAAAACTGTATGTCCAAAAGACCAGTCTCACACAATAGCAAATTTACAAAGTGCTGCAATGGTGCTGCGTTACGTACTTGTCAAGTAACGAAGCTTTTTCGATAGCCATATTAAAATCGAAGGCGTGCATACTTGCATAGGATGTATGAGGAAGTTAAGGACATATATTGAGGTTTGGTAGAACTCGGCAAGAGAATAATTGTTCCTAGTGAAAGGAGGGGGCAGAAACGTCTTGGCAAAATGTTACGGTTCTGAACGTAAAAGCTTTAACGTAAAACATAACAACTATGACTGTCGAAAAAGCTTAGATGCTTGACAACTGCGTAACGCAGCACCATCACATTGGTACAAAAATGGTGGGCATTCAATTTGCTATTGCGTGAGGATGATCTTTTGGACGTACATTTTCAGCCGCAATGAAAAAAATTAGGATTTTTCACAAAAATCGTTAACGTAACATATCGACTTTTTATGACTTTCCTCAATCTGGCTATTCGCTTTTCGCTACGCGAGCTACTGAAATGTCTTCCGTTGTGCAGAATTTGCCTCCAAACACGTCGGTATAATCAGTTCCTTCATGCGTTGACTGGTTCTTCCGCAAACGTAGATTTCGCACGACTATGTAGGAGAAAAAAGGCAGAATAACTGCTTTTATAAACTTCACTCTCTCTCCTGAACAAGACGTTTCCGCCCCGTCCTTCCATTGGGAAAAATTATTTTCTTGCCGAGTTCTACCAAACCTCAAAATAGGTACATAACGACATTAATGACCTTGTATATATATAAACATAGGGACAAACATAATCTCATCATTTGTAGTACAATATATATATATATATATATATATATATATATATATATATATATATATATATGGCAAACGGAGCTAACAACATCCACAGGCTAATTTGGAATAACGAAAATGATAAAAATAATATATGCCGAATAAGATGGCAGACTCTGTCACGCGGAACGGTCAGCTTAGGCTTCCCTACGTCTAATCAGACGATACGGTGGAGCGCGGCAACAAAACGTGGAAAGAGGCTTCTGCTATTCACCTTACTATATTGATATCCATTGCGTTTTTTAGGCTACGTTGGCATGGAAAGTTCTACCCTGTCGAATGTATACCATCGAAAGTGATATTCAATTCGACTCAACCTACCTAGAGAACTCCATTTTGCTCCCCCACCCCCTCCTCCTCTTCCCCCTTCCTCCTTCCTGTTGACATCAGAGTTTTCCAAACCAACGAAACCTCACTGTCTAGCCAGCAGAACCACTCACTTAAGAGAAATGCACACCCGTCAATCAGCGCATGTTTGACATACAGTCCGAAATAGCCGCATAGGGCTACGACACAACTTCGACACGAAGCAGTAATCCACCAAAGAAGCCACATGGACAACTACAACAACAACACCAACAACAACAATAGGCACAACAACCAAATGCCACCGTCGACACCGTATCCTCACGATCGTTTTGTATGACTTGATCGAGTCAAAGTGACAAAACACGTCAGTGGCATTATATGCTGACTATAATTGGACAAGGACACAGCAAAACTGCAGGCAAACACCTGCATGTATATATATATATATATATATATATATATATGCCGTTGTCACAGCACTAGCGTATTCCTGGTGTCAGAGGTCTGTTGACACGTAACGAATGGCGCCGCGTAGCCAGTACTGACACAAACAGATGGCACTCCTGCGACCCGAACAAGGCACAGGCATGTTAAGAGACTATATATATATATATATATAGAAAATACTGCGATGATTTATTAATCACTTACAATACATTTGCACACTCGGCAGTGCTCGCCTTTATACATATATATATATATATATAGGGGATAATAATTAAAAATACGAGGAAAACAAGGAACACCAAATACACCAGTATTAGAAGCCAGCGTCACGCATTTTTGCACATTTATACGCAACATTAGAATTTGGATTTTCTATTCCAACTTCTATTGCTCGAAATGAGAGAAGTTGAAAGTTGTGCCGCCCCGTAACTACCCAATGGATTTAAATCAAACAGCAGGCCAAAAGCATCCACATAGCAGCCCAACAAAATGCGAAAGTGACGCTTCAACGCACAAGTTTCCTTGTTGGCAAGCGGAACATCCGAACCTTTTAAATACCAATCGCTGCC
>QVRM01003346.1:0-155000 GCA_003439945.1 Dermanyssus gallinae
GTTATTTTAAAAGTTTCGGAAGCCGTACTGCCTGCTGTCATACGCGCAGTAAGCGGGGCAATGGCACAGACAGAGAATAGCTCGCTGGCTGAGGTCCAGCTAGCTTCCTGTAACAATGCCAACGAAACTGCGACACGCCCCGTGAATAAAAATGACTGCGATGACAACATCATTACGGCCCGTGGATCGAAAACTCAGTGACTCGCGGAAACCACTAGACTCAAAGCCTACAGCTTTTCTATGCGTGCACCGAATACAGAAATTTTGACTCCGCAAGAAAACGTACGAAAATGGAGGAATCGCATTCGAGAAAAGCTTACGCAAGTTATCAAGGTAGTGCTGCGGAACTGCGACGGGCATGGCGTATTAGAACTGTTAGGCGCGGAAGCACTCCGAGGAGTGGATATTCTAATGACAGAAACTTGGAACCTGTAAAACCTTTGGAGGCTTCTACGGATATCACGTACTAGCACATAAAGTGAGATACGGGGCAGGTCAAGGGTGGGGGGCGGATTCAGTATTTACGAGAGCAGAAATTGGAGAAATGAAAATAGGGATAATAACAGAAAACCTTGTGACAATAGCGTCATGGAGGGTTGAAATTGTGGCAGCATATGTACAACCGGCAGGTGTAGAGTCTACTCCAACCATGACAGAACGTATCATGCTTGGGGTCGAAGCGGTGGCGAGAACGGCAGAGATGATTCTAGTGGGGGATTTCGAGCGAAATTGGACAAGGGACACTCGAACAAGACTCAGACAAGAACGAACTGAAGCATATTTGGACATTATAGCGGACATAGGATATTGGTTAGCCAGCGAGCCACGCCTAAACACCATTGAATGTAGCAATGGGGCATCATTTGAAGAGGAAGTACATCATTTCGGGAAGAAGCGGGACTTAAAAGGCACATATCCAAGGGAATGGCAATCAAGGTTAGCTGCAGTGGGGAGGAGTGTTGCCGTAGGCTGGGGACCGGGACAGAACTAAATTGTAGGATTATCTAAAGGGGAGTTGGAGAAGTGTGTTCACTAGCGGAGGTGCACATAGAGTTATATGAGTGTAAACTGGTAAATCTAATCAAAAGCGCAATGGTTCCGCGTCAAGAACGAAGGTAAGGCGCTGGTTCAACAACCGATGTAGAGCAGCAAAAATGCCAACAGATTAACTAGGGACTACGTGAAGATTTTTCCGGTAATGAGATCGTAAGTCAATAGTTGAACTAGCAAGATAAGAGAAGATCCAATGATGTGAAGGAAGCACTAGCTGTGTCTGATGTATATGTTTAAAGTTTGCCTAACCTGGGTGGTAATAAACTATGATAATAATATAAACTTAAAACTATTTGAGATATACGTACTACCTACGATAGCATATGCAGCCCATAAAGATCAGCGAGTTATACATAAGATTTGCAGTATCTACGTAAAATTGCATACAAGTGTGGGATCTCGAGAGATGACGTTCACCTGTCTAACATATTGCAGAGATTAAGAAAACTTGATCATGATAATCTCGTAAGTATTGAAAAAAGTCTAACCGAACAAATGGTAGAGATGCTCAATATCATCCATACGACTACTGGTCGTGAGAAAAATATTCTTCTAAATATTGTAGCGCCAAAACGAATTCTGAACCATATGTTCCCATAGAGTGTAACCCACCAACTTGAAGCAAACTTGATGTCAACAGACTGAACATTTCCTTGGAAACGCAATTCTTCTAGCCGCTAGCCCTATTCTCATTGCCGTCGCCGCTATTATTGTTGTCGTTGATACTCTAATTTGTTCGTCAATGGAAAGCTGTCTATAAATACGAATAATCATACAGATGAGCACCGCTTGTTTGACATCTAGCAGCAACGGCGGCAGCAGCAGCGGCGTCCCTTGGGGTACCAGGCGAATAGACGTGCGTATGCATGTCTAACAGGCGAGCCGAGCTTGGCCGGATAAAACTTCATGATCGAGTGCCCAGGTAAATTAGAAGCGTCATTTGGATCATTTTCGTCGTCGCTACCTGCCGTTCCTACGTACGCGTCGCGCTGGTGTGATGCATTGCGTTAGCGGGCGTTGTCTGGACGGCCGGCCGCGGACTTTACGATGAGCCCAAGAGACAAAGTGTGTTGTTCATGGGCGTTCATAGGCTCTACAGCGCGCGCGTTCCACTACAGAACACCACTACTGACACATGCCGTTGCGGCTGTGTACTCAAATATTCGTAGTGAAGACTAAAGGTGGAACAAAACAGAAGTTGTGTGAGGAGTGGCAATGAGAGGCGAATGAGTACGAGGGGTTAGGGTAGCACCAGCATACAGAGATCGAAGAGATCACACAACCGAACGATGGGAGAGAAGGCGAACAGAGCGGAACTGGTCACGACGACACGGCGACGAGCCGACTCTAGGGGAGAGAATGCAAAATGAAGTACGAGGGAGCACTGGGCACCCGAAGGAACTCGAGATGACACCGTGATTGTGGCTGGCTCGTCTGCTTCATGAGTTCTATCTGTCTCGCTTCCTCGCTCGGCCTAGCTTCGTGTCTCGCCTGAAAGGAAATCTGGGACTTTCTGTTTTCTTTTCCGTCCTCTTCATCCTGTTTGAGGCAAGGAAGGAGGGAGGGAAGGAGGTATGGAGATGGGTTATTACAATTGCCTTGATCGCTTCTCTGTCTCCGTCGATCGGTCTGTCTGCTTAGCCTTCGTATATATATATATATATATATATATATGTGTCGTGTCGTGCTCAGCACTTCTGTTTCTAGGGGCCTCCGGAGACCGACCAACCGGGAATGGATTGGTCGTTGGAATAACTGCGCCGAACAACATGGTTTCGATCGTAAAAGATGGACGGAGATTGCCCCCGCTGCTGTTGCTGCTGCTGCCGCTGCCGCCGCCGCCGAGCGGGCAGCGACGCAGTTGCTTGCGCTAGTGTCAGAGCTACTGGCCCCTTGTGCAGCTTCTAGCTGCTGCAGAAGCTGCTACATACAAGTCTGCAGAAATAATAATAATACTAATAATAATAATGTTTTAGCAGTATTAGTGCAGCAGCAGCGGCATCAGCACCGACGAACATTGCTGCGCAGAAGTGCGAAAACGCCAGCAGCAGCTGAAGAAATGCGACGATGCGACGATCGATTGAGGACAAGGAATAAGGACAACCGTCTTCATGGTGGACGTCGCGCTGCTAATATGGTCCAGCCCTTCTACGAGGAGAAGGGCGCGGAAACAGGCGCAAAGATACAATCAAGCACGACTGGGCTCTCTCTCTTCAGGCGAAGCGCAAAGTATTTCAAATGAATTAGCTGTAAACGCAAACTACGAACTCAAACTGTCTTACTAACGTGGCTACATAGAACGCATAGGCGACATATTGTTGCTGTAAATACAATAATAAATAGATATATGAAGAGCTATCTATCTATAGCTCGATCGATGGATTGATGTATCATGAGCGACCGTTCCTTTTCTTCTGCATTTCGAATGGCTGTTCGTGCTTGGCTTCGTTATATGCGGCCGGGTGAGTGGCTGTGCACGCGATGCCACGCAGCAGTCAAACGCCTGGCTAAGGCCTGACGCCGGTCGGCAGAATTGCCCCGAGTCTCGAAAATGAATGAACGCCACCCAGTTTGATAGGTCAGGCCCAAGGGGTAAGTGTAATCGTAGTCTCCTTCCAACGAGATGGTAGTCAGGAAGGCGCACAAGCCTTAGCTGTAGTAATAATAATCACTCTCCTACATTTCCACGGCGACAAAGCATTGACACGCTAATTATCTTATACCATAACTAGTAACATAAAATGATATTTATCATTATATATAGTAGGTGTGTGGTACATTTATCATAGTCATATATGTATGGTTTCCAGTATACGTGTTTCTAGAAGAAAAAAGCAACCAATCGCCAATTAGGCGAGTGCTATTGGAATTTGCAACACTCATTTGGCCAAACAACATGTTTACCGCGGCTTTTGAAGTGATTGGCCACTGACTAGGTTATTAAAGCGCACATCAAAAAAGTGTCCTACCAATTTACGTTTGCTTAGTTGACGAAGAGCAAATATGTTGCCTTTTATGAAGAGTAAGTCAATACTAGGAACAACGTCACCTAGCATACATTGAGGGCATCGGATTTGCAGGCGTCTCAGGAACGTGTCTTGGACGCTTTCTATTATCTTTCCATATTTAGACAGATGGGGCACCCAGACAGGAGCGCAATATGGAAGTTACAGAAGACAGTAGACTTATGAAGACGAATGTACACACGAGGAGTCGGTAAAATAAAACAGCGGAAGATGATATTTATAATGTGCAATTATGCCGTCACAACCTTGGTAATGTGCAGGCTAAAATTACGATCATATTTGCCTAGGTCCCGTGTATAAGAGCGAATATGTAGAATGCAGTCGTTAGTTTTATAGTCAAAGTACAGTGCACTATGCTTCAGCCTTGGTGAAGCCGGGGTCAAGTAAACGGGTTAATTATTAAGAATGTATTTAGTGGTTAAGCAAGACCTCTTTAAAATGCAGCATGGTATCGAGCATTGCGAAACTGTCGCAAATCTTTTAAAAATGAAATTTAGTGGCTCGGCAAAAAATGAGCTAGATTTTTTTCAGGTTAAGGGGAGTCTTTGCTTTAACACCGGAGATAAAAAAAATATATTGCAAACTCAGAGAGGGTAACCAAATCACCTTGATGGAAATTGTTGAACGAAAATGGTAAAACATCTAACCGTAATTGATTTAAAACACTGATGATTTATTTGTATTTAATTGTGCTTGAATCCAAATCAAACATTTTTAAAGAATCTCCCCCCTGTATTCTACCGACAACAGATATAATGTGGTCGGTATATAAGCGTATACTATGTTAACGGCCGGTTGAGACTGAGTTTCTCACTAAGAAGCTCAGTTAGCTCTTAGTAAGGTTCATTACTCATAGAACGCGCCTCAATAAAACGTTTCGTCTCTTCTCTTTTTCTCTCTCCTTCGTTATGAACTGAAAATAACTCACAGCACTGTTCCTAAAGTTTTGCAACTATTTACGGTCGATGGGATGCAGTGGGCCCAACGACCCCACTCTGTCCCGTCTATATATATAATAGATATATATAAAGGAGTACATAGATGAGAGAGATAGATATATTATGCTGTCTGCATGCGCGAGATCGTAGATTTAGATGTTCTGATCACCCATATATTCCTGTTTTAAAAGAGTGATGTCAGAACAATAATGTGGATGCGGATGAATGTCCTTAGAAAATTGCAACAAGTTCAGAATAAGGGTGGGCTTCGAGATCATGAAACACGATACGAATATAATTGCACGGTTTAGGGTGCTTTTTGACTTTGGTTTGAATCAAACTAACAGATAGCTGATACTAGATTTTGCTACGGTACGTTTCCTTGATCTGTGGAAGCATATAGTACAATGGTATTTTTACGACCATCCAGTTTAGATTGATCTAGAAAAGGTTGCCTCATTGTCTATTAAAAAAAAAGAGCGCACATATTCACGCGGTTTATCATGTCCGTTCCGTGAGCCGCTTGGTACATACCTTACGAAGCCTTGGCTAGTACTATGCGAACTAATTGATTCTTGCGATGCGCTAATGGCGCGTGCGGTCTCGTCAACTGTCAATCGACAAGAGGAACTCTATATTTAATCACCGCGGAAGGTCAACCCGTCCATTGTCGTTCTGCAACATGAATACATCATCGTCTTGAATGAAAAACAATCAGGCGACTGCATTTCGGTATAATTGCACATCGTTTTATTACAATTACAATTATGTTTATTTCACTCAAATTGAGTATAATATACATTTAAAATGTTTCTTCATGAAGCTCTATCGTCTTCACGCGAGAGAAGTAGCGGAACGATTTTCGGTCCAGCGCTGTGCATTCCACTGCATGGTACTTGGCACACTTCTGCAGGCAGAACCGACAGGTGCACAACTCGTACTCCTCATGAAAGGTTGCGTTTGAACATACCAGGTAGTGATAACCATGCACATCGTTTTACAGATAGTACAAGAAGAGAGAAGAATAGCAGAGAGATACCACTTTGTACTCATTGCCATGGAAGCGATACATCCGATCAGCAAGAGCACAAGCATTGTCTTTAAAGAGGTAGGTAGCAAAATAGTGCTTAAGTTTCTAGGCCAACAACTCTCACTTGCAGTGTGTAGGGTAAACGCCGCCGCTAGCATTGGCTCAATGGATGGAGGAATGGGGTTTGGGGTCAGCCCAGGCGGGTATACGTTCTAGTACCAGAATTGTAAGGGAATACGAGAAAATTGAATAAATAAATTGCATATATTAAATAATGTGCTGAATTCGTTAAAACATAGCGCTAAATGCATACAATTAATTATATTAGTTATTTATTCCTGTTGGGCCTACACAAAACATCATTAGTACATTAGTTCAGCGTAGATGACAATTTTCTTGGAAGTTTAACTACAACATCGACACCATCAGACTGTGTAAAAGAAGAAGTATCTTTTAGAGGATTTTGCTGTTGTTGTTGCTACTGGTACTGTCACCGAGCGAGATGGCTTAGTGGCAAAAGCCTTTGCCTTGTATTCGGGACGCCTGGGTTCGAGATTCAGACCGGCCACTCTTAAAATGGTTTTCATGGTTCCGAATTTGACAGACAAGGTGAATGCTGGAGTATACTAAAAATCGACCATGATCGAAAAAAAACGAGGTCACAGATGTCTCAATAAAAAGAGATGATGCATTATCATCCAACCCTCCCCCCCGATTTATTCGTTACTTTTGTCGTTGCTGCTGCTGATATTACTTGTGATTGTTTTGTGTTGTAGTTGCTTTCCATATGTTTTTCTCTTATTTTTCAGCGTTTCTTTTTCCTCATCTAATTTTCGTTTACTCTATTTTGTTTTCTTTTATTTTTTGCTCTCGTTTTTTTATGTATCGTGCCCTCTGCACGGTTGCCTGCACGGTTCTTGTTGTGTTCTGTTGACGCAAACACTGCTATTGTTGCGCTATATCGGGAACAGCATCAAAATATGTTCGGGTCGGCTTCGTTGTCGCCCCTGTCAGCTGACAGTTGGTTCGTATTCGACAGGTGCGCGGGTTCGAGCCCCACCGTTGCACATTTATATTTATGGGGGTCCGTCTCAGAAGCAATGTGAAAAACAGTCCCTTGGACGTTAAATCTTAGCTGAGGGTCAGCCCGAAAACTTTACTGATGCTGTTGGCGCTCCCACTGCTGCTACTGTCATACGTCAGCGGCAATGGGCTTGTTGCTGCTGTTGTTTGTGTTGCTGATGTGGGCGACTCGATTGATTCCTCCGACCTAGACGAATTGAAGGCTTATCGAGCATTCGAATAAGCTAGGAGCGGCCGTCATAACCAGTGGAGCCGCCACCAACTGGCATCAAGTACTAGAGCCGTGGAGAACGGACGTACAACTCGCTTGGGCAAACAGGGCACGATTTCGATTTCGCTTCACCCCTGCAAACCCTGTTCTGCACCTCCACCATCATCGGTGGCGTCGTCGTCGTCGCCGTCACCGTCTTCGTGTTCTCGACCTGCAACTCGGCCCGCAAAGCGTGCAACAAGAACTACCGTTTGACCTGGCCTATGGGGTGCTGTGGCAATTTTCCCTTTCTTGCGTTTTACTTCCGTTTCCGTTGTTTTTCTCTTCTTTTTTTTTCTATTCCTTCCAAGGTTCATGGTCACTATGCATTTTGGTGTCCATAAGTCGCCGCCTCTCCATCATCATGTAGAGGCGTCGTCGCTGCTGAGGGTGCGCTGCCAGGCAGTATTCAAACAGCAGTTTGCTTTTTCCTCGGTTGTTGCGGACCATCTGTACGATTCCTAGACGTACCGTTAGCTCGGAGGTCTATTGTCGTTGTTGTGCACCCGTCGACATTTTTGGGGGGTATCAACTGTTTGCGGAGGTTGTTTTTAGTTGTAGACTACCCTTCGCCCCAACGGGCTTGGAATCATCGTGAAGCCTATCTTCAATGACCGGTTGACACTGCCGATCGCGCTCTCGCTATCGAGATAAAGCCGCCACAGTTGAATTTAACTTGACTCAAGAACACCTCTAGTTGCCCAAAAATTAGCGCCAATTTAAACTCAAGACAACTTACGCCCTTCCGCCCAGAAAAAAAAGAGACTGGCTTTAAAATGCACCAATGACGTGCTTGTTAAACGCCACTTGTCAGCTTTTTTAAGATTATATATATATATATATATATATATATATATATATCTGTCAAGGAAAAAATTAATCCACTCAAGTACATATAAACTAATATAATGAAAGCAAACAATCTTACAACGTATTTTTGCATACATTGTTAAACGAAGGTGTTTAGTTAATTATGAACAGCCGTAGTGCACAGCAGCACGTCTAAGAAAAAATCAGAGAAAAAGCTAAGCTCTGATCGCACGCGCGCAGTTTTTACCTCGTTCTTGCTCTCCCCTCACTCATCTCACAATTATCCCTCTCTCTCCCTCTCCCTCTCTCTCTTACCCACTGCATCTCTCATCTCTTAATCTAACTTTATCTATCTCTCTCTCTCTCATACTGCCTCTCTTTAAACGGTTCGGTGTCGTGTTGTGACGTTGAATAGCGTGGACTGTCTTTGTAGTTGCCGGCGTCCCCAGCCGCCGACAGCCAGCCAGCCGTCTACAACAGCCGAATCATCAGTCTTCATTAGTTCATCGCCACAGTCACCGCCTGCTGCTGCGGCTATCCACCCTTCTCCCTCACTGCGCCTCTTCTTATGGAAGCAGGGGCGTCACCTTCAGCGTCACTGTTACCGTGGCCATAGTCCTGGTGGTTGGCGAGCAACGTCCAGCTGTCTTAGAAGGTTGACCCGTCGTTCATCGGCCCGTGTCCCGACGCATCGACCGTGCACCCACCAGGCCACGCCAAAGGCCATAGCGGCAGCGACCGTATTTCCTGCCGCAGTAACGCCGCACCATGCACGGACGACCCGACAGCCTAACACCAGATAGACAACACTCGGCGCAACGGCTGAAGCGATATCGAAAAGGCTTGTAACGTTGTCACCGTCATCATTACCTTCGCCGTCGTCATCATCATCATCATTCTCCTCGTTACAGACGGCATTTCCTCTCCGATTGCCCTCGCTTGCTCCTGTACTCATTTTTCGTCTGCTCATCTTTGTTTCGGCAAATCCACGTTTGTTAGTTGCGCCGCCTGTACAAGGACCCATGCATGCATCGATATACAAATGACACCCAACTATATATCTGCCCATCAATGTATCTACCCCCTATCTATCTACGCGGCCAATTGTTCACTTACCCATCCACCTGCATCTGCCCAACTATTCTACTTGTCGTCTTTATTTTGTGAATTGAGAGACTGCATCTTCTTTGGGATAGTGGTCGGGCTGCAACCCACGAAAATCCGCCCCCCTTACGCCCCCATCTTCTTGCCGGTGAGAAACCACTATGAGCTGTGCTAACATTTTTAGGGCTTTGTCTCAGGAATCCGTGGCTGACCGGAGTCGCAGTCATATACAGTTACTACTCCGCCTACCCACCTACGTATTCGCCTAATCACCTACGTATCCGCCTACCCACCTACGTGTCTGCCTACCCACCTACATACCCATCTACGTATTCGTCTACCCACCTACGTATATGCATACCCACCTACGTATTCGCCTACCCACCTACGTATCTGCCTACTCACTTATCTATCCGCCCATCCATCTATCCATCCGCCTACCCACCTATCTATCCGTCTACCCGCCTATCCATCCGCCTACCAACCTATTCATCCGCTTACCCACCTATTCATCCGCCTACCCACCAACGTATCCGCCTATCCACCTATCCATCCGCCTACCCACCTTTCCATCCGCACTTACCTGTTTGCCTAACCACCCGCCTATCCACTTACCTGCCTATCAACCTTCAGAGCGCCATAGATAAGAAGAAACCCAAAAAACGCATTAAGGACTATCGCCCGTGTCTTGGCGTTTCATTGCTTACACCATTTTTGGAAATGTTACTAATCGTATAGACGTAGGCATAGTAATTGATCCTAGGTCTATTTGGCGAATTCCGGCACGGATTTATGCCTGGGCGCTCTATGCGGGCGCAACTGTTGGAAGTAACTAATGATTGGGCCTTGCTGTACATAAACGCCAACAAATATTTGTATTGTATATATTTTTTCTCACAGTCCGTCGATTGTTAAATACCTTTTGTATGCGGACGACTCATTGTATAAATACATAGATGAGCGTAGTATAGAGGCACTTGGGCCCTGCCTCCACGCATAATGCAATCTACAATCTGTCATCCGCACGACATTAATTGCTGGTGCACCGATAATGGGATGGAGTTATCTGTTCCAAAATGCCTCGTTTTAAAACATGGCTCTCCCGAGCTGGACTAGCTATCAGTTAGTTCGACGGGACAGCACCGCCTACCGCAAGTGTTGCACGGGATCTAGGTGTATTCATGTAATTGCATAAATTTTGTGCTCTCTCCATATCTTAGAGATCTTGTCAAATCAACATCTATATCTGTAAACTTGCTATTTCGTTGTTTCATCATGAAAGATCCAAACATATATCTCTATATATATTCCTCTACGTAAAGCAATTGTGTTAACCAGGGTAATTTATAATGTTTATGCGTCTGGAGCCCGTACTTGTCCAAACTTATAGGTATGGTTAACAACGTTCAGAGAGGACCCCTAAAAAACTCTGTAGAAGATGTATTATCGCGTCGAATGCTGAAAACGTTTCGTCGCTACTATTTTTGTTTAAGAACAATGACGCGCGGGTGCTACCGCAGCTTGTGAGGGCTAATTTCATTGAACGCTTCGTTGATGTGACAAAGAAGGATCATAAAAGCCAAATAATGCTTTCAGCAAAATTTATTGCAAGACTTGAAATAATTGACAATATGCTTGCCTGGCGTTCAGCCAGAGAATCGCACAGTAGCAAGCAGTTTTGCAGGCTTTGCTGCATCTCAGCCTTCTCTCACGCTTTACTCGGTATAAAAAGGCGCTTTCTATCATTGGATAGAAAATTCACCTATTTGCCTATGCGCCAACCCATCGACCCAACTGCTCTTTCATAGATTCATTCATCGATCCGGCAAGAATCTATTACGCCGCTCAACACAGGTCTGCCCGAAGAATGAACAGGGTATTGATAGGATACGAATCGAACAACAAGACGTTCTTGGCCTTCGTACTTGGCCGATTCGGCCCGATAACTGTTCCTCTCTGCCAATCTCTGCGTGTTAACATTGGCGACCGCAATTTCTCCTGTTGCTGCAACTGTCTACTTCGGCTGTTTGTTTAGCGGATTCTAATGTCTCTAAATTCTAATGAGCTACCAACGATGCTAATTTTTTGTCCGATTTTTGTAATCGTAGCCGTGTAATCATAGATCGCCGCCGATGCGCTATGCAATCACGTAACTGTCATGGCATATCCGCATTCGCAGACTGTAGGCTGTTAGATAAAAGTCTAATATGTGCTCAATGTGCATTCATAAACCATATATATATATATATATATAGTGAATTTTCATCATCTATAGTTTTGAATGTATTAACGTAAAATATTTTTTAAAGAGCAAAATACCTTAACTCGCAAAGAAAAATGGCCGGTAGAAGCGTATCGCCGGACACGCATGATAATTTTGTTTACAAATTCTTAGATAACGTCTAGTAATTGTCAATTTGAATTAAACGTTTTTCTGAGCGGTTAGAGCTTACTAATAACTTAAAAAATAATTTAGATAGATGCAAGGTTAAATCTAACAGCTAATAAAACAGAAAATTCGTGGTGCATGGCTGTCGAAAACAGCTTAGTTACTTGGCAACTATGTAACGCTGCACTATCACGTTGGTACGAAAATGATGGGCATTCAATTTGCTATTCCCTGAGAGTAGTCTTTTGGTCGTACGTTTCTGGCCGTAACCATTTTTCAGGTAAAAGCGTTGACGTAAGACATAACAACATATCGATATTTTATGTTTCACAACCGTGTTATTTAGTTTGCAAATAAATAGTAATGTCTAGTTGGAAACCAGTCAGTCATATATATATATATATATATATATATATATATACATAAACATTTATGTTCACACGCATATATATGAGAGGATGGATTACTAAATATGTTTTTTATGTTTTTAAAGTTTCTCAGAAAGACAATACAAGTTCGTGCTATACAAAGTAGTCTGTCGTGCTGCTCGGAGGGGAGTCTGTCACAAGCGGATGTTCTTTGTGTCATTAGCACGCGACATCATGACTTACCCAGGAGTTTGTGTCATGGTGCTTTAGTCTGGTGAAGACGTCATCGAGGTAGAGCGGCCAACGTGGACCGTCTGATAACGAAAGACGCTCTATACCATGGGGCGCCCAGCTGGGTGCTAAAACACAGCTTTGCAGTCAATTTGCTCAAAAAAAAGTATTTTTTGACCGGTTGCCTTCATATTCATTCAAGTGTGCCTTGATCTATTGAATCAATGTTTTTGCCGTTCATTGAGAAAAAGAGTGGCCCGCCGTACCAGCACCATCAGATGGAGCTGGTTTAGTTGAATAGGCAGAAAACAAAGAAAAATAGTGCAGACGTCTTTAAATTGTCGTTGCGCAGCGTCGTCAGCCTTGACTCGTTCGTATACCTCTCGATAAGACGTTAGGCATTGTGTTGTGTCTATCAGATGAAAAATTAATTATTGGAAACATGTCAGAAATATAAATATGCCAATAAACCAGGAAATAGCCTAAATCAAAGTGTAGATCAACTTAGGATATTTTTTGCAGACATATAAGAACAATCGAGAGACAAGACAATAACGCTAAACACGATGAGGATATTTAACCAAAGCGATTCAACCAGGCTGGCACTTCAAATGTTTACCGCACAGTTAAGCCGTGCACTATACACACGGGAGATAAGGCGGGACTTACTGTCATTCCTGTGAAAATGGCTACGGCATTACATATAATTTATACTAGTAGTGTGAAATATATTTTTTGGTCAAGTTTAGTATACTAGAAGGCGCACAATTTCTACCGCATGTGCATGCCACCATATTGCCTGTATTGCGTCGCTTATACGGAGCAATACCCCTATATGTCTGTTCTACTTTGAGTGGTCAAGTCACCAAGACCACGAGGGAAGAACAGAAAGACAGGGCATTTAAGGGGCCATAGTCAGTACATTGGAAGCGGGGATGCACATTTCGGGGCGGAGATGAGTCAGCCCAGGAAGGCGGCGTGCGAGTGGGCTTCCGCGAGTGCGTCGCCTATTGTAAACCGCAATAAAGCAATCAATGACGGGCGAGAGCTGTCCGTTTCACCGCTGCACATGTATGGCCTGCTGTTGATGCTGCCCAGTCGGTCATGGAAGGCCCGTTTTTTTGGCAGAAGGCAAAGGTTCTCTCCCTGCGTCCGGTCTCCGGTCAGCTTTTTGACCTTTCAGCAACACCCTGGATTGCACTTTGTTCAGTTGCAGTTCGAGAGTTCTTTTTTTCCCTGCTGCCTTAGGTAATAGGCATAGTGAAGAACTCTGTTCGTTCGAATAGTTTTTTGCACAGCGCAACACAACGCGACAGTCCTCCCTTTTAAGCGCCGTATTGAAATATATATATATATATATATATATATAAAACCGCCGTGTTGATATATATATATATATATATATATATAAATATAACCGCCGTATTAAAATATGTATATAACCGTCGTACATAGAGCAAAGTTGCAACTTGGCTTCCGAGCAGACTTCGTTTAAGCGCAGGGCAAATTACTAGACTAAACGACATCAATCTGTTGTTGCAAAAAAACGTATGCTGAGCGGAACGCGTCGAGTTCTGTGAGGGAGAGAGAGAAATTGAACGAGAGAGAGAGGGGTATACTAAAAACATAGAGTCACGCTTATGTAGTATTCAGATGATGTTATTAACGCATGCGTGACGTGACAACAGCAAGATCCTATGAGGTTTGCATTGACGCCTATTTTACTATGCGTTTATCTGTGCAAACTGTTCTCTGAAAGCATCTACTGTGAGTATGAGCATCTACTCTGAGAACTACGAATCTCTTGAAGACGCACGCCATGGCGTCGCCGTCGTAGCGCGTGACAGTGGTATGTTAAGCATAAAATGTCTAACGTTCGTTTATTGTCGTACAGTTTGTTTAGTTATTAATGTTAGGCCCTCTTTTGTGCTTGCTATATATATATATATATATATATATATAGTTTACTTTATTTGTCCATGTTGTCTGTTATCACAATGTGTAACATAACGAAATGAAAATAAACATCTCAAGGCTCTAGGTCCAAGCTGGGGCTGGTCCACCTGGCCAAAGTTCCTCTCACCGACGCAGCGTTCCCCCTCTGAACGTCCAACGACAAGCGCTGCAGTAAGTACTCCCCCGCTCTTTTGTCTTCTGTAGCAACCACCAATCTTCTCCCGACGTCTCTGAGTAATTTTTTGTTAAGCAACCCTGGTCCCCACAACGTCTCAAAAGCTAAAGGTGAGAACAAGTGGGGATAGTCCAGGCTGGAGTACTTCCTACACTTGGCTGTTTCCGCTTAGGCAACCGCATGCCCAGGGCGGGCTGCGCCAGTACCGACCATTGAAGGGGCTAAAGAGTCGGTAACAGTCGCATCCCACACCAGCATCTAGCCCCGATCGAATGGGATCAGAGTCATTCTGGCAGGCCTTTTTTCGTCAGCTCTGACTAAACCGGGGGGCTCCAGCACACATGGGTAGCCTGCCAACCGTAATCCTCTGCAGAACGTCTCGTTCAGGGCCGAGTGGCGTGCGATCCTGCCTGAACTCTGGGCGCAAGAAAGACCGTGGTGGCCTAGGAAGTCGACTTCGTCACCACAACCACAGCGATGGGGGGAAACCAGTTCTGCTTCCACTCTCAAACCGACCAATATTTGTGTAGACTCATTGTCTAAAAGGGTACCCACTTAAGGACTCGGGAGGGCGTGTAGGCATACGCTTGCACCCGGCAAGGAGACGGCTTGTAACCTCGCTTTGTCAGCGTGGAAATTGCTCAGCTCCAAAAGTCGCTCCATCGATGGTCGTGTGCCAAATCTGACCACGCAAACTGAAGAGAAGGGGTCTCCGGGAGAGCCCCACAGAATGCGATGGCTTTACCTTGGGTCTTCTCCAACGTAGATCGGAAATGCACTACAGCCTGGGGGTCTAGGACAGCCTCGATGTCACTTATCGCTGAATGCAGGGAGGCAATATGCGTCGCAACTGAAAGGGAAACTGCCTCGGGAAGTCCCAACCCGCCTCTTGCGACCGGTATTGATACTTGGGTTAAGGGGTCGCATCGTAGCCGCAGGTTAAGTAGAGATTCCAACGCGTCGCCTTGCTTCGCATTTAGTTCTTCCAAGTGAGATGAAAAGGCTATACAGTTGACACCTCTAAACAGGTAGTTCAGACTCGAAACGGAGAAGCACGAGCGTAGAAGGTACAATCCCCTATAAGCGCCAAGCTGAGGGAGGCGGTTGAGACCGACCTGGAGTTTTTCTCTCCATCGCTCGGTCGTCGAGCTGAGGTTGTCAGAGGATAAAGGCACCTCAAGAAGGTCCAGGTCGTCGCCAGATACGCGGCACCCCGGAAGTAAATCCAGGATGACAGGGCTATCATTTGCGCCCATTCCTTTTATATAAACCTCACACTTGGTCGGGTTCAATTCTAGGCCGCTGTTTGTAGCGAAGCTTAGTATTTTCTTTATGTCCTCACATACTGTACTGGCGCTACCTCCTATGACACCATCGTCCAAGTACCACAGGTTAAGTGGACTTTCGAGAGAGTTGACCAGATCTTTCACGGCAAGGCAGAACAAAGGGGGGCGAGGGGGTCTCCCTGCTGGACACCCACAGCCGAGGTAAGCAATGCCGAGGGTAAGACCAGGTGTGATGGATCACCGTAGGCCAGTTTGATTTGATGGTAGATGGCGGGAGCCTCTTCGGCAACTGTTTTTAGCAAGTGATCTCTGTTCACGGTGTTGAACGCATTCTTCAAATCCAGTTTGACTAGTACGGAGAACTCCTGCCAAGAGTCGATGAATGCTCTGTAGCGTGGACCATTATTTCTGCACCCCGCTTGGTAGAGAAACCCAACCGGTGACGCCCTATAACCCGGCAGATGACATCTCTAGAGTCTCTCACTGCCAGTTTCGCCGCGACCCTGCGTATCACCGATGAACAGCCGGTAGGTCTATATGAGCCGTCATTCTTCTTTAGTGCGAACAGCCTCGCCCCGAAAATGAGAGGACGCCACCAAAGATGTGGGGCTCCCCAGCACAGTACGTCAATCAGCTTTGCCAGCGCTTTGCCAAGTCTCTCGGACGAGCTGCTAAGACTCGGTGAAAGAAGGTCTTGCAGCAGACGGGGCCGGATGAAATCTAGGCCGGCACTCGAGCTCTTTGAAAATGAACTCACCGCGTAGCGCACATTCTCAACCGAGGTGAAAGAAGGCATGAGCCGTTGAGAGGGGGGGGACGGCCAAACTAGGTCCGACGGGGTGCTTCGCCCGTAACGATGCTATAGCAGCTGGCTCATCAACAATAACGTCATCAGATAGAAGGACTTTATTAGTTTACTTAGTAGTTTACTTTATTATTCCTTTCAAACATACGCTCATTATTCCAGTTATCCATATTGTTATTAGTACTTATTGGTACTCAGTTTAAATAATAATAATAATAATAATAATAATAATAATAATAATAATAATATATTATTATTATTATTATTATTATTATAACATATAAAGCGAGAGACAGAGAGAGAGAGACTCAGGTAGAACTCAGGTAGAGAAACAAGTCGAGAGCGCCTCAGTGTCAGCTGTTGGCAGCCTTTCGTCCACCCACCGAGGAGAGCGCTGGTGCTCAACCATCACCACCAATCACCAACTTAATTAAGCCGAGTTCTTTTCGGCAGTTGTAGTTGAGGTAGCAACCGTGGTTGCAGCTGCTGCTGCTATTGCTGTTGTTGTGGTTGTTGCTGCTGCTGATGCAGTAGTCGAAGTAGTCGCTAGGCAGCTTCGCTCAGAGCAGCACAATGCCAAAGTATGAGAGGGCACGGCAAAAGGCAAGAGTTAACTTTCTTCAGGCCAAAGGCCCGCCGTGGGCCGCCGTCAAGGCCGAAGTCGCCCCCGGCACTTCGGTGCCAGGCCATCATTGCTTGCCATCGACAGCAGCAGCACCAGCAGCGGCAGCGGCAGCGGCAACATCATCACCGCCGTCCTACGCTACGAACCACGTCTCGTCTCCATCTCTACGAAACAGATCTAGTCTTCGGCCGCCGTCGCGGCCGCCGCTGCGGCCTGCTTGTAGCGCTAGATTTATGAGCGACCTGAGCGACTGAAATTGAATTTAGACGTCGTTTGTCCGAAATCCGATTCATCCGATCATCCAGGTGGCCAGTTAAGGCCGGAGGACCGCCTTCGGCAAGTCCGGCGGAGTGCCTTCGGTCTTCTGTCCTTTTTCCCATCACCACTGCTCCGACGACCGCTGCCACCACCACCACCACCACTACCACCAATACTAGTACTACTACTACTTCGACTACACCACCACGTTCTACCCAATCAGCACTTACTTCGGCCCCCTCTTCGTCGAACATTGCCTCTTTGAAGTTTCCTTCAACGAAAACGAAATATAAGTAGGTGCGTAATCTGCAGGAGTCGCTTCGTACGCTTCATTTCGGCACTAGTAGCAACGACGGCATCAGCAGCGGTAGCCCTCTTTTGATTTTCTGTGTCCTGAGTCAGTATACGGACTTTTTGCTCATTCTCGCTTATTTTGTCTATATATATATATATATATATATATATATATATATAATTAGGGGGAGGGAGGCTTATCCTTAAGGTATCTTGCCTAAAGTTGTACGACTAGCCGTAAACATTTCTATCTCACTACGATATACTCAGCACACGCGATAAGCTACACAGATACGTTTTTAGCAGAATCTCCGCAAAAAAAGTTGCAACTCGCTAGCTAAATGGGCTTATTTTATTGTAACCTACCTTAAAGTGAAACATTACAATAGTCCATTACATCACTTTCCGGTATCGTTACACAAGAGTTAGTGTGCAAAGTAAAGCTTCACTTGACCTGCAGTTCGGAGTTGCAATAATCGAGGCATCTGTACGTCGTTTTGATCTTGTGAAAAAAATCCGTGATGACCACGCGATACGGAGAAGTAAAATAGGCAAAAACCTTTCAAGATCGGACTTCTCCGTCAATTTTAATCGGCTTCAACTAGGCACTAAAGGGATCCAAAACAGTCGTCCTTGATTATATTTACTCGCGTTTTTTTTCTTATAGGACATACATCTTCATTAACAGCACAATGAAAGCAATGAGATCCTAGCAACAAACCAACATATGGGGGTTAAGCATGTATTCAACGTCGCAGCCACGTTTGCGAGTACTAAACTTCGTATACGCTGGGCGCACAAGCCTCATATACAACTATTATTATTATTATTATTATTATTATTATTATTATTATTATTATTATTATTATTATTATTATTATTATTATTATTATTATTATTATTATTATATGTTAGTACTAATAATCTAGCCATACCGAATAGAGCAAACTGACGAAGGATGCTTACTCTAGTATGTGTGCATATGTTCGTATATGTATTTGCTTCTATATAAAGGAGGTAACAGTTGTCTCTTTACGAACATATATGTATATGCATTGGATAAATGAAAACATAACACATGCGCCAGATTTTGCCGCGTCCAGTCCAGCAGAGATTGGCGCACAAAAGCGGCGTTACGCCGCTGAATGTGCAGCAATTTGGCGTTTGAGCTGTTAGAGAGTGTAACACTCTTCCGGTTAGCTTGCGTTGTTTGAAAACCTTAAACAACTTCAAGGAGACATTAAAGTCACACCTATTACCCCGTTAATGATGAGTACACTAGTCTTTCTGAATTGACCCTCGAATGGGAATAAACATATAAATAAATTCATTCTGGCTGCAACTTTTTACCAACACAATGAAAACTGTAGTAGGTTTAAATTACTATAGAAACCTTGCAAATATTTGTAAGTATATGAAACAACACACTGTGTAAATGTGTATATAATAAATAAATTACCTTGTTAAAAAAAAAAAATTATATATATAGGGGGTTGAAGTAGTCCCAATCCCCCACTGTATACGAGATAGAGTAATATTCCTAATGCGCACGTTCTCGGGAGACAATTGTCGCTCCACTAGCACTCTTTATACAAGTTTGTAACTATATATATATATATATATATATATATATATATAATCCTTAATCTTAAATTTCAAACCCTTAAACGACTCCTATTGCACTCTATGTATATATAGTATATATTAGTTACAGTCCAGAAAACCTATTGCGAACGATATTCAACACGTGTACCGCGAACTAAATAGCTAAGAAAAATAAGACTACCTAAAAATATACATATGTGCGTGCGGTGCACGTTCCTCATCCTACCTAAGCGTTATCGATACCTACGTGCCGCCGACTGTAGCTGCATACCTTACCCAGATGTTGGAGTTTGCTGCAAAAAGTTACAGGGTGCGTCAATCAGTCCATATCATATCCGGAAGATGGTCCGGAGAGGACGGCTACATTAGAAGACGGCTCTCTATCTATCCCTCTCTTTCGCACTGTCTCTCTCACTCACGAGCGTCGCGAAAGCTCGACGTTGGACAGCAGTTACGCGGCACGTTGACGTAATCGCTACTACTTCGCTGTGTGCGAGTACAATTGTCTCATTCATAGAAACGACCGGAGAGTGCGGGAGGAGAGGTACTCTTTTCTCTTTTTCGAAGGAGGATGTGTTAGGCGCGCATCACTTTTGCTTGACTTGCTTGGGTCATGCCGCCGTCGTCGTCGCCGCCGCTACGCGCCTATCTACCGCGCTCGACGTCCACCGGATATGAACGGGCTGGGGCTGGGCCTGGGCATGGGTTAGTCGGTTTGTGGGTCTGTCGTTCGGTCGGTCTCATGACCTGCTTTCTCATTCAGGCACATTCGAATCAAGCAGTCAGACAGACAGACAGGCCTTCAGCAGGAAGACTCTCAGGCGTGAGTGAAGTCGTCGATGTCGTTGTCGTTGACGTCGTCGTCCTCGTCGGACAGTTGCAGGCTGTGTCGTAGCGCTACTGCTGCTGTTGGCCCTGTTCCTGCTTATCCCACTCGCACTTCTACTTCGTTTCTTGATAGCGACGCCAGTAGATAGAGCAAAATGCCGACCGACCGGCTGCAGACTCGACACGGTGTATTCCGATTTCTTCGCCGTTCGTCGTTGCCTACCTCCCTTCCTGGTTTCGCCGGCTGCCTGGCTGGTTCCCTTCCTGGTTTCCCCTGCTGGCTGACTGACTAACGTACTGAGGGGTCGACTGGTTGACTGGTTGGTAGCTTACTGACTCACTCAACAACACCACCACCACCACCACCACCACCACCAAGAGGTTGTGTCGTCGGCGTCAGTGGTAACACTTATTCTAACGAAGACCACCTTTCGTTTCCCCGCTCGCTCGATCCTACCACCCCCCAACAACCCCCTCCCCTCCCCCGCCCGCCTGCCTGGCGCCTCGACGCGTCGTACGAGGAACGTATCGAAGTCGCTCACGTTTTCGCGCCGGCTCAAGCCGATCACGTCTATCGGTGGCCGCACCGGCTGCTGGCGCAGTAGCGGTGAAGGCAATGGCGGTAGCGACGCGGCCGTTCTAGTTGCCGGGATCCGCCGCCGCCGCCGTTGTTGTTGCTGCTGCCGTCGCCGCTGCGGCCGCCCTGCCCGAAGTAAGCCGCTCCTGCCGTCCTATTGCACTGAGGTCCTAAAGTGCATGAAGCCGAAATTGAAGTCCCGGAATGAACTGCTGCTGCTGCGGCTGCTGCTACCTGCGCCTGGCCCGGGAATCGAGACCAATTTGAATAGTAAGTCAGGTGCGCTTCGCGATTGCCCGGCAGGTCGTAGCTTAGTCGTCGTAGAGAGAGAAAGAGAGAGAGAGAGAGAGAGGGGGGGAGGAGGTCCTCGGCCAGCAGCTAGATACGCGCGCAAGATGAGGTCGTAGCAGGTGCCGCACCTCAGTAGCGGCAGCAGCTGCTGCAGCTGCTCATCCTGCTATTGGTGTGGGGGGTCGCCGCGTATTGGTGGCGATAACGAAGTCTCTGCCCCGGTGGTGGCACTCAGCAGAGCGCGCCGGCTCTCACCTCACTCAGGTAGACGCGAACAACTACTATTACTACTACTACTGCGGTAGAGAGTGTTTTCTCGGAGCGCTCTGCTACTGTTAACGGGATTTGACGACGATGATGACGACAAAGCCGACCAGGCCGTCGCCAGGCCACGTTAACGTACGTCGTCGTTTGTCGTCCGAAACGTATATCGTGTCGAGGGCTGCAAAAGCTAACAGCGACCGCTTGTATATATATATATATATATATATATGTATAGGCACATTGGCTCAGCCAATCCATCGTGATATGTGTAACACATACTTAATGGTGAATAAAATCTATATATATACATAGTGTGTTCAAAACGTATCGCGACTTTTGTGTTTTTTCAAAAATTATTCATTTATTCATGAATATCTATTTTGTCCCCTTCAAAGTAATCCCCATGGATATTATACACTTGTGCCAACGGTTTTTCCAATCTTCGAAGCACTTCAAAAAACCATTTTTTTAAAATCTTGTTCAGCTCCTCCTTCGATGCCGTCTTTATCTCGTCAAGCGTAGCGTAACGTCGTCCTTTCATGGGCCTCTTCAGTTTCGGGAACAAGAAAAAGTCACAGGGGGCCAGATCTGGGGAATACGGTGGCTGCGGCATCATTAGTGTGTTGTTTTTGGCCAAAAACTCGCGCACAAGCAACGATGTGTGAGCAGGGGCGTTATCGTGGTGCAAAAGCCAATTTTTGTTCTTCCACAAATCCGGGCGTTTCTGGCGGATTGCTTCGCGCAAATTGCGCATAACTTGCAGGTAATATTCCTTATTGACCGTTCTACCCTGTGGCAAGAACTCATGATGCACCACGCCCCTGCAATCGAAGAAAACTGTCAGCAAAACTTTCACATTCGACCGAACTTGGCGCGCTTTTTTCGGTCTTGGTTCGTGCGGCAGCTTCCATTGAGATGATTGAGCTTTGGTTTCCACGTCATAACCATAAACCCACGATTCGTCACCAGTTATGACCCTCTGGAGCAAATTTGGGTCGTCGCGGACAGAGTCCAACATCTCATTAGCAATGTTCATGCGATGCTGTTTTTGGTCGCAATTGAGCAATTTTGGTACGAATTTCGCGGCGACCCGTCTCATGCCCAAATCATTGATAAAAATCGAATGGCACGAGCCAATCGATATGTTTAGGTCCTCAGCAACTTCTCTAACGGTGATTCGACGATTGGCCAATACCATTTTCTCCACTTCATTAATTTTTTCGTCTGTTGTTGAAGTGCTCGGGCGTCCGGCACGCTCTTCGTCGTTCACATCTTCTCGGCCTTCTGAGAACATTTTGTACCACCGATAAACGTTGCTTCGGTCCAAGGTAGCTTCTCCGTATGCCACAGTCAACATTCGGAATGCATCCGCGCACTTAATTTCGTTTTTCACACAAAATTTGATACAGGTTCTTTGATCCATTTTTTTAAATAGGTAAAAATCGAAGACGATCCAAAACACGTGCAAGCAAAGCAGCTGTCAACAAGTAAGTGAACATTCAAAATGGCCGTGCTTGTCGGCATAAGTGAGAGACATGAGTACCAACATAACGCCACAAAAAATCGAAATTCGAATATACGTAACCCGCAAAAATTCAAAAGTCGCGATACGTTTTGAACACACCTCGTATATATATATATATGTAGACTCTGACGTAGTTGCGCACTCGGTCGCGGCAATCGCTCTAAGGAAGGTATGTCTCGACTTACTTCTTTATAACTGATTTTTGATATATATTTTTTGATATATATATATATATATATATATATATATATATATATATATATATAGATATGTGAAAATACGCTACACAAAGTTACTATAGTGGAAATAACACTTAATAAACTGTAAAGTACCAGTATGTATCATGTATACAACCAAGGAATTACCAGGCGTCTTTTTATTGCAGAGAAAACGTACCGGCGTCGCGTATAAGTTGGCCCGGCGGTCGTTCAGTTGGTCTGTTTTATTAATGACAGATATTAACATAGCAGCATTGCGTGGTGAGAAGTGTGCAAGACCTCTTGTAAACAGCTTTGCACTGTTTAAGGCTAAGCTACAAATACTATTTTAGTTTTACCTTTTTATTATATTCCCATCTTCTGTAGGTGATAAATATACATGTGTTTCTTCATCGCATTAGATACATGGCACTGTTTTTTTGCCCGCAAAATAACTTGCTATTCGCTCTAAGTGCGCGATTAGCAATTGTCTTCCAATTGCTAATCGCAATTGGCTGCTTCGATTGCAATGAGCAACGCAGACGGTTTGATCAAAAAATGCCAATGGTATGGGTCTATTTTGCAGTAGGCCGCGTAGGAGCGGCGAACCGCAAAGACGACGGTGCTGAGTATCTTTTTAACCTCTGAACGCCGTGCATGTTTGGGCAGTTTTGTCTATGGTCCGGTATATGTATATGTATAGAGGCAAATGAAGTTCAGCGCTGAAACTCCGTAAGATAATCTCGCTCTTACTCTCCTTCTGGAGAGAAAGAGAAAATACTATATATATATATATATATATATATATATATATATATATATATATATATATATATATATATAGTATTTTCTTCTCTCTTTCTTGCTTTCCGTCTCTGCTGCTAGGCGGCTCCAATTCAATTAAGTTGCTAGACGACGCCAATGAAAATCATCCATCACGGCCGACGTGTGCAAGTCACTCAGTTATCAATCTACGTAAAAACGGTACACAGCGCATACGACGGCTGTAGGAAAGTAAACCTGCTTCTTTTCTTAAATATATAGGGTATACAAACATGTGTAACACATACACACGTAAATATATATGCAAGGCCTGTCGTGTGAGTGGTGTGTATGTTCCTAAGGCTTAAACAAAAGCACACGCATGTATTTATATAGCCGTAGAGCTACAGAACATAATTGTAATAGTGACTGTAGAGGAACTGGCCATGCGCCACCTTTATCTTTGCTACCTAGCCTTTGTTTTTTTTCTGTGCCATAGCCGATTGCCCGCTCGGACATTCGCCTTATATATGTTAGAAGCACAATAAGTAATTCATTACAATTCCTGTATTAGCACAATATATACAACCTACAGGTTCGGGCTGTTTACTTTTGTGCTCACTTTGTCATTGGTTTTCTAATCTGATGTTTTATTTTATGATTGCGAACATTAGGCGTTCTTGGTTATGATGCTTTTCGATGCATTACATGTCGCAGTACTTGGATTTGTATTTTGATGTTGGCTAGTTTTTGGCCAACTTGCGCTTCGACCGAATCTGTTTCATTGCTTCCAAGCTTCGGTTTTGAAATCCGGGACGTTCATCTATCTCTCAACCAAAGACCACGTAAATTTTTTTTAACGAAAATAACTAAGGCTGAATATACTCGTACATTATTGTATAAATGCTTGCGCTTCGTCGCCTCGTTAACTATGTGCAGAACAGGAATGCTGTTCAGCCTTTTAGTATACCTAAAACAACGTACACGGATGTCCGCTGCGCCTCTCCAGATAAGATTGGGGCAATCACAGTGCGTCCAGCCGCGTGCCTTCCACACGGTCTGTTTTTTTTTTAATTTTTTTTTATGGTTTATTAACACCCAGGTTGGGTAAAATTATAAACATATACATCCGACACAACTAGTGCTTCTTTCACGTCATTGGGTCTTCTCTGATCTTGCTAGCTCAGCTATTGACTGAACTGCAGGACATGCTGCGGCGTGGTATCTATCGCAATAGCCAGAGCACCTCGTGCATCTGCAACACTCCTGAGGATCGTGAAATTCTTCCGTGCTGCATAATACGTGATGAAACCCGTGGGCTGCAAACGCCGTAGTTAAATGTCTGCCCTTATACCCCGCTGCTCGCCAGGCCGTGTCGATCGATTCCCTTCAATTATCCGTCCACTTCTGTATAAGCCTCAAACGCTCGCACTTTTTTATATGGGAGGTTTCGGGAATGCATGACGCACATGCGCCACTCGCAGCCTGCGTGACTAGAGTGGGACTCACATACCCACTAAAGCGGGATTCCTCACTTCCCCCCCCCTCCAGGTTCGGTACTACTTTGGCATTACTTCGAAGCCATTGGAGAGGTGTCTCTGCCGTTATCCTCTATTCAGCTCTATCCCTCTTTATCATCCCGCATGTCTACCTGCGGTTGGTTAGGGGGTAACTGCCGTTTTGTAAACCCTCCTGTGAGGGTGCGCCGAGACCAAGAGGGCCCGGCTGCCCCTCTCCTCCCCCATCCCTCGGCTTCTCGTCTCGAACACTTCCCGCACACGGACCCGCTTAAGCCTCTCCCTCTTGGCCGTGTCCTTAGCTATTTTGGGTGTCAAAACGGCGTCGAAATAAGTTCGTCGCCTCTCTCCATGCCTCCGCCGAAGTCATCGTATGGGCGACCACCTCCCTGGCCTCTCAAAGCGGCTGGTCCTGCTTTCCGCGCTTCCCTGAGTGATTTTCCCTGAGTGATCCTCAGATACGATAATTCCCTGAGTGATCTCCAGATACGCTCTGCCTAAAGATAATTAGGCACACGTATTTAAAATAATTCACTTACTACAGCTCTTCCCCGCTTAAGGTAATTTTTCCGGGGTCGAGCCCGGTTGCATGGTACCCTCGCGTGCGCCTTGTGTCTGGAGGAGACACTTAAGTGCACGGGTTCGATCAGCCCATCTGCTGTTGCGAGTCATCGCCCAATACTTATTCGCCTCGGTGTTGCATTTGTTGTTTCGTTGATTCGATTTCGTGACTGAAACTGCAGAGAGCAAGATCGTCCCCAGACAAAATCAGATCTACACGTGGTTGAGGGCTCTTAATATAGACAAAATAACCGCCAATCAGAAAATAAGTAAAATTATATTTACCTTATGTTTTTTGGCGGTAGCTTATTGGAGCTCCAAATACCTGCTCACGCATGTGTACTTGAATTCACATGTCACTCTTTTATATCAGGGGCGCTTAGAGCGGCAACACATATGCTACCTAGGCACCCATATAATCAATGTGTCCTCCAATACCTACAGAGTGTTTGCCTTCCATTGGGACAACCTCTTTATTGTAATATCGACTTGGTCTCTCCTAACATTTAGTCCTAAAAAATAGGGTCCGACAGGTCTTTGTTCTCACCCCAAGGCTGTACATTATTTTACAATATGTTTGATTGACTTATTCTCTAGCCCACAAGCTCGACATTCTCCTTTACATATTTCGCTCGTTGTATTCTTGTACCCAACATCCCTGCACTGGCATCTGCCAATAGTCTGGTCGCTCTTGACTTATCGTATACCCATTCTACCCCGCCCTTTTCCGTTTTTCTTCTCCATATATACCTGCAAAACTCGACCTGAAACCAATTTTCATTGCCCTATATATGGCTTGTTTTTTCTTAATTTCACAATTTTCTCCGATACCCTCGCTATTGCCCATTGCTGACTATTGCACCCAATCTTCCTAGCTGCAAACTCTACTCTGCAATCCCACTTCGTTTTGATCCTTAGTAATACTAAATCTTAGCTTACTTTGTAAAGTTATACTAAATCTCAGCTTACTTTGTTCTTCCCTTTGTATACATTCTTACATCCCCCTTCCCCTCAAGAAGCACTCACTTAGCGCAATTAAAGCTGCAATCCAATGCAAATCTTATCACTACTATTTGTATTGTTTTTAACTTGTTTTTCAACCCCGCGCTGTAGACCAATAATATGAATATCTGGCCTATACCCTTTCCCAAATCCGCACTGCCATTCTCCTATTTTCTCATTTGTCCCTAAAACACTTTGTATATATATATATATATATATATATATATATATAAATATATGACATGGCATCGTTCGCAGCTTCGATTAGCGACCCTAACACTGGCTAGCTTCCTTTGCGGAAGCAAGAAGAGGTGCGCAAAATGTACGGTGTTTGTCGCCGAACCGGACGTGTTGACCTCATAGTGATGCACACTGTTCCGTCTAGGTTGGGTTAACCACTAACGCGTGTCCTCGGCGTCCTTCTTTGGTGTCCTGATTTCATTGCTACAAGAGACGCGAACATGAATCTAGGGCATAATGCACATGGGTTGCAGTTGTTAAAGCCACGATAACGTGGGATTTGCATGCCCGCTTAAACCCAGTTGCCCTTTGGCCTCTTATTGGGGGCGGCTGCAGTACTGTCATCCTGGCTAAGAAAGGCTGCTTGACATGTAAATCTCAGCTTTCTGCAGCGTTTGTTTTTACCACTGACGTGGCTTGAGCGATCCTTTTTGCCATATTGTAAGACTCGTAGTTTTTTTGAGCAGTGAGAGGTGTTTATATCAAGGGAAGTACAAGTTTAGTTGTAAAAGGCCGTTATATTGTCTCGACCTCACTAGGGTTGCGCACACAGCATGAAAGGACAGCCTTGTTAGCACAGTCAAGCTAAAGACAACCACCGTAAGCAATGGCACGTAAGCAATTGCACAAGTGGATATGTGAGTGAAATATATACTTCTGTTTGAAGCAATACAATTTTTTGAGGTCAGGGCGTATTAGTCTTGGCCAGTGCCAAAGGTGTGTTATCATAAGGAAGAAGGTTTGCTTCGAGGACCTCCACCTGAATTCGAAGACCATACGTCGGTAGAGCATAAGACTCTCCTCTTATGGTCTCGATGTATTGGCCAACGCAATTTCAAACCACAGAGGAGGGGGGGACTGAAATTTTAAGTAGGTAGGGGTCACTGACCGTGCATTATGTATTTTCCAAACCTACCTTATAAAAACAGGGTGGCAACTCGTAAGTCCTACAGAATCCCTTTAAGAAATATGTTTGGAAATATATGGGAAAGATGTTGATGCAACATAGGTCGTTGTGTCTAATTGCAGAAACAAAGCTTTGTGGCTCCGATAGTCGCACGTCTCCATATGGGTGCGACTTATAACATAACGCAATTGATTTCTGATGCCAGACGACTACGCCGAGAGACGGTTGCTTCAGTCCGCAAAAAAACATCCGCAATTCTGTCACGGCTTTGGTAACTCTAGGATAATGCCTAGGTACGTGACGCCCTCTTCGTGGACGTTAAAAGGTGCATGTAGATTCTGAGGAGCTTCAGGCCAGCTGCTTTCATTTTTTTACGGCATTCGAAGTGAAAAATGTTTAGTATGTGGAGAAGTTGAATGTCTACGCAAGCTCCGGTAGCTCTTCCTTGTCTTTCTACTTGTAGGCGGTATGCCAAGGAGCCTTCGTGCGGTTTACCATATGTTCGTATGCGACTCAGTCGTTTTCCAAGGCTTAGGATAATCATTGCTAGTGAGCAATTTATCCGCCATGCGTGACGGATTCCAGTTAGCCATTTTTTAGGAATACGCGTCACGTGACTCTGTATGAATATACGTACAGCTTGCGGGGAGAACGCGCCTGGGCCCGGAGTATCTCGCGGCGTTCGGCCACGATTTTCATTTCTCGAATCGAGATTGGCTTGGCGGTAAGATCCAAACGGCACCGGCCGGGGCCAAGGTCTTTGTGACAAAAACGCCGTTGCAGTGTGAAGGGCTATATATATATATATATATATATATAGCTCGACACACTATATATATATATATATATATATCGGGCTATATATATATATATATATATATATAGCCCGACACACTGCAACAGCGTTATATATACATTTACACGCGCGTACATGGATTCATTGGCATAGAGAAAGGTAGCAGGGGGTAGGGTGAAGATATTGAATATGTAATGTATACAGCTATAGCCGTTCTGCACCTGTCTTCCACGCGTGAGTGTACAGACATGTGTATGTACATACTCGTCACGACCGTCGGCACCGTCGTCATCTACACATGCAGTGGCTGGCGTATTTGAAAATAGGCAGAGATGGGTGCGTGCCTTTTAGACGAACTAGAGAATGGGCGGCACAAAGGGGAAAAGAAATAACGAGAGGAAAATAGAGAGCGAGAGAGAGAGAATGGAGGGCGCTGCACCGACCGTCAGCTTTCGTAGACAGAAGCGTCGAGAACCGAACGGAAAGAAAAGCCTGTTGAAGTATTTGCGCTTTTGTCGGCTGGATCTCGTTATTCTGAATGAGATTGGATTGCAGCCGAAGCAGCAGCAACAACAACAGCATAGAGAGATGGAACAAGATTGGAGGGCGGACATTGATATGACACATCCGGGCGGCGACACGACACCGGGCGACGAACTAGTCTAGGTGCCAGTATGATAGTAGACAACATACGCACACCCATATACACACATACCCCCTAGATACATTTCTATGACTACCTGGGCTTATGTCTATATATATATTCACCCGAATATATATTTATATGTGTATATATATATATATATATATATATATATATATATACACATACATATATATATATATATATTTATATGTGTGTATATATATATATATATATATATATATATATATATATATATATATACACATACATATATATATATATATATATATAAATATATATTCGGTATTGCACATACCCTTTTATGTATCTGCAACTTTAATTAACTCCATTCAGTTCAAATTCAAGAACGCTTTTCTTAAATCTAATTAGGAGGGGACGCGTACCACTTCGCGGATTTTGTAGTACCACAATCATTATCTCTAGCAAAGCATACACATTGCACTTTTTTGTGAGAGCATAACTAATTTACGTCTTGATTTAGAATTCTAGCCGGTCCTTAAGAGAATTTGTTTTTTATTGCTAACTTGGTCCGTCTTGGCTACTTCTCGATGCAGTTTAGTTATCGTGAAAAGTGTACGCAAATTCTACTACACATATTTGACAAGAATTTATCGGCATTACTTTGATGCGTTAGCTTGATTTCGTTAGATCTTAGCGTTTTTATACCTCGGAACAACAAACTGACATTAGGATTACCAGGGCTGAAAAATGTTGGTTGTTTCACTATGAAGAATCAAAAACTTGCGCTGCAAATCAGGGGCTCTGATTAGACCACGTTGGCTCAAAGTAGGTCCGCTGTTGCCGTGATACCGAGGTGTCTATAGTAGGGCGCAATGTCGACTTTAATTAAAAGTTGTGTATTGTGCCCGACGCAAACTTAAATTTTGACATTATGTGGTCTCTACCTGAGAACAAGTTATGCACACGTTTGGATACCATCCATCACGTCAGGAGGAAAATTTAAAATTAAAACCTTTTTCTAAGCGTCCGAAATATATGTATATCTGACAAGAATGTATGGGCGTTGCAACGTGATGTGACAAGCAAACGCACCATGTTCAATGCATAGTCGAAAATAATTAAATAGCTTATAATGTTTTCTCTATAAAAACGTCTATTTGACGTGCGTTATTTCCGTTGGTTCCCTATAACAAGCTTCTTAACCTCTTTCAAATAAAAACGATTTCGTAATGTATATATATATATATATATATATGCAAACTTAGAAATAACAATTATTTTTCAAAAACAGCTAGGGATACCCTTGCTCAATTCAGCAAAATTCTACACACAGAAGCGTTACACTACTAAAGAGTTATATTATATGTATAGAAGGTTGAGCGCATTGCCGACTAGTTGAATAAGTGTGTAGACCTTCGGGCTAAATTCTCCCAATGTCTCGAATACCAGCGCGCGAAAAGTATGAAGGTTATACGCGTAAGCGTTCTACATATGTCTTTGATGGCTGGCAGTTCAAAGTCTGTCTTTTTCAGCCGTAGAGAAGGCCGATCAAGGAAACAAATAAATTTGTTCTTCTGTGGCGGGGCGAGCCACCCTTTTGCGTCGGGAAGAGCCCTAGTGAGTCGTAAATCGCACTAGAAGGCCACCGTGCTGTTTTTTGTAAGAATCTGAATCAGTGCTGATGAAAATGTTCCAGACCCAGGTTTCTTGTTTTTTTTTACATTAATCTACTAACAATGTTTTTTTTAACAATTCAACAACTTGTTAGACAATTGATAATATTATTACATTTAATTAATTTACATAGAGTATGCATACAGCATTGATACTTATTTATACACAATACTTATATTGTTGTCAGCTGTTTGCGGCATGCCATTTAAGAAAAGCAGTGCAGTAATCTCTTTATAAGGGCCAGGCAGGCAGACGCATGATACTTCGTACACGCTTGAGGGCAGTCAACAGATGCACTTTGCGTAGTCCCTGTGGAAGTCGTATTTGAACAGACAAAGTGATCATAGCCATGAATTATGTATCTGGTAGAGATGTGGCAATTGTCGCTTGCAAGACCAGACCAGAGGTGAAAGGCTGTGACAATATCCAGGTATCCTACCTCACGTCGAACTTGTGCGACTTTATTTTCCCGTCCCGAAACAATGCTTATGAATGGTACTGTACGCGGCGTCTTCATCTTCAAGAGAATGATCTCAACAACTGGTGCACAACCTGATATTAAGTACACAAAGCGGCTCCATGCCGGATTCGACAGGCGAAAATCACACCCAACACATTTTAAGCCACTGCTGTACGGACAGTTGCCGAACGTCGCCTAGTCTCTATATAGAGAAACTAGAGCTGTGCGCACTGTCTCAACATATATATATACAAGGATATATATATACAAGAATAGGCCGTCGCCTATCGACCCCCTGTTCTGCTATAGTTTCACAGCCTTGGTCTCCATAGCGTTTTTTTCCCGCTCCCTTAAGACAAAGATCACCTCTGCTAGAGAAATTATGCTCTTGATGGCACCCAGATTCTGATGAGCCACCACTATGTCGTGTGCATACATCACAATTATGACCTTCCGGTACTCCCGCCGAATATAACCAGTGAAATTGGCAACAAGTAGAGTGAAGGACACAGTGAGTCCCCTTGCGGGGTCCCACATTTTCTCTTACCCGCAGCACACCCTACTTGCCCTGTTCCAGTAAGGTGTCCTCGAAAATACGTAAAGCTTGAAGTTACACGTTCTCCGACTTCTCCGAAAGCCGAATTGCTCCGGCGGAAGGGTCTGGTCGACTACGTACTCAATCAGTTTTATAACCAATTTGCAGAAGATCCTCTTCAGCGTCCTTTCAGAGGCAACATCGCGGTTTAAATTTGGATTTCGTCTGTCATCGCCGTGCTAACATTCAAATAGCAAAGACAGCTTGGCGATATGCCAAATTCCTGGCTTGTGTCTCCTCTCCCTGTTCCCGTCGTCGGATTCCTTCCAGCCTAGCGTATTTACGCTTGTAGTCATAGGATAGCTTTATGTAAGCTCTGCTGTTGAACTAATCAAGCTTGCGTCTGGTTAGTAGCTGCCGTAGTGCTTTTACTTGCAATTGGCGCAAGAGCTCGAGCACCTCACGGTGGGCGAGACAGCAAGCCTGAGAAAACCACTGTCGTGATCTTCTCTGCCCTGGTATCTTACACCTGGCTGCACTTTTCATATATCTTTTTAGCAGTGTACAGCAAGCGGCTACGTCATGGCCCACCTCAAGGCTAACAATCGCAAAAAATTAAGGTCTACACGCCTTGTGGCAACCAAGTGTGGATCGTCTTGGTGTTTTCCCAATTATTAGAAATATTTACAATTGCTGACACCGGTAAGTGTTTTCTTGCAACTACCTCGAAAACATCGAACTGTTTAACTTCTCCATCGACAATGTTGTGAAACAGTAGATAAATAATGCTGCCTCCATTACGCATGAATTTGCGCATCTTAGACCAAAGTATTCTCTTAACTGAAACAGCATCTCTTCTTTATTGTTAGTAGCCCGACCATCAGTGCGGGCATAGAAGCCACCAGCGACGATGGTTGGCATGGACAAGTCGAAACCTGATGTATCAGACCTCACCGTGTCACTGACCTTTGGCAGATCTAGATTTGGAGGGAGGCAGAAGGCGATTATGTTCACCCTTAGATTCGAGATAGTCACACAGCAATTGTTCTTCTTCTGCACA
Organism: Dermanyssus gallinae; assembly: GCA_003439945.1. Lineage (NCBI taxonomy): Eukaryota > Metazoa > Arthropoda > Arachnida > Mesostigmata > Dermanyssidae > Dermanyssus > Dermanyssus gallinae. The sequence goes on from QVRM01003346.1 coordinate 33,111, forward strand.
CATTGGGCCAGTCGTAAACGTTTATGCAGGTATATTTATATTCCACCCACTGGTCTATCACGGCCTCCCGCAGGTAGATTTGCTAGCTAATGTAATCCTCGCATATCATTGATATGCACTTCTTCTCGCCGGTAAGTCTTATCAGGAGTGCAATGTTCACCGACGTAAGCATGTCAACTGGCGCTAGGTCTTAGTCGATAGGTAAACAATTTACAATATTTCAATCAATAGGTAATCAATTGACAGCAAATAATTCCTAGTAGTGTTTTTCCCAAAAATCTGGGTTCCCCTGGAGGTATATCCTCAGATTTAACAGTTTTCGCAGGCCTAGAGTTTTCAAAGGGTGAGCGTGGACTTCTCTTGGATCGATTGCCCTTCTACACCATAGTGCACCCATCAGGTTTTTTAGTGGTGCAAGGTTGGCCCCAGGGAGTGGATGTCGCCGGATCAGCGTTCGATTTCTTAAAGGCAACGTATGCTATATGGATTATGGGTATTCACTGATGCAGTCGCAACCAATTTGTGTATCTGGCTGCAAGCATCCCATTTCTTACAGAAGATCTCCAACGCCGCGTTAATCTGCGGTTAACCAGCCAGTACCAAGAGCATTTACTGCAGTGGGAAGGTAGACGCGTCAAGTGGAAATGGATAGGATGCAAGCAATGATGAGCAACTCGTTGGAGCATGCTCCAGGCAAAATTCGCCACCAAATTATGCGTCATGCAATGCATGGCATTCATAACGCAGTGTGCACAAGCGTTGGCTTTCACGAGGTAGATGAGCAGTGCACCTGTCGATTGCCTTTTGACACATTAGATTGTATTTAGTCGCTCTGGAAATCTGGCATCTAAACACACGTAAATGCTACAAAGAGCAAAAAACCTACGAAAAAGTGAATGGCTACACTCAATGGAAGCGCAAGGCGCTCAGAACAAACTGAAAATTGTGCCCTTACTATTCATGTGAACCTATACAACTATGGTTATGTACTACCTATAGTCATCTACATGCTTAGTACCCACTTCCACAAACACACAACCTTTTGTTGAGAGACCCACTGGTAGAGCCACAATTCTGAGCAGTTCTTATTCTAGCATCTGGGCTGATAGAGAACGAAAAGCATGTGTTTTTGAGAGTTTTTGTTTGTGTGTGTTTTTGAGATGTGTTTAGTTCGAAAAGGTGCACGGCTAGGCAGTTGGTGACAGTGCGCAACTAGCTAGCGTTGGCTCTGCCACAAAAACATCCTCAGAAACCCTTATTTACTATGTGCTGCCAAGTGTGCTGACCGCATGAGCCTTCTTAGCGCAATCAGTACCGACCTGAATGCAATAAAAATCCGGCCGCCGTACATCGATCTACCTGAGATCGAAGTATAGTTTTGCATGTTCCTTCTACGTGGAGCCTGACAGAATCTCTCGTTCTCTATACATCTACTGCTTCCGTTCGATCCTTCACTTTTGTATCTTCACTTACGTGGAGCTTTTGATGCGGGTTAACCTGCGTCTAACGCTGCTTCCTCTAGGTCAGGAAGGACATCACTTAGACACATCCGACGCAGGCGGCCGAAATAGCAAGAATTTTTGTGGCCACGATGCTGACATAAAACCGCACCGATTTCCTGTACGCTTCTACTACAATTCGCGGAGTCGTTCTCGCGCTTTGGCTGTCATTCCACCGAGCTGCCATATTAGCCTGGCTCCCGGAACTTCGTCCTAAGTAAAAATATAATAATATTAATAATTTAAATTATTTAATATTAAAGCTCAATAAATAATACAAACCATAAATATTCGTGTAATTAAGGAACATTTGTATTCGTTGTATTACTCTGATATAATAAGGTCACACAATAAGATCGTGACTCATCTTCTACATTTTGTTTTAAACAGATACCCTGCGAACTCGCGAAAGCTCACCTCATGCCCACTAGTACTAACTTTGATGTATCTAACAATCTAGATACTCAATTTACGGTGCTCGACACTGCATGTTTTCACTGCGCCCTAATCTAATTTGTGGGCACATTTCTCACATCTTAGCGACCTGTGCCTCGAAGTTAGGTCACAGCCCTTGCCCATATTAATTATGCCCCATTGCCATCAGGTCACTGTGCCTATGGCCGGGTCGTTCAGTATGGTAGCCCTATCAACACTATTGCCAACAACATAAGACTACTGTTCCAAAACGCGAATAATTTTTGCGGTTGCCGACTTCTGTAAGCCCGCTTTTGGTCGCGTTGCTCCGGTCTGCGCTTCCGACTATGTTTTATGGACTTTGGCTGTGTGGCTAGTCTTAAAATGGATGCCTAAAAAGTGCCTACTCTTTAACCATGTTATGGACGGTAAGTCTTAAAACTGTTTTATATTCTAAGCTTCGTATAGCTGCGACAGTGCCCTCAAGTATCTCCTGCTGTGGCCGGCCGCCTTCTTAACGCCGATGAGCAAAATCGCCCTAGCCTCTCTTCGAACTCTACCTGTGTGAACTTCTTCAGGCCTTACTCATGACACTGTGCAAAAAAACTGTACCAGTATTGTGACTGTATCCGCTCAGGGAAAGCTTGAAGGGTAGGGACAATTCCAATGACCATATACCCGTTTGAAGAGGTTTAATAGATAATGTAGGCCAAAATGCAGTAATAACATAAGTACTGTTCGAAAGACGCGAATTATTTTCACGGTCGCCGACTTCTGCAAGCCCATTTTTTGATTGACGTGTCATGTTGCCCGCATTCTTACTATGTACTGAAACACGTAAGGTACAGTTAGCTACATGGTGAAAAAACGCGGGCTATTAAAAACGATAAATTGTTTAATTAAAAAAGTTGATAACGGTCATTATGGAGAAAGTGCCAACCTTAGAGAGAATGTGAGAAAAATAAAATTGTTAAAGAATCGATACACTAAGAAATGAAGTACAAATAAACTTTGGTTAATTTTAGTCAAAGGCGTTTCTCTGCTGAGGACAGTCTACAAAAATCCTATAAAGAGAACGCGATGACGATGGGGTGTTCAGACGCTATTGTGTCATACAAATCCTAGCCTGAGGATCTAAAAAGGGGTCGTCAGAGCGCTTAAAGTCTGTTTATATAAGACTGTAATAAAGTAAACAAACATACGTTCATAACTCACATTGGCGAAAAGCGACCTGCCTGTATTATCAACGGTCAGCGTTGAGGACAGCTTTTATTTTGATGATTGACCTCGACTTGAGGTAAGTGGATTTTTATAAGAAAGCCATTTACAATTCCAATAAGCACATACCTTTTTGAAGATATTTGGATTAGATTATGTAGGAATCTGGGTCTATCCAAAGCAGGGAGGTCACCCAGGCAACGATGTCGTACCGAGCAACCGGTAGCCGGCTAGATCTACAATGCAGGCTATGCAATCCAAAAGTGCTCTACAGTGACATACACCGACACATAAACAAATGCATGCACGCACGCCGACGAGGGAAAAATCTAATCGGCGGTCTATTTGAGTAGAGACTAACTTGAGTATTGCTCCATCATTTGGCCGCGCATAAGGTCAAATGTAAATACATCTTTTTTTTTTTTTAAGCGGCTTTAAAAATGCATCTTTAAGCTACAGCAGCAGCACTGCCTTTTCAACCATTTGGCTGACCCCCCCTAGAGTTCCTGATTGGGTCAGCGCACTTCGCGACTTCACTTCAGTCTGGCAACGACTATTTCTCCTATTGTTCCGTACTGCTACAAATACAACTACCCCTCAACTACGCCTATCGTCGAATAGAAGTCTCAGATGTTGATGGCTGCGCGATGCGACTCTGCGTGTTATTCGCTGCGATGCGACGCTGCGGGCTGGTTTGAGTCAAGGACCCGATTGACATAGCAGACTGGTGGCGTTATGTCTTATTGGCATGGTTGGCGTTGAAGTTGGCCACCTTCGACGCCGCCGAATCGACCACGTCCAGTTATATAAGGGATACGGCTTCAGCAGCAGCAGCTGTAGAGAATCGAGGCAAAACGTTGGCGACACCACCAAATGCCATCCACCGCCCTATGGCTGGCACGATGGCGAAGAAAAGACGAATGCTATCCATATTGTCGTTGCTGTTGGCAGTTGATGCTGGCTGTCCATGCCGGGCCCACAAATAAGATCGCCACATCGTGTTACTAAGGACCAGGCTGGCCAGGCGCCAAATTTGCCAAGTCTGTCTGACGGCTCTGTTGTCTGTAGAAAATAGGTTGACTATAAATAAATATATATATATATATATATATATATATATATATATATATATATATATATATATATATATATATATATATATATATATATATATAAGTATCTGGTGACATATGTGTTTGATTACGTTTAAGGCAGAAACAAATTATATATATATATATACAATGTTTGCTGGCCCCCTGAGAAGCGATGGAAATATACCGGAGGGTTTCACCCTTATCCCCTTTGAAAGGGGAAAGGCCGCTTGTTTGGGAGGCGACGACCGCCAACACGCTCGCCCCCCCAAACCTGGAGGCCAGTGCATCTGCCGCTGACTCCGCGGCACGCAAGGTCGTACGTCTGAAGACCGACAAATATGCCCAGCTCGCCAACGAGTTTATTTTCGTGCCGCTAGTATTCGAGACACTCGGGGCACCCGGCTCTGAGGCATGATCGCTTCCACAGAAAATTGGCGAACGAATTGAACTGGCGACAGGGAAAAAGAGCTCTTGACTTTCTACTGGCGGCGGTGCAGCACGGCAATAAGGCAGCAATCATGCGCAAAATGAGGGACTGTCTCGAGGATAAGCTCGCCACGGAGTGCTCCTTACGTGCCCTAGTGCAGTTAGTTAATCACATTTCGCTGTAACCCTACAATTGAATTATAAAATTATTTTATATATATTATATATATATTTTTTCTATCTTTAGTTATTAAACAATATTATTTTTAATATTTAGACATACAAATGCACCCATCACAAATAACCACACAATAGCATCAGTCAATGTACCTACAAGGTCATGTACATATATCTAAATTGCACATACGCATTCCACTATACACTCATATGACATGAATAGTTCCGTATTGTTCAGTGACAATAATTCGAAGTTAACACTATAAACAATAGTTTCCGGCATTCCGTTTCATGACAAAGCCTCCTTTAAAGCCGCCGACCCGCTCCGTATTTCGGAGGTCCTGCGATATCTCGTTCATACTTCTGACAGTATATGCTGGCTAGGAAGTAAGGGTCAACCTAAGTTTAAAAAGCCTCGCTTGTCCCTTATATCGCTGTGACCTGAATTAGGTCAATGGGAAGACGACTTCGCAATCTGGATGAAGTTTGGGCTTAACTACCTCACGAGCGAGCACATCTATATTTAAACCGTAAGAAAGTCAATATATATATATATATATATATATATATATATATATATTTATAGTAGTATATATAAGTGTTTTTGCAAAACCTCTGTGATATATATTATCAGGGCAAATATTCTATTGTTAGGGCTGTATGCGATGGACAGGAGCATCGTTCCGACAATGAATTAGCCACGAGCTTAGATGCACTTGCTCAAATTGGCTGACACTCGATTCGGCTAGCAATCTGGCATCTTTCTCTCTATCGAACTACCGACCGAGCAGCAACCAGGCATATATATATATATGCAAGATTTCTCTCTCCCTCTCGTTATATATATATATATATATATATATATATAGAGAGAGAGAGAGAGAGAGAGAGAGAAAATAGAAAAATAGGGCCAAATAAAACAACCTGCATGTGCCATGGTTCGCCAACCTGTTTGGTACGACATATAAGCGTCTGCCGCTTGAGCGGTTTTCCCGTTCAGGTTCAAAGGGTAGGTCAACTTGATCGGTCGGCACGAACTGTACGGTCAGCCATACACAGACGTCGTTAGCCTATGGCTACGACGAGAGAGGAAGGGAGAAAGAGAGGGGAAAGAGAGGAGAGAGAGAGAGAGAGAGAGAGAGAGAGAGAGACGGGCATATTTGTACATCTGACCGTAGTGCCACCATCAACATTTAGTGGCCTCCGGGGTCGGATAGGCACCAACGGGGCACAGATAGCCCTACCCCAGGCCCAGGGAAGAAATGAGAGGACATTGCATCGAGAGCGCAATGGCGCGTGTCTGTTGCCGCCGCTGCGGTAGTCGCAAATATGGTCCATCGGCATGTATTAACAAACTGCCCCCGATAAGACACATGATAATTTATGCATGCCTTTAGATAATCTAACGAGGAAAGCGAGCGAGAGGGTCCTGCCTTACATGGGCACCGGCTCAGAACACACTATTGACGTCTGCCGAGGCGACATTGATGATCAAGGCTGACAATATACTTACGGTCACTGTTATATTTTTACCGCCAAAAACGTATACATAAATACAGTATTGTACTTCTTTCGAGGTTTGATAGAATTCGGCAAGAAAATAAGTATTCTCTATGGAAGGAAAACGCGGAAACGTCTTGTTTAGGAGAGAGAGTGAAGTTTATAAAAGTAGTTTTTCTGTCTTTTTCTCCTACATAGTTGTGCGAAATCTACGTTTCCGGGAAAACCAGTCAACGCATAAAGGAACCGATTACACCGGCGTGTTCGGAGAAAAATTCTGCACAACGGAAGACACTTCACTAGCTTGCGTAGCAAAAAGCGAATACATAGATTAAGGAAAGTCATGAAAAGTCGATATGCTGTTATGTCGTACGTTAACGCTTTTTCGTGAAAAATCGTAACATTTTTCCATTACGACCGAAAATGTATGTCCAAAAACCAATCTCACGCAATAGCAAATGTAATGCCCACCACTTTCGTACCAAAGTGATGATGCTGCGTTACGTAGTTGTCAAGTCACTAAGCTTTTTCGATAGCTATATCGAAAGCGAAGACATGCATATTTGCATAGGGCGTATGAGAAAGTTAGGAACATATTTAGAGGTTTGGTAGAACTCAGCAAGAGAATAATTTTTCCTAGTGGAAGGAGGAAGCGGAAACGTCTTGGCAAATATTTACGATTCAGAACGTGAAAACTTGCACGTAAAACATAACAATAATGGTTATCAAACCTCGAAAGAAGTACAATACTCCCTGAATGACCCTGTATATATATATATATATATATATATATTTATATATTTATATATTTATATATATATATATATATATATATATATATATATATATATATATATATACATCTAATGTAACGCCTAATTGAGAATTTTGAATTGTATGCATACCTAGATGTTCAAGTTGAATTTGCAACATGATTTGTTTATGTGACCACACACTACACGCTTTAGTTGTAGGCAAGCAAATGTATAATGCAGTGGCTATATATATATATATATATATATATATATATATATATATATATATATATATATATATATAAAACAACTATATATAAAACAATAGAAAATGTACACGTCCATTATAAATTAACAGCGGAGTGCATGGTATTACCCTATGCTTCGCAACCCGGGTAAATATGGTATCTAATTTTTGCAATACAATTACCACAATTGGTAAAACATGGGGGCTGAAGATTTAGATTGAGGTCATATTTGTTTTAATTATGTTTCAAAATATTATGATATTTTATACCACAAAAGTGAATGAATCAACGTTCAAAGGTCAAGTACGGGGTGGATGATGGTTTTTAGAAGAGCAACGCTGCTGTTATGTTACTTGTGCCTTGTATTTTAAGTTCAAGCTGTAAAGATAAGTAGAAGGGACAATTCGTAGGAAATAACGAATATAATAATATGTATATATAGTATTCTTTGTTGACCGTTGAACCAGATGACAACAGTTCGTAAACAAATTATCCCTTGTAGTCGAAAACAACAGTCAAAAGAGTTATGGTGTTGGATTTGCTCTGTCTAAGTATATTTAATCGACTCTCTCCGTGAAAGCACTACTGGGAGAATTGAGCTTTGGTCTCGATGAAACTTCTACGAATATAAAGGCATTGTGAAGTTACTCCGCTCAACTGAAGTTAAGCATATTGAATTAGACCGCTGGCTTGCTACTGGCATACCTTATGCGTGCACGGCAGCTTTCTGCCTTTTGCGCTCGAGCTCTGCAGGTCGCTAGTCGGTTCCTGTACTTAAAGACCTTCCGCTTTGAATACTGGATGTCCAGGCACTCTGAGTATAGCTGTATCAATAATACTATGGGGAATGCGATGATACACTGTGGTTTATTCGTATGTATGATGTACTATGTCACAAACGTGTCACACCTGCCTGCGGTAAATTAAAGTTTTGACAAACACTGTTCGCTTTGCTAGAATGGCGATTTTCACTTATACCAACTCTTTTCCTACGTTCATAACTTTTTTTTTCTTTACACCTCTACATTATGTGCTACAGACGGTAACTCCCACGGCTTCGATGTAATGCCAAAGTAATACCGAGCCTGGGGGGGTGGGGATTAATCCGGGTTTAGTGGGTTTGCGAGTCTCACACTAGTCACGCAGGCTGCTAGTGGCGCATGTGCATCATGCATTACCGAAACCTCCCAGAACAAAAAAAAAAGACGGTAATAATCAAAACATACACCGCAGTGGTGTCGACAGGTAACGAAGCGAAAGCCACTTTTGAGAGAGTATTTTTGAACGGTGTAAAAATTTAAGTTGCAATTGCGACTTTAAAGTCAAGTGTTTAAAGTAATTCTAAAGCATCGCTGTAGAACCGCATATTCACCTTGTTCACCAGTAGAAACGAGGAATAAATAAATTACTACCTTCGAAGTAACTAGCTAGGGGTTTATATCCCTACAATGCGTTTTTGGGAAAATAAAGAGAGTGTTCAGAGTGATCAGTATAGTCATGTACATTTCGGTCATCATTCTGTGCTATCGAGGAGTAAAGCTGAGCCAAGCTACCGCTGTAGCGCAAGTAGGTTTTCTGTATCTGGCCAGCTTGTTCGGTCTGGCTCTGGGTACGATTTTATCTCGTATCTTTCAGTACGCCGAAGGCGTCTCGGTACGCAACATTTAAACCGTCTCGAAATCGGTGACAGTAAGGTCTGTTTGCACAACATCCGCCATTGTTCTGATTCTTCTGCTTCTTCTTCTCCTCAACTGCCATCGGGCTATTCTACGTGTTGTCCTGATAGCATGTCCTACGATGTTCAATGTCTCTGATCACTTCTTCCCTTCCATTCACTAAAAGCGACCATCACGCCGGAAGACGCTCTCTTCCGGATCCTTCTAGCTCGCTTCTAGGAGTACTGTGTTACCCGTAGAGCACCTTCTTCTCTAGAACTATCAGACGACACAATACAGGCCCTCGCCCGACCATGTGGCGGCCAATCAGCGTATCAATGGCGCATGATAGCCTGCTCTCTGCTCCGTATCTGGCCGTCTTTTGGCTCCTGGCGGACAATGCCCAACGCTGTTGTACAAACCGCTTGGTCGGCGGCAGGTCATCTCAAGATAAGAAGCTATCCTGTTCGCGAAACAAACTTTGTTTCCAAAAAAAAGAATATATATATATATATATAGCTGTGGAGCCGCAGCTTGACGTGGCGGTGCCCTGGTTGGACTGCGGTCGGCCTGCGCTTCATTTGAATCCAAGAGGTGTCCCATGTGCGAGCGGTGAGGTGTTTGTTCGGTGCATTGGTGTTGTGCGGTTTCAGTGCTTCATTTTCGTCTCATAACAGCCACGCTGTGACACGGTACACATCCGTCGATTACGTGCATTTGTCCCGTCGGTTAAGAACACTAACTCCGTTGATCCAAACGGTGGAACACTTGGGAACAGCTGTGCCAACTCGTCTATATCTGGCGTCGGTTGACTGTTTGTAAACAACGATCGGTTGGGGTTGACATATATATACGTGTGTATGTACATACATATAGAGCATAGGTGACACTTATTATATATATATATATATATATATATATATATATATATATATATATATATATATTTGGCGAAACAAAAGTAAGCGGTTTTGCAAGTGAATGTGATAGCGGCCATGATTTCAAGCGCCCCTGACGGGGGAGGGTTACCTCCCGCGAGCCTCAACATAGCGAACCTACGCACGGGTGAACCCGCAGCTAATGACGATATGTCGAGGCCGGCGAGTGCTATGAGCAATGCATCCGTTGGTGTCAAACGGAGAAGAGAGGGCGCTGACGTCGACTCGGCTGTCGATGAGCTGCAAAGAGACGGTTTCACTGTCGTCACGAACGCGAAAGTAAAAAAAACAGTGATACGAGAGCAGAAACAGCTAGACAGGTTGAAAGACGAGGTCAATTCGGGAGCACTCGGAGCATTCAGGGTCCGGATCAGGCACCGAGAGAATTCGGACGGGAGTCTGGCTGAATTCAAGGAGGGTTCGATGATGCGCCTATTTAAGGCAATTCACACCTTGGTGCCGGAGGGTCGAATCTCGGGCAATAGGAGCAGCATTTTCGTGAACATCTTTTCCATGGACGTAGCTCAGAGGCTCTCACGCTTAACGAACATTGACGAAATTCCGGTCACCGTTTCCTGCCCGGGCCTAGCATCGTTTAAAGGTAGAATCCAAGGTGTTTGCACCTCGATCACGGAAGAGGAGATTGTGACAGAGCTCGCAAACCTGGGCGTTACAGACGCTCGAAGACTGTTCGTATCGTCTGGGGACCAAAAGAAGCCGTTGCCTAAAGTCATTCTGACGTTTAACCGTCAACCACCGGCGTCAACATTCTTGGGATACCGCTCCCACGCGGTAGTTCTGGAACCCGATCAGCCCAGAATATGCTTCAATTGTTCCAGGGCTGGTCATATAGCGGCAAACTGTTCCCTCCCTAAAGCCTGTCGCAACTGCGGCAAAGAAGGCCACCTAGCTACTGACTGTCCGAATGCGTCCAAGTGTGTCAACTGCGGGGACCTCACGACGCCAAATCACCTAGTTGCCCGCGACTTTTCTATCTAAGAGAAAGGAACAGGATCCTGATGGAAGCCAGGACTCTCCACCAGGTCCGTGCTACCCACCCAGACGCATCCATTAACGAGACCCTGAAGACGCCTACACCTTATTCACAAGGCTCAAATGCCGTCGGTCAAAGTTCAGGCCGGGGATCTCATAAGGCAGCGACTCTCGGGTCGGTTGGGTTGGTCCGGGACTTGCTCTCTCTTAAGACGGAGCTGTCGAAAATGGTGAAATCAATAACAAACGCGTTACAACCCTTACTGGCGTTGTTGTCGGTTGCCAACAGCCTTAAACAAACACAATGATGAATGATCACAATAATCACACAACGGCGGCAGAGTCTACACGAGCAACTGAGCCGGGTCCCCCAGAGCGCCCTGGCCCAAGCGTAATACCCGAGCCCGGCTCTGCGACAGTACCAAATTTACAGGGGACCAACAGAGTTACTTGTAATTTTTGTCGCCAGACCTTTACCAGGCGAGGTCTCCGTAGACACGTCAACGTCAAACATGGGGGCGCGGACATTACACATATCCGTGACGAAGCCATGAACGAGTCCAATCCAGACCTCACGGAGCTCATTCAATCCTTCATGAAAAGCGGGAAGCTGGTACGAATCCTACCGAAAGCAGTAAGGAAATCGGTGGCTGACGCCTTATCGGAGGTGTGCTCAAGAGCAGCCCTGGACAACGACGACGCTGCCTGGCTTGGGCTGTTTTCGTTCGCCCCAGTCGTGTTGAGGTTACCTGTAGGCCGCAGGGATACACGCTCCCTGACAGTTATCATCAGAAAGAACCTCGTGGAATTTCAACGTGGAGTCCGGCTGACTCACTTGGGTTCCTCGTCTGGTACAGACGAGTCAGGCCCTAGTGTTGAGCGGATTCGTCCAAACGCGCGAGCCGTGCTGGCCAAACTATCCGACGGGGACGCTGCAGGGGCAGTCCGCCTCCTTCTATCGGATGACGTTATGGTTGATGAGCCAGCTGCTATAGCATCGTTACGGGCGAAGCACCCCGTCGGACAGTCGGACCCGGTTTGGCCGTCCCCCCCTCTCAACAGCTCATGCCTTCTTCCACCTCGGCTGAGGATGTGCGCTACGCGATGGGTTCATTTTCAAAGAGCTCGAGTGCCGGCCTAGATTTCATCCGGCCCCGTCTGCTGCAAGACCTTCTTTCACCGAGTCTTGGCAGCTCGTCCGAGAGACTTGGCAAAGCGCTGGCAAAGCTGATTGACGTATTGCGTTGGGGAGCCCCACATCCTGGGTGGCGTCCTCTCATTTTTGGGGCAAGGCTGTTCGCACTGAAGAAGAACGACGGCTCATATAGACCCATCGCCTGTTCATCGGTGATACGCAGAGTCGCGGCAAAACTGGCAGTGAGGGACTCCAGAGATGTCATCCGCCGGGTTATAGGGCGTCACCAGTTGGGTTTCTCTACCAAGCGGGGTGCAGAAATAATGGTGCACGCTACCAGGGCATTAATCGACTCTCGGCAGGAGTCCTCCGTACTAGTCAAACTGGATTTTAAAAACGCGTTCAACACCGTGAAGAGAGATCACTTGCTAAAAACAGTTGCAGAAGAAGCTCCCGCCATCTACCATCAAGTCAAACTGGCCTACGGTGATCCATCACACCTGATCTTACCCTCGGCATTGCTTACCTCGGCAGTGGGTGTCCAGCAGGGAGATCCCCTCGCTCCCCCTTTGTTCTGCCTTGCCGTGAAAGATCTGGTCAACTCCCTCGAAAGTCCACTTAACCTGTGGTATTTGGACGATGGTATCATAGGAGGTAGCGCCAGTACAGTATGTGAGGACATAAAGAAAATACTAAGCTTCGCTACATGCAGCGGCCTAGAACTGAACCCGACCAAGTGTGAAGTCCATATAAAAGGAATGGGCGCAAATGACACCCCTGTCATCCTGGATTTACTTCCGGGGTACCGTGTAGTTGGCGACGACCTAGACCTTCTTGGGGTGCCTTTATCCCCCGACAACCTCACCTTGACGATCGAGCGATGGAGAGAAAAACTCCAGGTCGGTCTCAACCGCCTCCCTCAGCTTGGCGCTCATAGGGGATTGTACCTTCTACGTTCGTGTTTCTCCGCTTCGAATCTGAACTACCTGTTCAGAGGTGTCAACTGTATAGTCTTTTCATCTCACTTGGAAGAACTAAATGTGAAGCAAGGCGACGCGTTGGAATCTCTACTTAATCTGCGGCTACGGGGCGACCCCTTAACCCAAGCATCACTACCGGTCGCAAGAGGCGGGTTGGGACTCCCCGAGGCAGTTTCCCTCTCAGTTGCGGCGCATATTGCCTCCCTGCATTCAGCGATCAGCGACATGGAGGCCATCCTAGACCCCCACGCTGTGGTGCATTTCCGATCTACGTTGGAAAAGACCCAAAATGAAGCCATCGCATTCTGCGGGGCTCTCCCGGAGACCCCTTCTCTTCAGTCTGCGTGGTCAGATTTGACACACGATCGTCGATGGAGCGACCTGTGGAGCCGAGCAACTTCCGACGCGGACAAAGCGAGGTTACAAGCCGTCTCCTCGCCGGGTGCAAGCGTATGGCTACACGCCCTCCCGAGTCCTCAACTGGGTACCCTTTTAGACGATGAATCTACACGAATATTAGTCGGTTTGAGAGTGGGAGCAGAACTGGTTTCCCCCCATCGCTGTGGTTGTGGTGACGAAGTCGACTCCCTAGGCCACCACGGTCTTTCTTGCGCCCAGAGTTCAGGCAGGATCGCACGCCACTCAGCCCTGAACGAGACGTTCTGCAGATGATTACGGTTGGCAGGCTACCCATGTGTGCTGGAGACCCCCGGCTTAGTCAGAGATGACGGAAAAAGGCCTGACGGAATGACTCTGACCCCATTCGATTAGGGCCAGATGCTGGTGTGGGACGCGACTGTTACCGACTCTTTAGCCCCTTCAATGGTCGGTACTGGCGCAGCCCGCCCTGGGCATGCGGTTGCCTTAGCGGAAACAGCCAAGTGCAGAAAGTACTCAAGCCTGGACTATCCCCACTTGTTCTCACCTCTAGCTTTTGAGACGTTAGGGGGACCAGGGTTGCTTACCAAAAAATTACTCAGAGACGTCGGGAGAAGATTGGTGGTTGCTACAAGAGACAAAAGAGCGGGGGAGTACTTACTGCAGCGCTTGTCGTTAGACGTTCAGAGGGGGAACGCCGCGTCGGTTAGAGGAACTTTGGCCAGGTGGACCAGTCCCATCTTGGACCTAGAGCCTTGAGTCGTTAGTTTTCAGTGCGTTATGTGACACATTGTGATAACAGACAACATGGACAAATAAATTTGCCGGCGGGCTATGTCGGTCCAAATATATATATATATATATATCAACGACTTCTTGGTCAGGATAAATCCCGCTTTAAATTTCTTGACATAGTTTTACAAATATGTTTCAGGCACCCACTCTTAGCAGTACATAAAGTTTGATAACCTAGTTTACGGAGCTGCGGTCAGCTCGCTCGTTTAAAAGGAATCTTTTTTTAAAGGGGACAAAAATGCATAATGCACACCCTTTAGTCTGGGCAGTGTGGAACTCTCAAGCCCACTAAAAGTCTGGTGATCCCCTAACCTACATGACCGGGATATGTGTGGTATTACTTCGGTGTTTAAAAGGAATCTACACCAATAAAATATGCAGCTAGTTTGTTGTTTTTGATCTCTAAGCAGTGTAATCGATACGCTTTTGTAAATAATTTAAATGGTATAAAGAAGACACATAGTAATTGTTATTTGAGTTAGTTATCTAGTACCTAGAGTACACGGGGCAACATATTGACGGTTTGCGTAACAGACGACGTATGTCTGTTCTTCCAATTTCCCGCAAGAACGTGAATCTCCATTACATTTTTCAAATACATATTGTCAGAGAATGTTGTCGTCTGCTAGAGTTAGGTGATATTTTTTGTCACTACGGTAGAGCTATTACAGTTACAACGAATTCCCCGCTCGCTTGTACCATGCAGAGCTGGTAGCAATTTCAGCAGTTCTTTGAGCACTTCTTCGGCAACTCTATAACAAGTAACGAGGGCGCAAGCGCATGTTCCGGCCAAATAAAGACTTCTCGTTCGCCTAAACGAGAAGGAAGCGGCACGGAAACCGAATGAAGCTATTAAAAACTGCTCGCAAGAAGTTCGCTTCACACAACTAGTATGTTTAGAACTTCTGAGAGTGAGCCACACGCTGACTAAGTGACAATGGCAGTGAGCTACTGCCGGCTAGCATAAATGGTGTATGCTGTTGGCTTTTGAAGACGGCATGCATTTTTCCTGTTTCAAAACGTGCAAGGTGGACCGCCTAAATCACGCGTATACTCTTAGAGGCGAGTTGATACCCGAGGCTCGTTCTGTAAGGAACCTTAGTGTACTCGTAAGAAACGACATGAACTGTGGAGAACACATTGCGCAGGTGGTGCGGTAAGCATTTCTTGTATGTAATCTATTGCTTAAAACATGAATTGTAAAAAATGTTATTTACTATGTAAAACTGTATAATACGTTGATTATGCCAAGCGACTGTACTCTTGTGCTGTATAAGCGCCTAGTCAATCATGAGATTCCGATTTTATGAATTCAGAAAGAACCGATCGATGCTCTCCGCTGATTATTGAGTTGCGGCTAGGGCTGACCTTTTACATTGCTCAACCATATACATTTCTTGTAACATCTCTATATATGCCAGGAACGCTTTCAACAGCTTTCCGTACAAGACAATACACGTTAGTGAGGAAAAGATCCTACATTATCTCATCTGGGTCTTCCGCTTTAGAACCTAGCGTATGATGACGTCCTCCGCCAGAATAGCCTTTCACGAGGGGTAAAGATGATCGCAGATGCAGATGATTTGGCAATCACAGCACAGGCAAAAAGTGCAGAAGATTTTAAATTTAACGCTAGTAAGACAATAGTATCTACGAGCAGATAGATAGACGAAACTAACTTAGTAATCGCTCCGGAGAAATTCGAGGTCATATTGCTAACGGCAAAATAGAAAGTGAGTTCCATCAGGCTATACCTGGTAGGGCAACAAATAAAGCAGATCGCGGAGGCCCGGTTCTTAAAAATACGCTTAGAGAAAATTGGCACCCAGAGAGCGGGAGCGTCGGAAGCCAAGAGGAGGCTTCTGGAGACGGTGGAACAACCTATCGCACTATGTGCAGCCCCGATCTACAATTCATCATATTTATTCACTTATGTTGAGTAGCATATCAACAACAAACAACAAATAATTAATTTGTAGTAATATATCAACAACATAACAACTCTCGAAGTGGTACGAGTATATATTAGGATTAAAAAACCCTCATAAGGGGGCTAATTCATTCAATGATTGCACAAAGGGGCATTCTGCAGCATGATATCTAGTGCAGACTTCCCCGCAGCGGTAACACAGTCATCACACTTGTCATTATACTCAGACCGTTTACATAGGGTGTCGTGGATGCGCAGCGTATTATGTTATCACATGACTGTTAGTACGGCCTTTCCACTCTACATTTCTTATTGTGTCGATGTTAAAAAAAATCCGGATCGAGTTCGGCCATCTTTACTTCCCAAATTTCATTGCATCCTTCAAAGGCGATACGGGGGAGGTAAAAACGAGAGCTCAAATCTTTGTGAGGAGCGGACAATCCGCGAGTAAGTAAGTGAGTTGCTTGCGCGTTGACGTGTGGAGTCCCAGAGTTCGTTTAAGAAAGACGGAGCACGGGCAGTGCACCAAGGAACTTATACCAGACCTCGGAGCCTGGCACGGCTGCAGCTAGTGGGAGATCTTGTACTACGTCACCCAGGTGCTCAAGGTGTGACCGTTCTAGTCATATAAGGTCAGAGTTCAGATGGCAAAGTGAAATGCGTGTGCCGTCTGCCCTTCGGGGGAATCAGACGATGCGGAGCATACTATCTATCGCTGTACAGCCCTAGAATGAGCCAGGGCTTCCTGAAGCCTAAGGCACCTGAGGGAGTTGCAGGGCAGCATTTGATTTCATTATAAGGCTGAAGATAACTCTAGAGCAGGACAGAAGAGGGGGAGTAGTCAATGTCCCAGTAGGGCGGGTCGAGACTGAAGCCGAGGGAGGGGGAAAGGGAGGGAGTGCAGCTAGACTCTTAGCGGGGTCTCGACGCACCTCTTTGGGCCCTAGCAACACAGGCGAGACGCGTAAAACGCTAAATAAATAAGTCTCCTTCCTTGCGGTACCAAGAATGCCTCGCAATTTTTAGTCTGGGGATGTTAGGGCTACGGAGGGGAGGAGCTTCACAGTTCCATAGAACTAGTTGTGAGACTTTCCTCTCCGGGTTTTCGCTTTGGGATCTCGCTCTTCTTTAGTGCCGTTTCTATGAAGCCGCTCAGCATGAGTTCGTCGGGTCTGGGAGACGATCGGCGCCCGCTAAGCTCGGGGTAGGTACTGGCGTGTTCTCCATTTGCTTCGTCGCGCGCGCACTCCCTCTTGAGATGTTCGTCAACGAGCCGCCCATATTTGATTCGGTCGGGATTTTGTTCAACGGGATTGTGCGGGTACCTAAAAAAGTAGCAGCCCGGCGGGCTATGGCTTTGGCACAGGCGTCCCGCGCTTCCGTGAGACCACTATACGAATAAATTTATTTGTGTACAATGGCCCGATGCGTCCGAATCATATTAATCACGTCGAAGTCTCCCGTCGAGGCTCCTTAGAGTAAGCCGTCGTTAGCATCAATGCACTCCTTTTAGAAGTGAGGAACCGTCATCACCGACAAGGAGCAATTCGGTCGCTGCGACTTCAAGGCTCCGGCGAACTCAGACACCTTGCCGAGAAAAACGTCCTTGTTGAATTCCATGCATTCGTATCCACAGATGGCAATGACGTGAGTTGGCTGTGGGTTTTTCTCCAAGAAATCCTGTGCTTGTATCAATGCCGTAGCTGCATCTGACTTCGAATACACACGGGTTACTAACGGGGTCTTCTTCGGTAATTGTTCCAGTATTTTACCCTTCAGCTGACGAACGGTTATATCTCCAACAATCAACACCGATTTTCGAGGTACCTGGGGGCTACGCTGACTTCTACCCTGCTTACCAATCTCAGTTGGTTGAGTAACACTATCGGACGCATCACGCGATGCGTTCTAGGTCTGTTTGCTAAGTTAGCCACACGTTCTTCAAGAACCCTCAACCGTAGCGCTAAATGGGTAGCAAAGTTCGCAAAATCACTTGTGAGGGGTTCTTTGTCGAGCACTGCCAAAACCTTCTCGGTGGTCATTTTCGCAGCCGGTAATAAGAAAAGACGACAAAGCCACAATGCACCGCGTCTTCCGCTGGGGTCCTTTTTGTCACCGAACTTGCAAGCTATGTGAAATACCACGTCTACATCCTCCGCACCTAAGTAGAACACCACTCAAGCAGTCACCACATCTACTACAACCCATTTCGACTTCCGTTGTATTAGAATTCTTTGTGTTTGTGGACATTATTGAATCAACAGAACGTGTCTTGTTTGTTGATGTTGTCGAGTCAACCGAACAGTCCGAAGCTCCCCGCGTCCGCGAATTCGAGCGGTCCACCGTGAATCCGTGAACACGCTATACGACGGAACAACAGCCGCTTCAGTCAGTCTGCGCTGCCAGCTAGTGCCGGAGAAGACGATAGGAGGGAGTGTGGAGGAGTGGTGGAGGGAGAGCACGTTCACTTGCCAGCCGGCCTACTCAGAACCGATCCTCGGTTCGCTACAACGGACGCATAACACGCTCCAACATACGGCACTCATTTTGTGCACTGGTTCAGGGCGAATCCGAGTGCGCGCACAAATCCAGCAATGCACAGCGATGAACACCCAACTTACGATGTTTTCTCGAGAGCACAACTGTCGCGTGACCGAAGCGGATTAGCGCGCGAAGCGGTGTATTATAAGCTTATACACTGGATCTAGAAAACAAATTCCTCGAGCAACACTTAGCCCAACGACCTCACAATCAATTTTTTGAACACCAACTGAGTTCATAAAGGCTTCTAAAATTAACAGAAATCGCCAAAAATCGACGAGAGCAGTCAGCACCGATGCACATCGGCTGAAACCGAAACCGGAACTTAATATATATATATATATATATATATGATGAGGTCGTATTACAAATGTCTCAAGTCTGTGGGTTGGGAGCCAAGTTTTTAATGAGTATGCAAGTCCTACACTATCCAGACTAGTGTAGCTCTTATATATATATATATATATATATACATCAAATAGTACAGTTTATTTATATGACTTTATTCTAGCACTTGGCGTATATGTGTATATATATATATATATATATATACATGTATGTGTGTAGGCTGATGACAATGGGCCGAATGGAGCACGAGAGAGAACCAGCAACAACGACAACAGGCGCGTTGTCATTTTGTTTGCCTGTGCCGGCGCGGCCGTCTCTTTCCGCATCGCTACCATCATCACAATCTCCCTCACGTCCTCTGCAGGCGCGCGTGCAAAGGTGCTCGGCCGCCATACGTTCGGACGAACAATGGCCACAACAGCAGCAGCAGGAGACGGGCCGCCAATCCACCGGGCAGGCGCAAGCAAGCGATTCGCTTAGCTAGACCCAGTTGCTCGCCGCTGGTGCCGCTTCTGCTGCTGCTGCTGTTGCTATGGCAGTGCCCTAACGCTATAGCACTGCCCTGACAACAGCCGTTTTGCCGCCACTCCCGGCGGTCGGGCAGGCGGGCCCCGAAAAGGGACCATGAAAGCGGTGACCGTGCTGGCTGCCGCCTTCACGACATCCACGACAGCAAAGGCAGGGCCCTCGAGGAGGACGAGGAAGAGGCCGACAACGACGCTGACGACGACTGGAGGACAGGAGAACATGAGAATCGGACAGCTAAAGACGAAGGCCCTACTTACACCCGACCATAGCAGGCCCAACCGACGCGGGCTATAGGGCAGCACGGTGTGTTGTCACCGTGTGCTCGTGGTCGTAGCTGCTGTAGTCGTCACCTTCTGCTTTGTCGTTGTCGTCGTCGCCGTCGTCATTTTCCTGGCTGGGTACAACAAAGATTCAACGAACGAACGGACGAACCCACGCACGAGCCAGCGAGAATACGGGCGAACCCATACAGCAGCCACGAGCGAAGGGCGGGGAGCACCATACTTTTTAGAACAATAGAGCACAACGTGCAGAGAGAACGTTGTCCGTTGTTGTTCTATCGCTGTTCGGCGACCACAATGGCGGCTCGTGCCACGATGAGCTGGTGGTCATGCTGCAGTGTCACACCCTTGCCGACGTTCGAGCAGAACGGGCGGCTTCCTGCGGTTGCCTTCAGGGCCAGACAGCCGACATCACAATTTCCACCACCAGGACCAAGATTTGCTTTATCATCATCATCAGCATTATCATCACCATCGCCGTAGTCGTCATCATCAGCATCATCATAATTTTCGTCGTTAACAACGCCATCAGCATCATTACCACTGCTATCAGGGCCAAACACCTCATCCGAGGCTCTTTTGAACACTGTAGACACCACCTACTTCTATACATGAATGTAAATTTTTTTCCCCTTAACGTCCTTGATAGCAAGAGAGTATTTCCCGTACGTCGAAATCAGTCAGATATCATTTTATGGAAGACATACCCATCAGCCGTCATTGGATGACGCAAGCAGGCAACAAAAAACACAAACTGGTTGGCTGGAAGAAACTGCGTCATGTCAAGTATCGCCAACGAAGACGCCTGACAGTAATTGTTAAAGTATAGCCGTCTATCGACAATATTTGTTGTACAATGCCCTACGAGCGGTTGTAATGAAGCTTTGCCTAATATACAGTAGATGCAACTTTAGAAAGATATTCAACAGCATCATCTCTGTCTGCCCGCTTAACACTTTCCGATCAAGCGATCACACAGCGGTGGTCCTATACCGCTTGCTTTCTAACATTTCTGCTGTTGTTATCCATGCATCAAGTCCCCTTTCAGGGCACCCACTCTGCCGTTCTCTAGGCCTCGATATCATCAATCGTTCATCAATTTATCATAGTAGACTTCGTGTTTCTCACCCTTCCTACCGCCCACGGCCCGCGTTGTGGTATATACGAGTATATATATATCGAGAATGGCCACGCGCATTCAGTGCCCACGCATCAATGATTTCTACTGCTGCCGCTATAGCGGCAGTTCCTGGATTTTCTCACTAGGCTCGCTGTTGTATCGCTGGGACCGTATATGCCCACGCAAAAGTGCCCACAAACACAAACATTACCACAGCAGCGTCCTTACTACTGCTATTATTACAGCAACTACTACTAGAGCAGAATAATCATATCGTGAGCGAGAAAACCTTCACGACGACGACAACAACAACAACAACGACCGTGATAGTCAGACATGCACCCAGGGTTCCGCAGCGTGTCACTCACTGAATACCGAATTAAGCTATGCCCACACGCCGATCCGCCTACATCGACTCTGACGTGGTAACCCAGCTTGCGTATGTGAGCATCCGTCTATATAGCTATTTATCGAGGCATGCCCGGACAGCAAACACCAGTTGACCAGAACTCGCGCACGTCCCGGTTCGCCTCGATGACCTTCTCCACACATGACAACAAGGGAGCAATATATATATATATATATATATATATATAGAGAGAGAGAGAGGTAACGCGGAAACTGTCATAAAGCTCTACAAGAAAATGCGCATTGCCACCTGTCAAATTTAGCAGTGCTAAATTTAGGATACATTTAGTGGTGATAGTCCTACAGTGCATGTGGCAGCGTGGCCTAGGAGTTTATCCAAGGTTGTCATCTACCGGGGTGTCGCCGGTTTGATCTTGTTAATGGCCGAATTTTCTTTGAGCGATACTCGTCGTGAGAAGATGATACACCATATCGCCAAGAGTCAGCTCTGATGCTGCTAAAAGGAATCTCGAGGAAACCCTAGATATCTCAATATGCTCGGTCCTCACTGTATTGAATATATGCCTCAAGGCGATTCCAAGCCCGTAGGGAATGGAGGATAGTATAGAATTAGAAACAACCTCCTTAAAAATGTTTAGAAGGTATATGCAGTGTACACCATAGAACGCATCCACATCCTGTGTATGTAAAATTGGTTAAACTCATTTGTGACTAATAACGTATAATAAAACTGTTAATAGAACTAACGTTTGTACTACATCGATAGGGGTTGCCCACACAAAAAGTGGGCAAAAAAAAACATTTATTAGAATTTATTCAGAAATTGTCTTTATTGTTTAAACACTGGTTCCATCGCTTCGGCGGCAGGGCAATAGCGTACATTGATTGAGATTGCGGTTTAAATAAGTCCTGCACTACTTCCTTCACGTCTTTGTCGAAATGCAAATTTATATTCCGTGCAGGAAGAAAGGGATCACTTAGAATTCAGGCTCAACGGTAATGATAATGATATTCGTAATAACAATAATCCGGGATGAGAACAGGCTAAGGCGCAAGCCACAAACCAATAGGGGCGCTCAGTAATGTCCGTAATTCAGTTCGCTAATGGCCTTTGTAGCAACAATGAGCAGCAATGAAACGTGTTCCTTCAAGGAAAAAATGTTATTACAAGCCTACCAGTAAGTGTGCCTATAAACATTGTAATAATGACAAGTAACCAATAAACATAAACATAGTCATATCTAAAAAAAAAAAAAAAAAAAGTAACCAATATGTCGCGTATGATTACAAGTTACCCACTAAGCGCGACACAGTGGTTGAATGGCGACAGTTCTACTCTAACTCCTAACAAAGCTCAACAAGCGAGTGTTTAGCTGTTTCGCTACATTCGTGGTAAAAACACCGCAAATACTAAGCGCGGCCGTTCTCCCGAAGTGCCAACACATTTCGCTTTTTTTCGAAGCACAATCGCCAACATGTGGCTAATTACCGTACTGGTAATAGGCGTTACACCGCGATCGATATGAGCTACGCGCAGAAAACCGACGCAGGTCGTTGTTGACAGTTGCCTTGACAACAACCACGTACGTCTGACGTTTCCACAAGTATTACAAAGGATGACCACAATGATGATGATGATCATTGTTAACATAAACAAATTATTACTACTATTCTCACATTGATTAGTCATATTACCACCACTCAACGCGTGCACACGCACACAGTAGCGAGGCGACATGTAGTATCTTCGCTCGTTGCCGTTGTGTCGCCCTTGACCTCGCCCGATTGAAGTATCTGTTGGGCTGTTTACTTGTAATTGACGTGTGTACAAACGTGTGCATTCTACCTGCAGCGCGCAGTCTGGACATTGGCTGATAGAGAAAAGGCGGAGCACAAACATTTTATGAGATTTTACCTCAAGAGACCTCCGCCTCCACTCTCACGCTCTCGAACTTCTCGCTACTCTCTCCGCGACATCGTTGACCTAGGCCATTCGTCCTCAGTTACATTGACCTTGGACTTTTTGGGCCCGTTTTTCGTCCATACTGGACGACGCAGATAGAGGTCCGACCGTGTCGGGGTTCTACCACTACTGCTGTCGGTGCACTGCAAGTGGTTCGAAGGCGTGCGAGCAGCAGCCGTGCTGCCTAGTTGAATCCAGATTGATGAAAACATATGTGCGCGCTCGGATGCGCTTCAGTGTGCGTCTGTAAGCGAAATGGAGGTGTCTATGGTTGTGAGTGTGTGGGTGCCGCGTTCGATTTTGGGCCCGCCTCAGGGGGCATTCTAGCTTCTCCGTGTCTGACGAAGACGCTGGTGAAGCAACAATCTTCAAATCCACTTCTGACAGCCGCGGCCAATCGGCTCGGCGGAGCTGTGCAGATCCTGCCAGGAACCGCCGGGCCCAGTTGGCAGGACCGGCGGGTCTGCCATGCATCTGCCGTTTGGCCTAGATTGATGAAGAGGCACCGGGGCCCTCCAGGGCCTATTCCCTTCCCTTTGCTCCCTCTCACCCCTTTTCTTTCTTGCTCTCTCTCTCTCTCTCTCTCTCTCTCTCTCTCGCACGCTCTGTTTAGCTGCATACATATTTATCTCTGTCTCTCTCTCTCTCGCTTCTATTGCCCGGACAGAAGCTGTCGCTGCTGATGCACTGGTGGAGTCCAAGCCGCTTGGTTGATTCTGCTCCGACAGCGGTTGCCGCTTGACCCACTCCTGCTGGCCCGACACTCACTGCACGGACCACTCTGTTAGATAGATTGCTCTATCTGTCTGTCTATCCTATTTCGCCTTGACGTGTGAGTAAGTACATCTGTTCTGAAATAGTGTCTACACAGACGTTCTGTCCGGCCTACCAGCTCATAATGTATCGCACGTGTATATGTGTAAGCGCTCCTTATGTTTCGGTTTATGGGTATGAGTAGCTCATGCACTATATATATATATATATATATAATCATACAATGGTTAAATCGGTAGGTATAATAGCTTGTTTTTAGTGTTTTTCCAAAAAACTAAGTGTTTATTTATTTAATTTATATTTACTTTACATGCCACATAATCTATATATATATATATATATATATATATATATAGGGTGTACATATATGAAAAGATCAGCTTATATATATAGGGTGTACATATATGAAAGGACCAGCTTATATATATATAGGGTGTACATATATGAACGGACCAGCTTATATATATAGGGTGTCCATGTATGAACGTAAGCTTGTTTTCCAATGGGATGAAATAGAGGCCACTATACAGCACAAACTATACAGGCACTGGCATACTTGAAGGAGGCATGTGGGGTCTCGGCAAATGGCCATTGGCAAGGTAATGGTTGTCATCTGGGAAATGATGGTGGTGTTTCAGTTTCATATTCTCATCTAACTCGTTAAACAGTATCACGCACATTAGCCACAGCCTGCACACGTGGCTAATCGATGCATCTTGACTGTCTCTCGTAAGCATGAGCTCCGGAAAAAGAATCGTACTTGAACTAATCGGTGTCATAAACTTTAATATACCGAAAAAAGCAATACAGCTGCTTATTTAGACGGTCGATTTTTGGTCGTGTATGTTGAACCTAACCGCAACCAATTATGACCCATCTAGCCCTGGAAGAGATTTTGCAAACAGCAGGCCTTCTCACTAAGCGGGACGCGGCTAATCTAATGTATAGGAGATGTAAAATGGCCAAAGAGAGCTATAGTTTTATCCCGCAGCGAATGGTAGAATTTTGTATGGGGCGCAAGAACATCGCGTATTCTAAAATGCCCTTTACAGGTTGCAGAGCTGATGCAACTGCGGCCAAAGAAGAAACCAGGAACAAACTGATTATACCGCTACTTTACTATAATTTTGAGGTGTTACCTTTTCTATATAGAAGGTTCTTTATAGAAAGCAAATGTTTATATATATATATATATATATATATATATATATATATATTTTTTTTAAGACGATATAATATAACGCTTCAAGCGATTTAGGCATGTTGTTGGTGTAGAGCTTTCTCAAACTGCCTATACCTTCTCCTTAGCGCCAGGATATTTGAAGGGAGTCTAATAAAGTAGTGCAGGCATATGTATGACTCAGCTAAGGTTTTTACAACACAACAAGAAATATCATTTATGGAAAAAAGGGTTTGACACTTGAGCTGAAAGGCTCGCATTCGCGTTATGAAGGGTAAATAACCTTAATAGTTAATTTTATTTAATCACACATTAAATACATTGAATTTACTTTATACCTTAAAAATGTAACGTTTCATTTTTACAGGTCCAATAAGTTCCTTATTCCTCTAATACAAATCTCAAGACTAAATTCTTCAAATTATGACTATTTAGTGAGTTCATATAGAATCACGTGTACGCCTAGAATCTATGAAAGTTAAAAATGATACAGTAGTAAGAGTGTACTTCTTCGATATGAAGGATTTTTCCGATCAGCGAGATCTCTGCCATTTGCACCGGTTACGCTGGAATTGTCTGGTATGGTACACTACCTATTGGTGTAAGAGAAAAGAGGAAAAATACCGAATAAAATTCAATTTCACCGTAACGGTTAATCTGGCATACGGCCAAACTGTGACGGCCATTTTCTTGTTTGTCATTTGCAGCAATGTTTTAGACATCTAACAGAAAAAAGTGAGTAAAGGAATCCTAGTACATGGGGTTGCATCGAAATCATCTTGGAAAACGACCTGCGAAGAATTGCGTTTACAAGATGGGCGACCTGGCTCGCACAGAGCAATATATGAGTTTTAATTTTACGACACACACGAAGCGGAGAAGCCGATCGTTCGGGACAATACAACACAGCTATTACAGAGGAACCAAACCCGGCGGATCGGCTGAGAGTGCATACTCCTTCGAGTCGAGTGTTATCGCCCCGATGAGCTGAGAAAGCCTGCTGGTACAAGCGACAGGACACATGTTTATTCCGAACTTTGCTTTGTAACAACGTATTTCTCCTGTACCCTTTAATGATAACTAATGTAGCACTGGTGTCAATATCACCTCATATTCTAACATTTGTTGACGGCACGCGTTCTACATATGACCAGAGGCCAGCACGCGGCTTTAATATACCTGTGCTTAAAGCTTTATTATACACATGTGTGATTACATATCATCTGTATGCCATACGATGTACTCATACTCCGTTTGAGTGAAGCTTAGTATAACTGATCTTTTCAATTCCTGCTTTACAAACAAACGTTTTGCCTAGAAGCACGATAATTATGCCTTTCATATAGTTCCTGTTCCAGGATGTGTTGGTTTTCGTATCCGCCGTTCTTGCTACCCCCTTCGAGTGACTTCCCTTCCCGCATTATCTGCACTCGCAAGTTCCTATACTAATACACGTTTCTGGTCTCCAGCTGCCACCGTCGCCTTTACTGTAGCATCTCTAAATGATCAGTCAGTGCTTGAAGTTGCTTGCGTGAATATATATATATATATATATATATATATAATCGTCAAGTTAGGACGCAAAGAGACATTTTATTGGTCAGCTAAATCAAAATGAAAACACATAACCAAATAGAGTATTGTGAACACCCCGGCGCATGCATTATTAGCAAATGTGCATGTAATGTAACCTCTGTTCACTCAGTTCATCGCTTCGATTCGACGATAAACCATAAGTTATAAGTTCATTTCGAAATATGCGTACCGAGGTACGCAAGTACCTGCCCAATATAGTGAGACAATTATACAGTTAGTGAGACAATACTCGTATAGTGAGCACGTCAACATTTCTGCTGTACGGCGTATTGCCTTACATTGTGTCTTTTTGATGAGCGACATACAGCGGTTTGAGCGACTTACAGCTTGTTTTGCGGTGTAACTTCTGATTGAAAGAAGTATGATGGCATACTGTTTTTCTTACTGGATCTAACACTTAAAAGTGGAAATGTTATTTTTTCTACCTTAACAATAACCTCTGGGTCGCTCGCGGGCCAGGTAGCTGTTCTTTTTGCGATTGATTTTCGCATTCATGGTGAACATCCTTTCGTCAGAGACAAATCCAGCATGTTGATTTATACTTGGGAGCGTTTAACAGTAAGCACGTTTGTTGGCGTGACTGACCTTAGGCATAGCCGTAAATTTCACGATCTTTATAACGTACGACAAGATCATACCAGAAGCTTTCGTGAACAGTCTGTTCTAATAGACATCTAGAAACGGCTACATTTTGTCCTCAGGGAGCATAGTGATGCTCGAACGTCGTCTGTAGTTAGTGTATTTATCTACACGATACCATTTTTACAATACCATTCACCGTGGGTCTTCCGGTCATTGATCTGCCATGCTTGCCGTGTGTTTGTATTTTTCATAAAATAAGTTTTCGTCTGCAACTAAAGTTAGCGGATGACGAGCGCATACTTGATACGACGAGCAGACCGCAAAATTTTGAATTTTGCGCTGTGTTGAGCTACACACTGCTGCTGAACTGCCGCGGAAACGCCGCCTGACGTTAATTCCACCGTTTGCGGTGATGTGTGATGCTCGTGGGCCGTTCTGATGCCGGGAAAAGGGGCTGCTCCCTATATCCAGGGTTCTCCAGAGGACGCCGTCCAGTCCGACTGCAGTTTCGTTTTTGTCTCAAGTTGCGGGGCGTTCGGTTGGCGTATCGATTGACGGTGTACACCGCCAAATTTACCGTCACGCTTTTATATTTATGTTATTCCGCTTGGAAAAAGGCTAAAAAAATCCGCTTGGAGTTTATTTCATTCTCAAAACTCTAGGATTATCTGAGGTTTTTGGAGCATGGCTGCCATAAACGTCACCGGTCTATTGACTAAGGCTGTGGACTTGATTGTGGGCAACCAGGACCTGGTCCAGCCAACATTTGCAAGATACACGCCGCAGCGGATGCCATCAATGGGATAGCTAATAATGCGGGTGCAAAGAACGGACCGCCTCTGAACGTCTGTCGCGGAGGCCACGGCGATGTACGCGGAGCCAGTGTGGGTCGATCTAGCTGTACGAATTGCTTATCAGAGATGAGCTTGCCTATAACTCGAAAGATTACCTATCTTCATTTGTTGGTTTCGAAACCGCTGTCAATTGTATATGTTTAACTGTTTGAAGTGGATACGTACACTGAAAACAAACACAATACTTTTCCAGCAATCGTCACAAATAAAAAAAGCTTCTAAGACAATCAATCAATATATATATATATATATATATATATATATATATTCGCGTTTATAACGAAAAAAAAACGCAAATAGTAAGTTCCGCATATCACCGAAAACAAGCATTCTTTACGATCTAGTATTCGCAAACGATGAATCCGTCGACAATGTCGTTTGTTCTCCTGCTCCCATTGCTAGTGATCGTAACATGGTCAGCTTCACGATAGCTCCGGGCCCACCTCCTCCTCTGTACATTCCGACCTTCCTGGACTATGCCAACAGAGACTACGATGGGATGGTCTGCAATCTTCTTGCTACCGACTGGAACTTTTTTTTCTACCTGCACGAACTCTAAGGAAATGTATAATCGTTTTATCGAGTACATGCACATGCTGCAGGACTCGTTGCTGCCATGCAAAACTGTTGGCGGGGCGCACAGGTTCGACTCAGTTATGCAACGTCTCACGAATCGTCTAGCGACCTTAACTGTTGAAGCTACTACTAAGACCATTCAAAAAGAACTTTAAAAAGTTCTGCATCGTAAGAGAATCATCGAGGAAAGCTCCATAGCTCAATATGGAAACCAATCAACAATCCATAAATACGTAAGAAAACGGCTCAAAATCAAAGACAGTGTTGGCGCAGTCAAAAGGCAGGAGGAATCGTTTGCTACTGAGAACTCCGAGAAGGCTGAATTACTCCGTGACGTCTTCGCCTCAACTTATCCGTCTCCTAGTGAATTAGCAGAGCGCTCCCGTCGGCCGCAACCTGATGTACATACAGCAGAAAATCTCAAATACGTTGAAGACGTTGACAGCTCCCCTGAAAACCTGACTCGACATCTCAGGAAGCTCTCAAATAAACAGAGCGAAACACCGGATGGTTTAAGCGCGTTCGTATATAAGCGATGCGACCGTTCAGTATGTATACCTTGATCGCTAACATTCCGACATTCTCTTAAAGAAGGAACTGTACCCGATTTGTTCCGCTGTGCCATCGTGAGCCCGGTACATAAGAAAGGGGACAAGACTGATGCACAAAACAAACGTCCTGTATCGCTTACTTCTGTTGCCAGCAAACTCTTTGAGAGCGTAATCGCTGAAGCCGTTTACAACAACGCTAATCTTCAGGGACAAGAGAACTTCAAGAGAACAGTTCGCCTATCGACCAGGCTACTCTACGGTACTGCAACTCCTTGAAACACAAAATGATTGGGCCTTGATGCTAAATGACAGCAAGCCATTTGATTGCATATATTTTGACTTCAAATCGGCATTTGAAACGGTCACACATAATAAATTCCTGCAGGTCTTCCGTAGTTATGGTGTCGGCAGCAAAAATAGTTGAGTGGGTAGCTGCATTCTTACGTAGCAGAACTTTCCGCGTACGTGTCCATGACTGCCTATTATCCTGTGCTCGAGTTACTTCTGACTGTCCACAGGGCACCATACTTGGGCCGCTTATGTACATATTGTACACTGATTCATTGAAACACATCGTCCCGAAACATGTACATATGAAAATTTATGCAGACGATATTAAATGGTATACTATTGTTGATGATGATGTTAAGGCTGCGGCTTTACAAGCAGTATTAGGTAACTTCTTTGAATGGGTTTGTAAACTTGATCTCAAATTGTCCGTACAAAAGTGCGCTATTTTACATTTTGGTAAAACAAATCCTAGGTACTCCTATACCCTTGGCTGTGAGAATCTACAGTCTGCAACGATCATGAAAGACTAAGGTGTTTTAACTTGCACTAGTTTAAAATATAGCGCACATATAACGGAAACTGTCGCCCGCGCATCCAGGAAAGTTAACTGGATTATGCGGACGTTTGTACTGTCGGACGAAAGCCTTTGTAAACAGCCTTTTGCATGGCGCAGTATCCACCAAGCGCGCAACTGTAACAACTTATCTGGAAAATAAATATCCCCCCGTTTCGGGGTGCTTTTAATAAAAATTCCTATAGCATGCACATGCACAGAAACGTACGCATAACGTAGGAACGTACGGTTGCAAGTTAACCTACTAACTTATCTGCAGGCGACTGCGTCATAAGTAAGTTAAATACGACCTTTCTGAGAACATTTCGACGAACTTCTATAAGCGAAGCAGTATACTGCCTTAATAAAGAAAAAACGAAACTTATTAGGTCAGTTAAAACAAAATGGTTATACCACTTTATACCGCTGCATAAAGTGTAACAAAGCTAGTAAAAGAACGGCCTGTCTGGTGGAGCAACTGAGAAATTTGAATTAAACGATCAGAAGGATGTGGATGAAGCATGCAAGGTAGTCTTGCAAATCCAACTGAAGTGTTGTTGCCGTCTGTCCGTTTGTAGATTGTTGATCTGCGTATCGGTCGATTGACAACGAATAGATAGAGAAAGGGTAATGACCGGCAGGCACGCTGGCCACTGGTGTGTGTGTGTGAGGCTGAGTGACTGGCCCAAAATGACTACTGTGTACCAGTGAAGAATAAGAAAAAGAACAGGACGACACGTCTTGAGGCAGCAAATACTAACGCACACGTGCATAGAGTCACGTGCATACAGTCACACAACCGCCTACATCGAGAGAGCAACGCCGAGCACCGCCAACTGGATACGGAAGGGAAGCTTGGTTTTTATGAGGCAACCCAGCTGTCTTTTAGGCCAGCTTCTACCTAGCTCACTGACCCAGTTTGCCTGCTATGGTGGCGTGTCGGGACCGTTGGTGTGCGTGCGGCCACTGGGGCCCGCGAAGGCGAAACGCGCCTCAGTGGCCCTTAGTTCCCCATCGCAAACTAAGAGGAAAGTTGGCCCTTCGGTGGTTCGGAGGTGTTCCGATCAACTAAAGCGACTAAACGGCGACTGGGCGGCAGAGGCGGAAATGGTTGCGACGTCGACCAGCGCCGGCGGGGAGGAGATGAGGGGAATCACTGGCTACATGATGATGATGATGAGGAGCAGAAGAAGAAGAAGACGAAGAAGCGCTCTTGTTAAGTACATCACGCCCCAGCGGCGAGACCAACGAAAGGAGGAGAAAGACGAACAACGAAAAGAAGAAAAGAAGAGATAAAGAGCAGGTAGACAAAGGGGAAAAAGGAGGTTCAGGAGGTCATCGAAGAATCTCTATCCGACCAATGCCACCAACCGGTGGTGTCTTCCTCCACTACTCACTACTACTACTTACTACTACTACTACTGCTTTAGCTGCTGTCTCGGCTGAGGTTAGAGCGTTCCACTTTAGTTCAACGGGACACTAGCTACAGGGGCGCTAGTGACTGCAGGCTTTCAGTAGTTGGCTCCTACTGGTGGTACATCGATGCCAGTGGCGGATCGACCTCGAGCCCTGAGCGTCCGTAGCGGTGATCAGACGGCGGCCGCCTCGACAAGACATAGAGGAAGCAAAAACGAACAAAAGGAAGGCACAAGAGGTAAGGGAGAAAGGCTGCGGCGACGACGGCGACGAAGAAGACAACACCCCGATATCCGCCAGTGGTAGAGCGGCCTCTGGGAAGAAGAACCCCTGCATTTACTCGCTTCTGTGCGAAAGCAGAAGCTGTGCAAGTTGTAAGTGGCAGCGACGATCGCAGCAGCGGAATCGACCGAGCGGCAAACGGAGACACCCCGCCTTGTGAAACAATTGAGCCGCATCGCAAGCCGGAGCGGGCATGGATCGTGGGGTTGGGAAAGAAGCCGGACATCAACGGCAAAGACAGAGATGACACAATCGTCCATTGGCCCTCAGCCTTAACAGTGTTCAACGTGAGCGGCTTCAAGTGTGACAACGACATCAGCATCGAATGATGAACGTGAATGTGCGCATATATATACATATACATAAAATGCGTCGAGATCAAGATGTTCTAACTAAGGTTGTACCGTAGATGTATCAACGTTATCACATTTTCCTAATCAGCTTGGCGGTTGCGATTTCGTTTGATAGCTTTTCCCGTGCAACGTATCGGCGTGATTTTTAAAAATTGAGAAAAAAGAGTTTCGAGTGGTTATCAAGCATTTTTATTTCAATGGTTGGAATGCGACCCAAGTAAAAATTGAGTTAGACGAGACGTACAGTGACTCTGCGCCATGTTTTGCCACTGTTTCCAACTGGATTAATGTGTTAAAAAGAGGTCGCAGGAGCACCGAGGATGAACTACGTCCAGGAGGCCAAAAAACGGCAACTGATGAGGAAAACGTAGAGAAAGTGCGAAAAATTCTTGGCACAGATAAGCGAATGAACATTAAGGAAATAGCGGAGGCATTAGGGATTAGTTTAGGCAGTGTGCATTTTATCCTACACGAAAACTTGAAGATGAAAGAGCTTAGAGCAAAATGGCTGCCGCATTTGCTCAACCAAGGCCAAAAAGACGCGTTTGTTTTGGCTTTACAGCGAAATTTGGCCAAGATGTTGAACAATCTGTCGGATTTTTGGTGCAGATTCATGACCGTCGATGAAAGCCGGGTTCATCACTACACTCCCGAGACCCAAGAAGCATCTTGCCAATGGTGTACACCTGATGAAGGACCTCCGAAGAGGGTGCGGACAACGGCATTGACCGGAAAGGTGATGGCTACAGTTTTTTAAGACCAACGTAGAATAATGCTGGTCGACTACCTTGAGAGCTGTAAAACGATCACAGGAGAATATTATGCAAGACTGTTGGACTGCCGTTAGCAAGAACTCATCGTGAAACGGCCCACTTTGCAGAAGAAGGTTGTCCCGTTTCACCAGGGCAATGCTCCTGCACACAAGTCCCGGCAAGCATCGGCAAAACTGGCCCAACTGAGGTTCGAACTTATTGAACAACCCTCCTATTCTCCAGACCTGGCCCCCTCTGATTATTTCCTCTTCGGACATTTGAAGAATAGTCTCGGTGGAAAGCGTTTTTCCAGCAATGAAGAGGTTAAGGCTGCTGTCAATGCCTATTTTCAGTCTAACGACGCGGAATTCTACTCAAGAGGCATGAAAGCTCTGAAATCTCGGTGGGAAAAGTGTATTGAGCTTCTCGGGGAGTATATCGAATAAGAAAAATTTAAAAACATGATTTGGAAAATTCTCGGTTTTCATTCTAAGAACTTATTGAACTACCTGTATATGAGTGCAGATAGAGAGTGGTGGCATGATCTGGGCAGATATTGCGCAATCCTGGCTTTTGGTGTGCTTGCTCGGAGGTCGATCTCGGGTGTGGAGATCTCTTTATTGTGTTCGAACACGTCAGCACTGTTTATATTACGCATTAGAAGAAAAGATGATACATTTTGGTGACGCACTGGTGATCTATGCTTGGTCATTCTATGTTGTCATCGACAAAAGGCTAAATAAAAGACGCACAAAAACAACATTTTCAAAAGGACAAGATCTTTTACATTCTGGACGAAAACCGAAATTTTGCGAGGTCTTATTTTTAGTTTCAGCTAACTGTCAAATTTAAACTTACAGTTATAAGAGGGACAAGGACGAGACCACATAATAAACTGAGCATACACGCCTCTTCGATATAAACTTCATCTAAGAGACATCCAGCGTTGGTTTGTGAAAGGGTCATAATGAAGAATGCTTGCAAAAATAAAAATCGTCAAAATGTTTACTCTTTACGTGGAACAGATTAAAAATTGCCACTACGCTTATATGACACACATTCTTGAGATCATACAAAATTATAGGGAACATTTTAGTAAAAAAATCAACACCGATTTTAGTCGTGGTTTTGTTTTGTTTTTTTCGTTGTTCCGTAAGGCTAGTGCCCGCGTACGGTTTTTCATGGCTGATTTTTAATCCACTTTGGCATGAACCTTGGATAAATTGGGAACCATGAAAACTAATTTAAGAGTGGCCAGTCTGGGTCTCGAACCCAGGCCCCCGAATGCAAGGCAAAGGCTTTTGCCACTTAGCCATCTTGCTCTGTCAAAGGTTGTAAAGTGATAAGCCTTTATTGGTGGAAATATTGCATAAATATTGGTGCAAGCGTCAAAATATGTTGGGCCTTTCCCGGACGGCTCTCACAGCAGTGGATATTCTGGCGATAAGATCCTGAATAGAATTAACAGGGGTGTCGTATATGACTCCTTAAATGGCACTAGAGAAAGAAGTCTAGGCTTAACAAGCCCAGTCATCGCGAGAAATGAGCCCGTGCAGCTCACTATTTTTATTCTTGAAGGTAACGTCTACGTAAACCTGTATTATAGCGATTAGGTAAGGGTCAATAAGAGGGTTGACATTGGCGTGCAGTTACGCGCAGGTCATATGCGGATTCCCAGTAATAATAATTATGTGCATTAAACATTCTCTTTTGTGCAAGCAAGGCTGGATCCGCAATGAGCACGCGTAAAGGGAACTCGTCCTGGGGGTTTTCTTGTAAAAACTAGCGACACTAATCAGCACACGGCAATCCTAGACCGCAGAGCTGGAACTTGCTAAACCCAGTGCGCAGGAAGATCTTCGTTGATTAGCACGTTGTGGACGAAATCGCTAGTTTAGCGTTTTACCGTCCATCACGATGCACATATAGTTGAGCCTGCGTTTTACAATAAACGATGGAACAGCACAGCGCCCCCCTCAGCGGAGACGATGCTCACACCGTAAACACTAGCCCAAACCCTGCTATGAAATCTATGAGAATATCCTCTTTTGCGTAATCTTGTTATTTGCGTAATCTCTCGTTAGTTCCTACAGCTCAGTTTAGCGCAGCCTGTAAGGATTTGCTTTTTTAATAGGAAAACTTATTGCGACTTGTTGAACTGTGTTTCAGAAAGCCAACAGGTAACTAGCAACGGGCTACTGTTTTCTCATCGTAGCCGCCTGCGGCAGCACACGGCGTGCCCATAGCACATGTTCATTTCACTTGTTCACCATAGGCTAATAGTTGTTAGCTGATATGGTTTACCCAGCTAGTAATTGACTATTAATGATAATTCTTACTTTTAGCTTTACTTGTGGGATCTCTAGCGTCTTTTTGCGCGCATGATTTTTCTTGCCGGGCTGGCAGAACATATTAGAAATATTTCCAAAGTCGCAAACCTTTGCAATATGGCCCTTTGATCCTACGAATTGCAAATGCGATTCCGGCGCGACACATCTCCGTGAAGCGATTTCTTTGCAGTTTTGGGATATCTATATATATATATATATATATATATAGCCTGCGAAATTCTTTATTTGTATTTTACCTACGAAGTATTGTCTGAACAGTTTTTCACTCAACTTTTGCTAGGGTATATGCGGATATATTTATTTGTAGCCTACCTACGAAAAATTGTCTGAACAGTTTTTAACCAAACTTTTGCTAGCCACGCACGAGTTACGAACGCAATAAACGCCTCAGCGACGTACATGTAGCTTCGAAACCTTCAAAACCTTTGTAGCATTTATAATCCGTTCAATCAAAGAAAAAAAAAATCCGTTCGCTAGAAAAAGAAGCAGGCTACCAAAAAGGGCAGCCGACGTCCAAATCCATGAGACTCTGCATGGCCGTTCGTTTTACGAATGGTGGAAGTAGGAGTTGAGAGGAGCCCTAGCATGTGGGGATGCATGCCAGAGGGGCATGCAAGCGCGACAGAAGTAGGAATATGCTGCTCCAATTAGTGTATATACAATAGATAGGGGTCGTGCGTGTCGGTCGGCGATTATAAACCCGTAGGGGGATGAAGGATGGTCTAGAATTAAACGCAACCTTCTTCATGCTTGCTTTACACCGTATCCCCCCCGTCGTTTTCTTCTAGAATTTCGTCTATTTTGTTCGTTGTCACTTTCCTCTTTCTTCCTTTTCTGTATCTCTTTTCCGTGCTTTTCCTACGTTCTTTTTCGCTCAAACACGCTCAAAGAGACAGCTGTTTCGAGTGCGAGGAGACACTTCTCTCGACGGCGGTTGTCGGCGGCCGAACTTGCGAGATCTATGGTCTGCTTCATCTGCTATAGGAAGTGCAATTGAACGAGGGGACATTGGTCCAGAGCGTTCTAGCCTGACGCCAATTGTCGTCGGTCGATAGGGTTCCCTTTTCTAACTCTTACCCTCTCTCCTTTGCTTTTCTTCATCTCTCTCTCTCTCTCTCTCTCTATATATATATATATATATATATGTTTCACTTTCTCGGGCTTTTGGTTTCTTTCTTTTGCACCGACCGCTTTCTCCTATTCCTGAGTTCCTTGTTCGTCGACGGTGCTGGCGCAGCAGCCGTTGAAGGCAATTTCTAAGCCATTTCAGTAAGGACCTTTGTTGAGCATGGTAGAGCCTCTTCTATATCACCGGCGCCGCCTATTGATAGGACCAGACCGCACTCAGACGTCATCGTGGTCGCAGACGTGGCGGCTTCATTCAAAGGTGAGGTTTTCTGGAAGGCTCGTAGCTGACGGTGATGATGCCGCCTATTGAAGTCAAGGCTAGTAAGTAGTCTTTTATCCACTAGACTCGACGCAAAGGAGAGCCTAGCCTTGCCAAGAACGTCTGCCGGAGTGATCGTGTAGAATATATATATATATATATATATATATATGCTAACTTGAGATATGCCCTGATTTCTGCTAGAATAAATTATTCAAACACATTCTAGCGAGAATACAGATACATTCGAGTTTTGCGCCCAATGTCAAAACTGTTGGGCTTCATGCGCAAATAATAGTGGTATAATGTCGTGGCGGCACCCGTGGCAGATCATACAACAGATTACTGTGCAATTCCTTGCGAGCATTTTTATATTTATGTGAGCAAATAGCCAGACCTTTGGTATTGTTTTTATTGTAAATTTATCTTGCACACCGCTTTCGCTCGTCGTCAGTGAGCTCGCATTCCCGCGCTAAATAATTCTTCTCAAATACGAGGTTATCAATCAGTAATTTCCCTCTGCAGTTTTAGAGTAAGTGCTCCTGGAGCGTCATTTGGTAGTCCCAGTATGGCTTTAAAGGACAAGCTTTAAACTAATCTAAGCTTTTCAGATAGGCTAACGGATAGGTACTGCTATGCAATCTCGGCCCTAAGGGAGTAGGAAAGGACACGGCTTTACTGGGCTAGTGAGTTCAACAACAGTCACTTCTAACTGGCAGTAAACCATGTGCATTAAACATTTCCAAAACCTGCTATAATTGAAAAAATAATTTTGCAGAGAAGCTCTATTTCATTTACAATCAAATGTTACTTTAATTTTATTAAACAAATTATGTAGGTTATTTAGTTAGCTCTTCAGATTAACGTTGCATAAGTCACCCTGTCAGAGAACTGCCATTGCAGAATTTGTCTCCTTCTTATATCAATCGAAATATTAATTTTAAGGGTCATAATCTGTCAAGCGCAGAGCAACAGAGACAAAAATTAGGCAACCTTATTTGGTGGGACTAAATAAAGTGTTTCCCAGGAGTAATCTACGTGACATTACTGCTTCAGAACTGATATTTATATATGTTCTGCCAACATACGTCATTGACACTTAAAACGAATGTATATTGTTTCTACCTATGTAATGAACATTTTATTTTTCTCGGTCAAGTTAACCGGACAAATGACCAAAACAAACCTCATAATCTATAACAATTGCATATGTAAAAGCATTGCTAATTTAAAAAAAAAATTGCTAGTCAGAACATGGGCACCATTTTATAATAGCGACAGGACGTCTAACGAGTTTCTACTGGCACAAGGTAGAAGGCACAATTATTTGTATAACGGGGGCGAAGGGGCTTCGCTTATGAAGTAAACATAGCGCCTTTGGCAGAAGGTGCGTTAGTGTCATCAGATGGACGTGTGGGTAACGAAGGGTCATTCAGGCAAATTAATTTGGACATTTTGCCACGCAGAGGTGAGGTTTCTATACTATGGCACGCGGCAAGGCAACAACGTCACGAAGTGTGAGACGCCTTTATGAGAGGCTTGTTCATAAGGGATGGAGGGCGCGCTGCCTAGAGGGTTTGTTTATCCCAACATTGTGGCCATACAGATTTCCGAGCCTACGAATCCGATAAGGACGGAAGGAAGAGAGAAAGAGAAGACAGTAACGCTTGCTGATGTTGCTGTGCGTCTCCAGCCACCGTTCCCACCACTGACGCTACATCAACTTCTGCCATGACAGCAAAGACCAAACGGTGCTGCGTAGGCAGGTAAGTACTTTATGGAACAGAAGATCATTGATTTGTGTCCAATTAGACCTACTCAACCTTGGCTAGAAAGTAGGTGTAATGTTGAATCTGTAGATTATATATAACTGCGGCAATACGCACGACCCTCTGAGGAATTTCTTTAGGGGTGACCTGGGCCTTACGGAAAACAAGCTTATTTACACAAATTTCTCTAAGGTATCAATTGCATAGGTTAAAGCGAACTCATATACCGACTATAAACTACCCAAGCTAGAGGACACAGTTTGTTAAGCGGTTCGTGATGGTCATGGTCATGAGCTTTTCGGTAAACGTCGAATTATACATACATAAAAAGATTTACGACCCAAGGAGCATTTTGGTTTGTTGGATTCGGAATTAGATTCGATTAGAGCGTCATATATTTTGGCTGCATTCACTTTTTATCTGGAACTTCCGGTAGCCAGTTAAAAAAGCGAAATAAATATGTAGCTTTTTTGGATATAGGCGTGTTTACTCGATCAGGCCGTATTGGGGACTCTAGATGAATTTTTGGTACTGGGCCCTCCGAGTTCGTCGTCCTACCTCTGTGCTGTATTACACGTGCATTAGGGCACAATTGTCATCGTCCGTGCAATTGGTAAATTCTATCGTATCACTCAACCAGGGTATTAATAAGCGATGCAAATGAATAAAGTATCTACAACAATACTGCATAAATGACATTTATTGAATTTTGTCTGGTATTAAGTTGTGACACATGTCCCACACCAAGGGCATACACGTGCATAACGCGCACAACAATACGCTGGTTTATACAGTACCCTACAAATTGCCCTTTGTGGACACTACTTACTGGGCCTCCCCCTATTCTGATTTCGTTTGGCAATCATAATTGTCTTTTATTCAGCAATTATTATTTTTGCCGTGTAGTCAGTCTAGCGTAGACAAAACTACTGCAGGTACACGGTGTCGCATGCCTGATCAAGTCGCTGTTAATTAGCGATTGCACATGAGAAGCGCTTGGAAGCATAATCCGTTGCAATAACTACGCGCTATCGTGGTAGCCAGGTGGACGTGTCGCAACAAGACCCGCATACTTTGCAAGTGACCCGTCTCTTCTCACACGCAGTTAGCAAATCAATCTTACGATACGTCGCAATGCCGATAATTATGTCGGACGTTGGCAGTTCAGCGTCGACCGAAGACGTTACTCGCGGCTAACGCAAATGTAGTGGCGCTTAAGCCTGACCTAATTAGACCGTGCTTGCAACAGATTGAAACGAGTGACGTCAGAAAAATCCTGCCCTTATATATATATATATATATATATATATATATGCGGATATATCTGTTTATATACGTGTATATACGTACATTTATATACATACATGATTATAAATACATCTACATATATGAAGTATATACATTTTTCTACTGTGCGTAGAAGAATGCATCACGCACGACCGCCTACCGGTAAAAGTTGCCCAGCAGACTTTGATTGCGCTCTTTACGCAACGACCCCGGAGCCGGTACCCTTTGAGAAGATTTCAGACCCTACGTTTGAGCTAATCTCAATTCAAGGAATCAGAATCGTAGCCGAACGCATACGGTGTGGTCGCCCGCAAGCGGTGCACCTACTTCTGAAAAACCATCCGAAGGTATTAGACGCATAATGGATAAACATCTTACCAGTGGAAACTATACAAAAGTGGAGAGCGGCACGTGCT
The DNA here is from genome assembly GCA_003439945.1 of Dermanyssus gallinae. Classification (NCBI taxonomy): domain Eukaryota; kingdom Metazoa; phylum Arthropoda; class Arachnida; order Mesostigmata; family Dermanyssidae; genus Dermanyssus; species Dermanyssus gallinae. Next base: position 73,366 of record QVRM01003346.1, read on the forward strand.
ACTTTATACCGCAACTCGGTAAACCACAAAACCTTTCGGCTTACCGTCCTATAAGTTTTCCCTCCTGACTATTCAAACTAGTTGAGCATATCATCAACGGACTACTAGTAACAGAACCAGACGACATAAAGGCGCTGTCGGAAAACCAATACGGCTTCCAAGCCCGACACTGGGGGGGGGGGGTGGAAGCTATTCTTTTAGATGGCCTAAAATGTCCTCCACAGAACCTAAAGTTGGCCTGAAAGGGCACCTAGTAACACCCACGACCCTGGTCGGGCAAATCGCATGGCTTCGGCAACACCCATACAAATTTTTTTTAGACAGATTCCATAGGCCCGAGGAGCTAAAAAAACTAACTTCAAGAAGTCCCTTAATTATGGTCGGGATAGAGAGAAGACTACTCAGCAGAACACCCACTATATGCACATGGAGCCAGCCATGGGAAGCAATCCAGCCGGGCCATCCTGAATACTGGACCAAGTCAGTATTCCCTGATTTCAAGAACGGTACAGCCTTAAACACGGCTCGCTTACCTACCCACCCACGCAACTGCTAAATAGTCCTGGTTATGTGCAACTCAGGAGAGACTGACGATGTAAGGCACTGGTACGAACACGCTGAGCCTTTTTTTTAATTACTGAACAGGGCTACTGTCTCGGAATCTAGGATTGGAAAAATCCCTGACACGCCAAGCTCTTGTAGAAGCGCTCCTTAAAGATCATGGCTCCTGGTTTATGGTAAGAAGGTTTGCAGAATTTGTCTTCGAGGCGAAAATAACCGCCGCTCAAAGTTGGACAATGTGGCCGGGTGAAGCAATCTTGAGAAGACAGTACTGCGGCCGTCCCCGACACGAGTCAAGTAGAACGACTGGATTTTAGTAGATTTATGAGTCCCTCTCTACCTTAGCTTGAACAACAATGCCCGATTTAAATCTATTAAGATATTTTCTCACTCCTCTCTCTCTCTCTCTATATATATATATATATATATATATATATGGCACTTATATTAGGGGTTGCTTAACTCGTTAAAATAGGCATTTATTCAAATTTAATTGGGAAGGGACGGAAATATCTAGGAGTGAACCTTTTGTCTTGTGTAGTCCATCCCCTAATGGCCCGATGTGTTTGATGCATAAATTGACGTACTGCACCATTTATAATGCTTATCTCTTCCGCTATGCTTGCGCGGCATAAATCGGCGTCTTTCTTTACAAGCTTGTAGATTATTTGTGCAATTTGCTCATATATCATGTTTGGCTGTCCAAAGCGTGACTGCATCCTTGCGTCTATGCAACCTCTTTTAAATGAGGCAATTGATTTGGTAGTGGTACTCTACGCCGGTGCATTAGTTCTGTAAATTGTATGTATTTTTTTAACTTTCCGTCGCAGCGAAGCCTTCAAAATGTTTTTACTAACACCGTGGTACTCGTTCTGCTTCATTGTCACTGGAGGGTCTGATATGTTACAGTTACGCTATCCGCTACATACGTAATTTGAAACCAATCTATAAGTGCTTCTCTCCGGCGCTGTAGTCGGCCTGAGCTTTTTAAAACTGCAGACAGTCTATGCCACGAACTCTTTGATCTACTTGGTGTATATATATATATATCGTCAATCTGAAAGGCCGCTGTTCTAGTGTTATAGATAGACTAGCCATGTCCTATAGTTTACATGTTCACTAATAATAATAATAATAATTTGCAAAGCATGTAGAAAACCTCTGGAAAAGAATGGCTCCCACCCATTGAGCTGCACCAAGAGCCAAGGCCGGGCTCCTAGGTACACCGAAATAAACGCAATAATTCAAGGAGCTCTCCCGACGGTGTCACCATCCCGCCGTTGAATAAAGGCAAATGCCTGGTTTGGGATGCGACAGTCTTTTGCACAGCCCGCCCTATTTGTGCCACCGAGGCGGAATGGGTCGCCGAACACGCACAAAAAGAAAAATGGCTTGAGTACGCAGAGTTAGAGCGGAGATATAATTTCGTGCCAATTGCAATGGAGATAATGGGCCCTGTCAGCAAAAGTACAAGGCCATTTATAAAATACTTAAATGATCGAATACAAGCAAACACCGGGAATACGCGCGAAGACGAGTTTCCGTGGCAGCTGCTTTCATTGGCAGTTTGCGGAGGAAATACCGTGTCGATATTAGGTGCGATGGGCAGAGAACAGCTAGACAGAAACTATGAAATAACGAAAATACACATTTACACCTCACAATTGTATTTCTCTAATAATAATAATAATATATTTTTTAGGGGAACATTGTCATAACAGCTCTGAGCGTTGAGAAAGTTATGACAGGACACTGTGTCGAAACTTCAAGAAAAGTCGCATAAAATGAACTAGTTTTTAAACGTTCGTACCTCACAATTGTTATAATAATAATAATAATAATAATAATAATTTATTCATTGAATGAACTAGTTGTTTGTCTATTTATAAATTGGGTGAAATTCTTACGCGTCAGCTGCTATTAAGAATCTGTCGTATCCTGACTCACTGAGAATACCTAGATAAAGTTCTTTCTATTCAAAGCTTGCTATAAGCTCGTCGCCGCTATAGCATGGCGGCCGTCTAACGTCGGACGGCCATGCTGTCCTCGTGGCGCACACGAGACTCGGAATGCCCAAGCGAGATCCGGACAGAATGACTCCTCGATCCAGGCCACGCAGAAGAGGGGCCGCTTCGATCTCCAGCATACGATCCAGATCCGGATGACGACGGATTTTGATTGAAAGGCTCGGAACTTGACATCAATCCTGCCCTGGCGGCCGTAGCAACTCCATTGCCGAACGGCTCATGCAGCCGCTCACGACATCAAGAGATACGGCGACCTCCCTTCACTCATTTCTATTCAAGTAAAAAAAAATAGTTAACAACGACCCTCCAGCGGATCGCGCTGCCAAATGGTGGTGAGAGGCTGATTGGACCAGAAGTGTATTCCTCTCATACTTATATCTAAACATGTAACTGTACACTGTAAACGTATATATTTGCGTGTTGGCATCGAATAGTGTTGCTAAAAGTAGTAGGTCAAAATGGTGAACTAGCGATGCATTGCCAATAATCAGCTAACAAATTTTCCTGCACATCTGCAGCCTGTTGCACAAATACGGAAGCAGCAACACCCAAAAGTGTTCTAATCGTTGATCAGTTCTAGCTGGCAATTCCCAAAATACTGACAAAAATCGTAACTATAATATGCTGGCGTTTAGACGAGTGCGAAAATCAATTACAATGCTAGTCGAATTTAATTTTGTTTAAGCAAAGAACAATGATAACAGCAACAAACACGGATTTAGCGCTAGCATGTATAAGGCTATATATAATAAGGCACCATGATGTATAGCATTAAACATCGACAAGGCAAGCTACTGTACGTCCCTATGCGTAATAATAGCCTTTATACCAGGAGTGCATATCTATGCCTCCTAATAACATTTATACCAGGAGCAATACACTAAAAACATTTAGACCCAAAATACTCGTCTACGGCCTATATCATATCACTGTTACTATGATATATGTTTCCGGAGAGATACTTCTTGAGCTTTCTGAGCAAAAAAAAGTTACCTGTCTTTATGTAGTTAATTAATAGAATACCCTTTGCATCCAATTAAACAGTCGTTAAAACCTTGTTATGCCTCCTTACCACTAGCACTTGCTACTCGCACCAGTAACAAGAGGTTTGAGATTAATGAATACGATTTTGTCGGAAGAAAAAAAGGAAAAAGTTGAAAAAACTTGTTGAGAGATCGTAAAATACAATGTCCGTAAAGAACGCAAGCAAAACAACGATTCAAATATGATATAGGGGTAGGGATAACTTTAGAAAACCGAGCAGGGTGGCTCAGTGGTAAAGCAATTGCCTTTCTGGTGGGTCGTGGTTTAAGTCCTGTACCGGCCATACTTAAATTGATTTGTTTGGTTTCCTAGTTATTATAATTAAGGTGAATGCTGATGTAGGCTAAATAATAAAGCCATGATCAGACAAAAAAAAAACAGCGGGAAACACAGATGTTTCAATAAAAAAAATTGGCATACCCTTCCCTCCTTCCTTCTAAAAAAAGGTTAAATAATAATAAAATAATAATAATAAAAGATTACCGTAATTGTAGACACAGTAATTGCAGGAACCAGAAGTGAGGAAGGGCTAAATTAGGGAAGGGATGGGCAAAATGCCTGCCAAAAACCGAGACGTTGAGTTAGCGTTACGGGCGAGGAACCGCAGCGGACACGGATTTGCACTTGCCTCATTTGTGGCCTCAAGCTGGCTGGCCCACGGTGACGACACGCCACACGGTACCGGCCACCATATGGTGGTGAGCGGGCGACTGCGTCCGACCAACTCGTCGTCGAGAGCCCCTGATTTGGGTATGAGTCATAAGTGTGTATGTTTGTATGTATGTATGCACGTATGTATGTATGTATGCGATACGTGACGTGCAAACGCTGGCGTGCACGCGACGCGCCAAGGAGGTGCGGCGCAGCGGTCAACCGAGTAGAAGCCGCCACAGCCCAGACCTGTCTCCTCCTCCCCAACCTGTCACAGACGGTCCCCTCGAACAGCTTGTTGTTGTTGTTGTTGTTGTTGTAGGTGTGACAACATCTGCTACTACCACCACCACCACGTCTACTTTTACTCGTTTACTACATGAAGGGTTTTAGGTGTCTTGTATAGAGTGCGATGGCAACAGCCCCCCACCCCCCCCCCCCTATTTTTGTCGTTGTCGTCATCTACACACACATGTACAGGGGAAAGCATTGCAGAGAAAGAGAGAGAGGAAACACACAGGAAAAAAAGCGGGAGGCGAATACCAAGAGGCAGGAGCAAGAACGAGGACCTCGAAAAAAAAACAAGCCTGGGACAAATAGCACCAGAACACAACGCTGTAGACAGATGGATCGCGTACATAAATCCAGAGAGAAGGAAACAGAGAGTGTGTTAGATCGATACATGTGTAGAGAGGACCGGCACACGAGTAAGTAGCACCCCAAGTAGTTATAGTAGAAATAAGTTGGGCGACAGACAAGACGCAGAGCAACGCATACTATAGTAGGAGTTGTGGTGGGACCGTAGTAGCAGAGCTAACTGGGAGAAGAACATGCATTGGTCCATCAAAGCAGCAATCAACAAGTAAACACTGAATGCAGGCGTGTCGTGAAGGCAAAGAGAAGAAAGGGGGTAAATGAAGATGCGCAAAACTAATACGAATTAGTTGAAGAAAGCTTTTTCGACGATTTTTTCCACGATTAGACACGACTGGTAATGGAAAGGGGACAAGATATTCCTCCTGCAGTTGACACCAGCAGTAACGGCAATGGTAAACAACGATCACCAGAAAATCAAGGACCAAACAGGATTTGCCTCCCCTTTCTTAAAATGTGCATGAAATCTTTTTAAAGTTTTTTGAGCAAATAGGAGCAAATGGAGATGGGGACGTTTCTATTGCTCTCCTCAGAAAAAAAACGTTTGTTTGTCCCGCAAGCATCGAATTACATTCGCCATTGCTTCGTAATTTAAATCAATTTCCACCAACCACGGTTGCAACTGGCCGGTGTAGGTGCGTCTTCGGAACTGCATCATAGGCACGTACTTCCAAGGGTCAGAGAAAAGCTTTTTTTCGGTCTCTGCCTAGAATGAACTAGCCAACTTATTTGATGCAAAACCCAATGGTTTTACATATTCGGCGCATTGTTGGCTCTTTTTTTAGGAAAATCTCCGGCTTTGTCGGCAATCGTTGCATTTTTATATGGGCTTTTTAACAGCAAACGTTTGTGATAAGGTAAGGCATAACCAAGCGCGGAACCCGGAAGCCACCGAAGTATGCCATATCACACCTGGAATCAAATTTGCGTACGAGCTCAATAGCAAAAAGATATTGTGCATTAGCTAGCCAGGCCACGCGGCCACCTGCATTCATCACCTAAATATACCGAACGCATGAATGTTTATATTGTACTTGTGTTTCATGTAGCCGTTTAGCACAATTAAGAGTATTACTTCCAATTCGAGGCTCGAGTTTGAATAAAATATTGTGCCGTTACTATCCTTATCTAAAGGGACATCCAAGCCGATTATTCAGCTTCAATTTGTCTGTCCCATCATTAAAACAAGCTGCCTTTATAGCAGCAGACACATACATTAATGGGCACAACCGAATAGCTGTCCGTTGGCACTAAACGTCTCTTCTGTGCTTAACACAATATTGAATAATAACACATCTGTGCTTGCGTAATTTTTTGGTCATGGTATTCTATATATATGTAAAAAGAAGGATCCTAAACAAACATGGTAAGTATATATATATATATATATATATATATATGTAAAGATAAGGATGTTTAACTTACATGGTAAGTATATATCTTTTTCCTGCTATTCATGTGTCTCATTCATGTACATACAGTCTGTCCACACACAGTACAGTATGTGCAGTTAGTAGTAACCGTGGCGTATTCAAATTTTAAATGTGTTCCTAAGATGACTTGCATGGCAAGTGTTTGTCTGTAGTTGGTTGTAGCACACAAGTGTGGCGCAAATGTCTCCCAACATCAGTCAACGGTTTACGGTCAACGTCTTCCTACTTTGCCAGCTCCAGCAACTGCTCAACGGCAGTGAGCGGTTGATCAACGCCGTTGCCTCTTACGATCCGCATCTTGTGTCTTTTTGAGCTTGTCAAAATTTTAAATATAATTATATTTACAATATCTAAAAATCTATTGTAAAATGAATACATGCATTATAATTACAATAATAAAGGAAATATATGAAAATGTATAATATATTCACTAACACTTTCCAAAACGACCTAGCTTACCGGGTCCACTAGGATGTAGACAAAATCTCCACAACAAGGTAAAAGTAGTAGAATTGACGCTCTTGTCGGGGGGGGGGATAATTTTCACACAATTATCTCATTCTTTTAGTCTTACAGTTCAATAACTCTTGGCGCATTCGATTTCTATAGACACTTTTCTCACGTATTTGTTGTCGACACTGGGTGTAAGTAGTTGGGCTATTCTGGGAACTGGAAATGGTTTTAAGGTCGGTCTGTCATGCAGCACAAAATGGAGTAAAAGATAACCATGTGGCAACAAAGTTTGCAGCACACGGCTTTCACTACGCACCGCCGAGTGTTATATGTTTTGCATCTCACCAAAAAGATATGGGTGTGACACACTTTGCCACATTTATCGTGACGTGAATGTCTGATAGAGTGCTACATGTTAAAGCTGAGCGCACACGTGCAGAAATGTACATTTTGCATGCAAGATATTTTTCAAAACAGGCCCTAGTAAGACTCGCAAGCATCGAGGTAGAAAGCACATAAGCATATCTGATACAAAGTACATATGCAAGTGCATATTCTGTCGACAAAGATGAATTACGGCAGATATCCGGTGGCCAACACATACTCTACTTAGATGCTTTTACTTAAGGTACGCACAGGCCAACCTAATTTCTAACAAATGCAAGTTCCTTATTCCTTTAAAATATTTCGCCTATCTGAGATAAACTTTTCATGATAACTTGTTCGTGTGCGCGACAACACATAGCAACGCATCTACCGTAACATAACGTTGATTCGGCGCCGTTAAGTTGGTACATGTTATTCGTCCAGGGACGCGTTTCGGCGGCGATATCTCAATACATCGACATCGTGTGAATGTGTCATTGAGAAACCAGAGGTGGGCAATTGCTGCAGGTGGTCGATTCATGCAAGGCCGCATACAGACTTGCATTGAGCTAAACAGCATCACCAGCATTGAGCCGAAGATCTATCTACACCATTGAGCCAGTTCAGCCACGTTTCCTTTCTCTTTTCGTTTAAACGAACGCTGCCACCACACTTGCTGCCTTGGATGACCTCCCTGCGAAGGAAAGTGCCCCCTGTAGGGGAGTACGCCCGTATGTGCGTGTCCGGATTCGTGCGTGGGCGGGCGATAATTTTTGTTGTTGTTAAGGCTCGCCTGGTTTCCCTCATCTATTCACCACGCTCCGAAGACGAGAAAGGAGGCCCCTGGGTGTGCTGCTGCTGTTGTCCGATCATCATTGCCGTTCGTTACAGATCACCATCGCTCATCGGGCTCTTTGTCGCCCTCCGCATGTGTGAACGGCGGCCTGCCTAGCCAGCCACACAAGACATAAATAGTGCATTGTATATTGGCGGCGTATCCGTGAAGGGGGCGTGGTGGCCCGGGCCTTTGTTCGTGACAAGAAACGCTTTGGCGCCAGCACACGGCGCGGACACATCGCCGTGATTGTCGCTTGACCACTACTTACCATTAAGGGGGGGGGGGCTCCACCACTGGTGGTACCATTACTTACAGGGCACCGGTCGTATGTATGTATATGTTTTTCTTGTGTTCATATATATGTATATATATATATATAAAGAGAGAGAGAGAGAGTCGGTTCGACTACGGACATTTACGCGTGCCTCAAGCCCCCGGAAATATGAACTTTTTACAGCTTTCTAGAGTGAGCTCCGTAGTAAAAAGTGCACGAGGAAGCCCCGGTCGGCCCTATGTCAGTGTTTCAAAAAAGGTGCGATACCGTCAAATTCAATCTATCCAAAACGGAGAAAAATGTCAGTGGTTTCTTCCATGATGCGCTCTACTGCCCCTCGAACAACACGGAGACCACGCGGAATTCGTACACATAGGCGCGGCCATCTTCGCTGAATGATCCAACGAGGCGTAGATATGAGGAAATCTTGTAATTTTTTTAATAACATCGGCATTAGATGCGAAATCGAGTTATAGCAATCTGGTTGCTGGAGCCTGCCGCGCCCTCTGATTGGAAACTAAAAAGCTAGTGTATTTCGAAAAGAGTCGACCAGAGGGGAAACAATGTTTTTCTGCCTATATAATATATTGGTACCCACGGCTATACATAAATACATATTCAAAGCCCTGTAAATAAAAAGTTGAAAAACAATCACCTGGCTATCTAGTTTCTAGGAGATGAAAATGGCTACTCGAATCCGACCTTTTTAAACAAGTTCGGAAGCGCAGCAATGCGGGTGGCGGAAGGGGACAGCGAGCTTGGACGACCAGCACGACCAAGGCTGCGAGAAGATTCTTTGAGGAGAGGAAGCCCACTCTAATTTTTTTATATGGCAGGTGGAAATAAGTAATTATGTGGCACTACTTCAAGACCGTGGGGGGGAGCCTTGTTCTCCATCGGCTCTCATGGATCATCAGCTTACGAGCCCGAGAGGATGCGTCAAACAGTTCTACGGAGGGCTGGCATAGCCCCTTATCTCTACCACCCGATGGCATCTGCGTATCTCCGTAGCGCGCGGCGAGCGTCATCTAGCCGCGTCCTTTCACGCATAATAGTGCCTAAGAAGTAGACGCCTGCCGCATGTGTGTCGATTTAGTGTCGACCTACGTCCCAGGGAGATATTACGGCAGCCATCACCCGCCTTTATAAGGCGGTATGTGAACTAAAAAAATCCAAAAAGAAAACGGGGGAGGTGCAGGCAATCCTCTGGAAGCACGCCGATGAGCGCGCAGCATGTTCGCAACACCTTACGAAGGTAGGTGAGATACAGGATTTCACCGACCTGAAAGGGGCATGGCACGCATTGCGTACTTCACTTGTTGCAGAAGATTTATGATAGAAGAACTCTCAAGACAAAACGCGTCAAATAGATTGCCGAAAGCCGCTAGTCTAACTACAGCCGTCATGACTTCCTCATGCGAATTTAGGGTACTGATTACTACATATGGCTCTGAAGTAGACAAAGGTCTGCTTGAATGTCTCTCACTGCAATTCCCAACGGTGGAAAAGGCGGCCACACTACGGGCACAAGGCATCGCAATTCTATAAAGTAGCACTCAGCTTGAGTTAAAGATCTTAAAGGAAACAAAACCTGAGAAGGAGCCTGACGCTGGAGCAACCGCCACATCGGTAAGCCTACTAGTGGTAGGAGCTGTAGGCCTAGAGGAAGCACCACTGTTCTCTTCACACCTAACAGCTCTCTTCAGCACGCAAAAAAAAGACATAGCACTGGCTCCGAGTACCCGATTCCTTTGTACATTTTTTCATATTAGGGAGGGTTTATAGTAAAGAAAGCATTGGAGGCTATTGTTAAAAAAAAGACGGCATATTATCAGACATACAATGCGGCTTTTGTCAGAACCGATCTATGCGAGCAGTAACATACAGCGTAGCAAAAAAGGCACTATTCAGCTACGCAGCTCTCCCAAGGCAAGGCAGCAATATAAGGAGAGTAATGTTAGATTAGTAACATCGCAAGTTGAGTGGAGCGCTATCCCACCGGGGGTCCTGTAGGGTCTCCTCGCGGACTTCTGCCAGATATAAAACATGGACAGAGCGGCTAAGGGTTTACTTATCACTTCATCCAGATTCTCACAAGACACGGAACTTCCACTCAAGTTCGTTCCGAATTAGAAAAGCTCCGTCGGTGACATGCATGCTCTGCTAAGGGGCCCGTGAGGACAGTTCAGGTTGTACACTTTCACAGTGCTCGGCCTGGGAGGCTGCGCGAATAAGGTCAAGCAGACCAGTTTGAGAGTAATGGGCCAAAAAGGGAGACCCACTCATGGAGACTGAAGGTGCGGAGTAGCTATGGTCGTCTAAGAGAAATACGAAAAGTGCAAAAAACGACAGATACCTCTTCTTGCCTAGAGTGGCTGAAGAGAAACGCAGCGGGTTTGCAGGTAGGGGAAGCTGTGGGTAATTCAATTGACCTAAAAGGGCGGTCACCACTTCTCATGATGTCCCATAGTACTATTCTATGAAAATCTGGGCTACTAGAGAGCGAAGCTTAAGGGACGGTTGGGGAAAGGGATGTTTAGTTGATATGGTTCTTAACGAAGTAACACCTAACCGTTGTAGCAATATTTCGTAACTGCATTTAATACCTCCTCCACAAAAACAGTCGGATATTGCCGACCACAAAAAAGTGCGGGTAATGTAGTCTCTGCGGTGAGATCTTTTGGTATCCATGCACCGTTTCCAAAACATCGTTTCATCACATATGGTCAGCTTAGACTTGTTGACCGGCCTAACCAATTCTACTGGATCAACGAATTATAAAGGCCATGCCAGTGCAATGCTACTTACAAGGAAACAACATGATAACGACATAAATAGAATGCAAGTGTGATTACAAACTTTAACCGTCAGCCGCAACACTGTCAACGGTCATATTGAGATATCAATACAAAAAATCAATTTCGGACTTCCCCAATAGTCCTTGTGGAGTATGGCCGGTGACTCTTAGCGATATGGGTCTATCATCTATTCTCAACTAGCATCGCTCAAAGAAAATTCAATCAACATCGGGGGTTGAACGGGCAATATCCTGGTAGATGATAATCATGACACCTCAATGCTCTGTCGATCCTGTCGAAAAAACTCTGCGACTTCAGTATAAATGTGGCGTTTTCGAAGCTCTTGAAAATGAGTCCGCTCTATAGACTCATTGTTGCCACCGCAAGGTAACTGACGGCTCACAACAGTATTTGTATTCATAGCAGGAGAATTAAACAATTGTAGCTATCCAACCGTTCAAAGGAACTCGGAATGGCTTCGAATCACTTTGTTCACATTGGGCAACTAACTGACTGCCCTTCAAAGTCGACGGCGACTCTTCAACGCTCCGCGACGGCGATTTACGGCCGGTCGGATTCAATGGCGTAATTAAAAAGACGCTGCAACAGCTGGTGTGCATATTCTTGCAGGCTGAGATGATAACAACCACGTCTCAATTACTCTGTACAGGCAGTCTGTTCCAAAGTTATTCACATACACTGTTAACATCTCTGCAGCAGGAATAGCTTAGTGCAGCACAGAAATGTAAAGCCAAGGCAGAATCCTTTAACTCAACGTTTTAAAATAGCGTTGATAAAATGCTTTAGTATTTATTATTAGGAAAGAAGTGACGTTTGTGCATGCTATATAATTACATAACAAAAACGCAGCACTTAATTAGCCAGGCTAAATTGTCGACGGAACTTTGTAGGGAAAATAACTGGCGATTTTTACACCAGGAATCATGGGATCGAGAATCATCGAGCTGGTGGCGTTAATTAAAATTAAGGGTATACGTCTGAATTTTCTAATACTGTTGTGCCAGCCTCTTATTTATTGATTAGTAGTAGACAAAATATACGGTTATTAACTTAACTAATTCTTTGGAGTTAATTATCAAAATTTTGACACTGATTTGCGCTAGTCTCTCCTAAATGTTGACAACACAATTAGCATTTTTCATACACTCGGTTTAGTTGTTAATGCCGATAAGACAAATTTTATAGTTCTACATTTATTGCCGAGGCAATTGGCTTTACTAGTCAACCAGCTACTCCAGCAAGGAAACATTGAGCTCTCACAAACCGCCGTTTGCATGGGGCTCGTTCTCCAGAAAAACATTTAATATTTTTAGGTGGCATACCCACCTAAAGATATTGCACCAAAGTGCTATGCTGTGATATCGACGCGTAGAATGTAATTATTTGGAGTCTCCCTAGAAGGCTTACTTCTGGAATACATGACCGTGTTCCTCCCAGTGCTATGCTATGGTATCCTTCTCTGGTGTGGTGGTTATGATGGAATTCTCCGGAGAGTCATGGCGCAGTGATTCAGATAAATAATAATACACTTATAGTTATTTTTCCAGGAGACAAAGAGATTCGATCCGTGATTTATTCACTCGATAAAACGAACTTGAGATGACAAAAATATACACACTGCGGGTTTCTGTGTTAGCGTGTCAAATGTTGCGAGGTATTGTACCTGCGGATATTGCGTTTCCACTACTTCCTACCCCCAAATCGAGCATCAGGTAGGCATGCATCAGCCTTCCCAGTGCCATCAGTGTTCTCCATGTCTAGTCAACACTCACTTGAATGCCACCTTCCTTTGTGTGCTATGAATATGCTGTATAAGTGAATCGCTTCATTTGTGTGTATATGTAAAAGCGTGTTGCATTGCTTATTGCTCAGCGTTGTAAAAAACGCTGCTTAAAAATCCTTGTGTAAATATTTATTGTGATTACATAATTTGTAAAGTGCTCAGGCATCCTTTATATTATGTTATTTCTAAGGGGACTAACTGAAAAGTGCAGAAAGCTCAGTGGACCGGTATTGTGGGGCTTTATCACACTGAATACCAGTCATATCCTCATGATCACACGCAACGTGAATCTGCGCAAGCAATACTTTAAACAGTTGAGGAGGGTTGAATAGTAGCGTACTTATCTTAGCTGCTCTGGAGTGCCTCATGAGATCATGTCAAATAAAAACGATTTTTTTCTTCCTTGGCGTGCAGAATGCTTTCGATTGTACGAGCCATAAGATTCCAGTCATCACGTGAGTTTATATGAAGGTGTATTAGCTTATTAAAGTTGCCGTCACTTGCTGTCGTTAAGTCCGTGCGTGAAGGAGCCCATCCACTCCTTAATGTCTGGAATCAGAATCTTCACTCGGGCCACAGGTGACAACGTTCGTCGACTTTCAAGTCGTCCCATGGGGTCGTGCTGGCCACTACAAGAACAGCCACCGTGCTGATCGTTTTGTAGACCATCGAAATCCGTGAAGCAGCGATGCGTTGGGTCTTGCGCATTAGCGCCCTGTTGCGGGCAGAAGTCAGTGCGGGTAATAGTCAAACACCAGGGTCGTGAATTACATAATTGACTCGGTAACAGACATAAGAAGGCGTCGGGCGATGTCGTGCAAACATTTGGTAACTTTTTGCAGCCAAGCGGAGGTAGATGTACTTACGTAATGCAAACCTCTGTCCAGATATGTTCCCAGATACCTGGACTCCCTCGTTTTCGGTCGGAGCCAGCGTCAAACCCGCTCCCGTTATGCACACGGAAGTCTCGGCCAAGGCGTCAATATCTTTAAGTTCCAGTATCTGGGGGAGCTGTACTACAACTGCGAGGTCCTCGTAGACTAGTAGCTTTGTCCCTTCTGGTCGATTACTGAAGCGTAGGTAGATGAAATCCTGAGGAACTCTAGCTGCCATTCTAAATTCGAATCCCTCATTGTGTTCGCGCTTTTAGTTAGAGTAGTCCGAGACAACTCGGCAAAGGTAGTTCGGGACTTTCTTTCTTTTAAGCCTCTCAAATATTACCCTCCAGGGTAATCTGTTGGAAACATTTTTAACATCCAGCAATGGCGCTTCCGCCTAAGCAACGACCCGCTGTATTGCGGAAAGACTAAAAAACGATTTAAAGAAAATCTTTACAGCGGAGGCTGGTATATCAATAGGGTCCGGTGTTTTTCAGCATTTACTCTCTCTCCCGCTGCATAGACCTCCTCTAGTATCACCTCTGGCGCTGGTTTCTAAGCCTTGCCGCTTTAAACGGCGTTCTGTTAAGGTATAAGTGTCGGGGCAGAAGTGTTTCTGTTACCCGCCGGCGTTCATTCGGACGAAGGTTAGCGCTATTTCTTGTTTTTGTTTTGCCACGGATCACCTTGTATAGTCATCTTCACGGGTTGTTCTCTACTGCCAGCATGCGTTCATTTTGGTATCGTTCCTTGTTCTTTGCTATAGTTCTGCGTAGAGTGGCCTTAAGATATTTAAATTTGCTTTGTAATTGCGCGATGCTTGTCTTATCTATACTGCTGTCACCTCTTGTATTGCACTCTTGAAAAGTAGAGACATTTCCTTTATTAAAACGACAAGGTCATGCATCGCAACCACTCAAGAACAACTCTATCTCTTTTATTGGTGCTGGTTACCTCCCATGTTGTCAAGGCTGCGTTAATGTCTCCTGTATAGACCACTAATGGTAGCGATAAATCCTTTGGTGATAATCTCATGCTATTGAGCAGGCCCGCCAGGTCGTTCAGCGTGCCGCTGAGACAGCTGTAGCATAAGCAGAAACGACTTACGCCGTCTAACTATGTACGTCTACCCATGTAAAGGTCGATCCCCCTCCACAACCCCCGTAACTCGGAGACATGTTGGCAGGTTATGCATATAGCAGGCGCTGGTCTGAGCATCCGCAATTCAGGCCGTCCGGTTATGTTTTACCCGCTTGACATTAAGCTCGCTAATCAGCGAGAGTGCCGCGGTCCTCCTAGACATTATTTTGTCTAGCATTAGATGAGCTCCGCGGCTCCTGTTACAATTTAGTTCAATAACCTTAGGACGCATCATTCGAGTTCAGAGACCTGCTTAACTGTTGAATAAAATTCGGGGATCCCTGTCTTCTCTTGCGGTTCTTACGTAAGACAACCGACCTATAATCCTTCTGTATCAATAGCAAACATATGTGCAAGAGGGCTTTGCTCGTTTAGCGCCTTGCTTTCCGTGGGCTCAGGGATAGGCAACGGATCCGGATGAAAACATGAACCGATTTCCACGCTTATTGTTGAAAAAAGGGTCTTGCATTTTTCGTCGAGGGCTTGCATTGTCCAAGTGGCGTGCCCTGGATTCGGCTATCTTCTTCCTGTATCCTAAGCAGGCTGCAGAGTTGGCTGCTTGCCTGGGTATTCCGCATTATAGCATGAGATGGACTACTCGCAATCTTTTGGGTGCCGCACTTATAACAGCGTTTGACTGTGACCGCATTCGAGCCAAGTACAAGATCGAGCCTTGTGTCCAACTCTCTGACAGTTCTGGCATGTCGGCATGCTGACCAACTCTGAGATTGGACGGGACGACCATCCAATCTGGATTTTTCCAATCCTCATCAGCTTTGCGAAGTCGGATCAATTCATTTTGCCTTGGTATTTGGTTCATTTTTTAAAACGGTTTTACTCACGAAGAGCATTGCAAAATGCAGTTTCGTTGAATAAACCACGCTTAAACTTGAACTTAAAACAATAATGGTTCAGCTCTAAAGTAGTGGAAGTACATCTCGATCAACTCAAATAAACGGGTTTCCGTAAAGTAACTGTTAGCTACAACAACGAAAATTAAAATTGCGTATCTGATCCTTTGATTTTTATAGGCGCAACTTCTAGCGAATTAGACATGTTTTTCTTAATATAAGTACGCTTGGTTGGGCCCAAACTGAATGGGTAGCATGCAACAGGGAATTCTGTTAGCAAGCTTTGAAAAAAGTATTCGAAAAAATACCCCCTTGTTTGTTTTCGGAAACTGGTATTCTATATTTAAACTGGAGTGTTTAATGTGCTGGTGACTGCGGTCGACAGCTTGAACCCTCCTGGAATATGAATAAACTTACTTTTGCAACATTCACTGAGAGCTTATTGTCCCTAAGGCGCTGTTGTATGTTCTGTTATCGCAATCGATGCTATGGCATTGAAGGTGTAGCAAATAAGGTGTTACTCGAGACACTGGCGACATCGATTCCAAATATTTGCTAATGGCATACTTTTGGTGCATAATCATACGCTAATGGTATGGGCGTGAGCGTACTTATCAGAAGCACATGTATTGAAAAATACGTGCTTCAGAAATGCATGCGGGCTTATACTAGGTCGATTTTCAAAAACGCGGCTAATTACTCAAAACTGTCTAGGATACCCTAAACAGTTGACATATTGTGCTGCATAAGCTTTTCTGATTAATTCAGCCGACTTTAGAAACCACAAAGGTGCGCACTATGGGGCTGCTTTTTACAACAAGCGCTACTGAATGACACAAGTCACTTCGTTTCATCGGCTTGCTATATCTTTTGTTCAGCATCTTTCCGAACTGTGCTGTCAACAGCTGCGATAGTGCTTGGGTCAATACTTCGGCCTCTCCAAGTTTAGCAAAGTTTTATAGTAGAGCACTTCTTTTTTAGTTTTTTAGAGTGCGGATTCTTAGGTTTGAGAGAGACACAGGGCTTCCATTAAATTTTGATGTTCAAATTACTACATCCATAGCATTTATCGTTTAAAAAAATCCGCGTCTCACAGCTCAAGCAACAAATTTGACTTGGATTTATTTAACTCATGCTATAAATCACGCAAATTCGTTCGCGAGATTCGCGTGAATGCACATGTTTCATGGGTAGCATTTTTGCTAAATAAGAATTTAAAATGTCATTAAATATAATGATCTAAATTATTACGATAACTTATTAATAACATTACCAATCATCATTATTATTTGATATTATTATTTTAACAATTGATTATTAAACATCATAAATATTTTAAGCATATCATACGTATTGTTAGAGAAAAAAATGTATATGTATTAATGCTTAGAAGCCTAGTGTTTGGTGTTTTATTATTACACCCTAAAAAGTGAAAAATCGTAGGCCTACAGCTAAGCAAGTCGTGTCATCATCAAGAAGGGTACCTATGGGAATACTGGGAAGCGCTTGTAACCAGGCGCCTGAATAGTTGGCGGACGTTTAGGCGAGCTTTGGTCGTGTCGTCAGCAGCTTTATTAAAGAGGCGTCGTTATACCTCATTATGCACCTCAAGAGGCGCCCCAGTCACGTCGGAATAGTATGGTGTTGAGCCTACCTCCGCACTGGGCCTCGGGGTTCTCTTAAACGTGAGCTAATAGGTTTTTTTTAGGCTGGCCAGCTCCCGCTGTATCTAGTAGCAGAATTGTTTCCCTGGTATCTGAGGGATTCCTCAGCATTGACAAAACTATGATAGGGCCAGCCAGGATCAGTAAATTTGGGACCTCGTGGCTTTATTTGTGGACGAGTGGTAACCCTGGCTTCCCTGCGCTAGGTGGCAGAAATGTGTTCAGCAGGGACTTGGGGGGGAGGGTAGACAGTGCCAGCTTGTTAAGCGTGTGCAAGCCGTCGGTTCGATAAGATAGGCCAGCCCCTAAATAAAAGTGGGTGAGTTCTGAAGACGAGAAAGAGGATCTGAGTGAGAAAAGTCCAGAAGAACCCGATAGGCATATCTCGCATTTATTAATTAAAGGTAATATTGAGGGATCCCCCGCTGTAGTCCGGTCCTCGACAAATCATTTGCTTAGACAATACTAGGTGTGGATACTATTCCGATGTACTGTTATAGATGAGAGCCGTGAGATGCAATTAAATAGCATATATTGCGCCAAAAATCAGCGGTTAAAGGCAAGGAAGGGGTGTACAAAAAAATAATACGGTAAGTGCCGGGCGTGAGGGTATCTGTTGATACGATATGTCTGCCAGCGCTATAAACATATCATTTAAAGGGTTTGATAATGGACTAGCGCACATACAATGTTTCGGAATGGCTTAGGAGTCGAGACGAGATAATAAGAAGTGACAGTCATGTCTACATGGGCATACCTCAAGCGAAGACGCGAAGATTGTTGTGAATGATGACTGAGAAAGGTAAAGCATCGCTGCGGGAGTGGGGGAAGGACCAAGTGAGCCGGCTGCAAGCGCAGGAGCTCACAGGTGGTGGATTTAGAGGGGACCCCAGCAGTGTTGAGTTGCCTATTTGTGATGTGTAGCGGGTATATTAAGTTTAACTCACATTCTGTTATTCGGCTCAACAAGTTTCACAATCTCAGTACAGTTAATCTTCTAATTGCTATTATTAGAACTTATATTTACTTAATTGAACCAATAACTACGCTATGTGATTTTCTAGTTTAATCTAATTGGGCTGCCTTAGAACACTGTGTACTACTGGTTCATATGCCATATTTGCTATGCGTGGTTCTGAATTGTCTCTGTTATCGTCGTAATGTATTACAATCAAATTCGATTCTATTATATCCGAGCCAGTAGCGATTTCATTGGAGCTATCTGGTCAATCTATACAATCGAATAGCGTATGCGTTTCGATTGTTTGTTGTCGTTGTTAGTTTTGTAGTAAAGCATTGACATTTCGTGTACTCTACGGTGGATTATATTTGAGAACTTCAAATTAGCATTGTTGTTGTTGTTGTTTAGGTTGCTGGCATTGTTGTTGCTGTGTAAGTAAGTGAATGAATATCCATGAAGCTTGACGCATCAGTGGTGCATCATCGAGCTAATCAGACCCGGCGGCGCGGATATGTCCGAGGCATAGATCCTACTTCCTAGTCGAATAGAGATGTAGAAACGTCGCCCTTGCCAGTCAGCCAACGTAATCTAATATGCAAACAAGCCTTCTGCAATGCAGCGAGTATCGGCAGTCGGCAATCGCACTTTTGCATCTCTGGATCCGGGCAACAGGGCTAACCCAAAGTTCTGACGACATCGCGTTTCTGCGCGGTCTCCTGCCAGGAATCGTACCGCCAAGTAGAGGTGCTGACGCAATCGAGGGATACATTAAAATCGTGGCTACCAGTCGTTGTCAACAGTTTTGAGTGCAACTTTGTCGATTTCGCTAAATGCGGACAGCAGATCGAGGAATCGTTTAATTTCGAATCAAGACAATGTGAGAGTCTGCTTAGCCTGTAGCGACCCTAATCTTAATTCTTAGCCACATGCGGCTAGCCCAAATTTGAGCTAGTTGTCAGGTATAAAATATATGGCAACACTTAAAACACCAATAACTATATAATGTGTGCATATCTTTAGTTCGTAAAATCGAATGGGCCTAAAGCTCGTGGCAATATTTTTCATGCCAGAACTTGACATATTGTTTTTGATAGCGTTTTACACATCGCATTCTGCACTCTACAAGATGTCGAATAAGTTTTAGCCTAGGTTGTACGTAATCTTCGCCGTACGTAGGTTGATATGTTATGTCATGTTATCAGATTTAGAACAGATACCAGGTAACTTTAACTATGAAAAAGATTGACGCTACTATAGGACTTCGGCATACTAAAACAAAGCTACCTCGGCAAATCTATCCAAAATGGTAAATGTACGAAACACCCGCATAGATCTACTCAAAAACTGGAGTTGCCAGTTGTGAACCGCCTACTTTAGCCAGGAGCCTCAGAGTTTGCTAAACTTTTGGTGAAACGGGCGTTCAAAAAGAACTAGTTAGAATGTACCTATTACTTTAACACAACAAATGTTTGCCCCATAAATATCCAGTGCGTATATATTCATATAGCAAAAGTTTAAACCTATTCTAACTGTGACGTTCACAGCGTGTTGTCGCGGGTACGAAAAGGAAGCAAACCATCATCAGCCTTTATGCAGGCCATGCCCTGGCTAATTAGATCAATCAGAGCAGAGAAACATAGATACGCTGGTTTCTCGAGTCGAGCAACGCGACCCGAAACGCCAGCTGCACTTTGAGTGGCTGTGGTAACGTTAGGACCATATGTCACGACAAATAGGCATCGTAAGCTTTATCTCTGTATTTTTAATCCTTTGTTTTGCATTCTAGACGGTTAACACTGCTATATGTACTCTGACCCGTGACTACCACACACATACATAATGCATTATATATATATATATATATATATATATATATATATATATATATATATATATATATAATGCACGCAGCATCACATGGAAATCCAGCATCCGGGTTGGCGGCATTGCGAGCAGATCTTTTTGGGGAAACACTGTTTTGACGCTCAGAGCCAAACTTCGTGTTACGCTACAGTAGCTGTTACCTACGCACTAGTTAATTATACATATTTTTCAAAACTGTGCACATTTCGCGTGACCTTCATTTAGGTCGTTGCGTAACTAACCTCGCTTAGATTCTAGCTTTGACTGTACAACGTATTTGTCTCCCAAACTCAGTTACTGGTTGCCAGTTTGGATGCTTCAATAAAGAAGAATGAAGTGTTCGCCGTGGTTTTACGGATGCGTGGGCGCCTGCGCATGCCGGAGAAGGGAAGCAGGCAGTTGTGTGCTCCGTCCAATTAAAATGGCAGTGCGTGTGAGAGCACCATGGCGTTTTCATTGCTAAATTCGACGACTGATAAGCAGAGAAGTGTTATTGCATTTCTGACTGCGGAAGGCGTTTAACTGATCGATACTCCTCGCCAGATGGTGGCCGTATAACTTGTTTATCATTATACAGATGTGACTAGCTGCATATGACCTCATAAATGTGTCAATTAGGAAACCGGGCATACACACATGTTCAAGGTTTGAGTTTTCATTTTTAATACTTAATACAGCTGCATTATGGCAGAAATAGACACATTCGAAAAAGACGAATTCAGAGGGATCATTTTGGTACAAAGTCGATGGTGCTATCGTTCAAGATATAACTACCTCAATTGGTTTTCCTATGTCCCCAATGTCGGGTTCCCATAGAGCCGCGTCTTAACCTTGGCTGCTAGAGTATTTTCGTGGGAGATTTTGGAACAAGCTAATGCACCACGTCACGATCAGCTACTGTGGCAAGGTTGTGACTCACAAACCTATTAAACCCGTATACCTCCCGCCCCTCCGGGCTCGGCATTACCTCGGCATAACCTTCAAATGATGGGAAAGACGTCTCCGCGTCGTCTGCTGTTCCCTGTGCCAAGTATGTTTTACCGGCCTGACTAGCTGCGTCGAGACCCAAGCTGCTTACCCTTTCTTGTCCCCTTCTGCCTATGCACGTTGTCTCGACTGTTGTATCGCTCGAACCCCCCTGGCTTTTTCTCAGGGTCTCTTTAAGTGCCAGAATGATATCGACCTCCCTAATAGTACAGAGGTCTCTTACAATGGCAGAACCTGTGTCTCGTGCAGCCTTAAGAGCCTCGCAGCGCAAAACGGCATGCTATACGTCGTTTTTACTTTTATCCTCTATCAATTAGCTTTGGAATTGACCGTTTCAGATTAGCGTCTCCGTCAAAACAGTGGGATAGCTCGCCATTCTGGGAGTCATACCAGTCTCGAGATCTGGAATCAGACTGTTGGTCTAGCTCCCCTTGGTCCACCCGGTCCTTATCTCCGCCCATTCCTCCTGCCAGGTCGCGATAGTGGCACCCCTGGCCAAGGCCAGGTTTAAATATTTATATAGGAAACGCTTGCTTTTCTCCCACGCGACCAGGTTCCATTGTAGCATTTTAACTAGGACCCTGAGAGCTTTGGTCTAAGCCGTCGAATATGCACGATTTGGTCAACGACGAGCAAAATCGCACTCTTTCAACAGAGTTTCATTGATCCTACACTCTTAGACGAGGCAATACTGTAGACGGTCATAAACCGGAGAATCGTGGAGGAAAAGGAGACAATAAGTGACGCTACCAGAATAAAGATGCATTACATATATTCTGGTGGCACCGGCCCGGAGTAGACGAGGAACGTCTGCAGATAGCAGAGCAGAACATATAGCGGCCACCATCACATACCTACTGATTACGGTTTGCAGCCGAGCAGAGCTAAATACACGCTGATGAGGCACCAATGAGGTGGAAAGGACCACGAAAACATGCATCAGATGCAACAGACACCAGACAAGAGCACGAACATGAATACCACAACGAGGCAATGACATGGCACAAGTGCACGGTATAACGGTTCGGACCGACGCGCTTTAGTAGAGATACAAGAAGGCTCGAAGGACACTTAAGGTGTTAATTGTACGGAACAAGTCGAAAGCGCAAAGAACTGATACATCTAGTGGAGATTGATCACTAAGACCTTCCCTAGAAATGAATCATAAGCCCGCTCCGCTATCAAATGGAAGTTTGGAAGTATATATATATACACTTATTTTGAAGTAATCCCTGACACGAGTCTTGCACGACCGGCCCATCTAAGGCGTGTTGCCCAGAAGATTAAGGGAGTTTCTCAAAACTCGGCTAAAAGGCCAAACACCGCCTACTGGCTTTAATGGCCAAATCAATTCCCTTGTATGCACCACCGAGCTGGGCAGAAAGAGCCCTCAGAACGGCGCAAAACTAGCAAGAACTCCGTTGGCTTAGCGATCAATGGCAATCTGGGTGAGCAGAGCGTACAGGACGACCTCTACGGCAGCTCTACTTGCCTGGATGTTACCTTAGGACCTGCTGGCGGGGAACAAAAGCGAGCGTAACGAGAATCTAGATCTAATCACGCTATAAATGCAACAGTAAACGTCTGACAGAACGAGTGGAACACCTCGACGGCTGACAGCCGGGCCCTGTAGGCAAAAATGCTCATACTGGACCTTCGTCTCTGGTAGAGCTGCCGGCATGGAGAGCTGTTATACTACGATACAGACAAGAGACGGATAGCGTGTATATACACACCATTCCAGGTATACATTAAGAGGATAAGCAAAGGCCAAGAAAATGATACGGTCCTCTTGAAGGGGACTCCCTATGTTCTGACTCAGCTGTGAGGTGTCCTCGCTCGATAGGGGGCTTAAGCCAAAATAAAAACCATTCTAAGAAAGCCAAGAACTTGAGCGCTCGCCTGCACTTCCCCTCCCACCCGGCTTCTCGTCTTGATCACTATCCTGAGGGTGCCGCGTAAACGTCTCTCGCTAAGCGGTACCTTTGGTTGTCTTGAGCTTCAAAATGGTGTTAAACAGGCCTCTTGCTTCTCTCCACGCTTCCGGCAACGTCATCATGTAGATAGCGACCTCCCGGACGGGTTGGCCCCTTATGGCCGTACAGCTTGTGCAACTTGGTTCCCAAAAAGGCTCGCAATGCAAAACAGTGTGCCCCACGCTGTCTGCCTCCCCAAATTCATACAACTTAAAAGTATCAGTAGTGCCCTTCCTAATCATGACCATGTAGTTCTGGAACTACGTTGAGATCCTATAACAGACTCTTACTCCAGTTGGCAAAATCTTAGATAGTATCAAGAAGGCTTTGATCAAGATCGTCCGGCACGCCGGGCTAATCCTAATTGCCAGTGTCCGTTGGGCCGACCTTAGTACTCTCCAAGTGTGCCCCGTCCGTCGTGCCATATCTGCTTAAACAAAAGCATTTGGGTACCCTTGATACTCCTCCAATCCTTGGCATGATCCGTGCCAGGTTCAAGGCGGTGTGCCAAACTCACAGACCCACTACACCCGGACTCTTCCTTACTTACTGAGACTTCAATTGGCATAGAATTAATGTTACACATTAGCAGATGCAATCCTACATATAGATATTTTCTTGGTGGCGACGTATTAAATGCGTTTAAGTGAATGAGCCTTATATATAAAAGCCTTATATATATATATATATATATATATATATATATATATATATATATATATATATACATATATATATATTTTTTGTTTATAGTTCACAAGCTATTTTACATCAAACTATTTTAGCATTCGGTAAACAATCTTAGAAGCGGTAACACCATCTCGTCAAAACAAATTGCCAAGGCAGATCGTGTAAATAACATGTTTTCGTAGCGGATGGCGAGGGCACTGGGAACTTGAAACGCTAACAGCGCAAATGTTGGCACGCAAGTAAACTGACTACCGTATGTATCTAAGTAACGTTTGTAAAATGTAAATTAAGTCCCCCTTTGGCAAAATAAAGGAGCATTTAAATTTAATTAAATAAACCATATCACTGAGAGTCAGCGACCATATTGCTACAACGACTGTCGGGAAAACCCTAGCTTACTCAACAGGCCCGCTCATACTGCTGTTCTGAGCACTCCTGATATAAAAGGGTGAGGTATGTATTTACGTATACATGTCAAGCAAATATATATATATATATATATATATATATATACATATATATATATATATATATATATATATATATATATATATATATATATATATATATATATATATATATACATATATATTTATATATATATATATATAGTCAGGCGAATAGGCGAATGGTCGGCGATGGACTAATGGAAGCACTCCCGCAAGTATGCCCATATTTGTCGCTGCAACCACTGCGACAACAACAGCAGCCACGGCCCTGGACAGAACAACAATTGTCTCACTAGAGGCATCGAGACGATAACAAAAACAACAAAGTCATCAACATCAGAAGCAGCAGCATCAAAAGCACTGACGAGCACGGCGATGACAGGTACTAACAACCAGAATAATAATAATATTAATAATAATAATCATATATATTTATATAATTTTAAAACAGGGTTTTATTATTATCATTATGTATATGTATCACAATTACTAATATATTAATTATATAACATCATTGTTATTGCTCGGGTGTCTCTGACCATAATAATAACAATATATTTTTTTTGAACAAGGGTTTATTTTATCAATATGTACATGTATCACAATAATAATAATATCAATAGCAACAACAATAATACCTATGGCAGCAGCAGGAGAACGACCTCCCTCATTCGTGTCCATTTTTGATGTTTGTTCATCGGGGAGAGAGGTCGACACTACGAGGACGCCGATGGGCACAATGTTGAGAGGAACGCCACCATACTCAAGTGGCTGTATAGGAACGAGAGACACTCGGAAGGGGAACCACCAGTTCAGTACTCCGTCTATCGCCAACACCCTTAGCAGCAGCAGGACAATATTTGGATAACAGGACCACCGTCCTCGCTGCAGGACTGGCGGCTAACGCGGATAGGCTGCGTGGCCGCAACCGCTGCTGCTGCTGTTGATGCTGAAATGTGCGCTAGACGGATATGGATAACACAAGCAATCCAGCCGCGACGGGAGACACACAGGCGCTATACGCGCACGCATATAGTACGCACGAAGTGCTCTTATCCCGCTCGGACACTTCCTCTCATTTGAGTGGAGACAGTTTTTTTTGGTTGACTGGCTACCGGTGAAGACCGCATACCCTCACAGTATATATATATATATATATATATATATATATATATATATATATATATATATATATATGAGAAAAAGTGTGCAGGATCAACACAGTATGTACTCGCATGCAAATATATATATATATATATATATATATAATATATATATACAAATATTCCAATATTCCAGGAACAAATATTCCAGATCCCCCCAGAGGAACCCTTAAGGAGTTCGTAGACTACATATGCGGTACGACTTCTGGGTGGAAGCTAGGAGCAGCTATGGCTACGGAGGTAATGAAAAAGAAAGGAACCCTGGGAAAGCTCAGGAGAGCAAGATTTCCGTCTACTGCACCAGAAAATCACGTTAGTCCGAATGATGCGGCTTCGCGGGTGTTAGTACAAGACACGTCGAACGTTGGGGAAACCCGTGAGTGACCCCGGCCAAATGATCCGAGTGGCACTCGCCACTTCTCCTGATGGCCCATAGTACTGTTCTATGGAGATCTGGGTCATCAGAGAGTGAAGCTTAAGGGGGGAGGTGCGTTTAGTGGGTATGGGTCTCAGCGGGCTAACACCCATCCGCTGGGGTCGAGTCCCACACTGCTCGAATGGAAAGTGGGATCTTCTCATTTTCTACTCGTAGCAATAGTACGTAAAAGTATTTAACCCTCCTCCATAAAAAAAAAAAATATATATATAATATATATAAATATATATATATATATATATATATATATATATATATATATATACATATATATATATTTGCATGCGAGTACATACTGTGTTGGTCCTGTACACTTATTTTCTCACCATATAATTTAATCGGCTAGGTTTAAGACGTACTACTTTTTACTAGTAGTAGCGTTGGATATGTTATTATTAATTCGTATAGATAGGCTTATCAACATGTATCTACTACTTGCCAGTGTATATAATTTATTTTTAAGCTTTCTAAGGAAATGGTGATATGCAGCACAAACGCCTTTCTTAGAATGACTTGATCGACAACACGTAGGATATCTCAAACACTACGACATAACTGTCCTTGCGGCTTTGATTTAAACAAACCTCATAAACAAGCTCTTTTGTAATATTAAATATACTATTTACAGTGGCAAAATACTTTAAAAGAATGAACTGAATATATAATCTAGTTTAAGTTCATCCTGGCCTGATAGGTCCAACGGTATTCAATTGAACGGGGCGAGTAAACTAAGCAGATACTTAAGGCTTTGCTTAGGTTTCTTCTGAACAAGTTACCAGAACCCTCCTTCTCTCGAATGGTGTTACAACGTTTGCCCTCAGTGAGACTGAGTCATGGGACGGGTCGGTTCATTGACGTCGTCTTTTCTGTTAGTCGCATGCGCACAAGCAGATAGCAAAGTCATGTATTATCCATTCTCTTCTATGTATATGCGGATTTAGAATAAAGCATTACCAACACGCAGACTGTCCAACATTTGCTCCACCTTTCTGCCGAGGTAGATTTAGCGCATTCAATAATTAACACGTCGCAAGGCTCTATTACACTCGGCTCGCAGCATATACAATAATTTTAATAAAACAAATCGAAAACGAAACGAGTTCAAGAGACCTAATATTGCCGTATAGCATTCCAAAATTACTTATATTATTGTCCGCTGCGTAGATAATCTTTCCGAGCAGGTCCAGGAAACACGTTTTTTTCTCAACGACTGTGGCCTATATTGCGGTGTATGCGTATTTGTCAATACTATATGTGACAGTCTGTTCCTAGATGCAAGTTTATCCTGGGTACGCACCTTGTCATACTTCGTGCTCCCCTTGTTTTTTGACGTATTGTATAGTGATTTGTTGTCTCAAAATTCAATGCTACTAAATGACTTGGTGGCTCCAGGGCCTAACCGGCTGTATTTTTGCGCACTTTTTGGACTTAAGCTTTTCGAGACATGGTTGTAACCGCATTGCTGTATAATAAGTGTAAACTATAGGTCTTTCTAGAGGATGCTATAGCGGGCTTTTTCAGAAGAAGGTTTTGACCGCATTATCGCACATTGGCTAAAACTATATTTTTACAAAACGTATCTAGCCTCATTTGTAATGACTTCTATGGTCAGTTAACAAAAATAGATAAAAAAAAAACGGGTGCACAGTAGTTTTACTTTGCTTCTATTTATATGTATATATATATATATATATATATATATATATATATGGCATAGCATTTTCTCTTTTATTCTATCACCATTGCCAAGCACGTACACGGGGTATGTCGTAGATATGGTTGGCAAGAACATGTCTTGTGTAGCTCTCGCGTGAGCTGCATACCTAATATATAGGAGGGCATAATGGATAAGGTATCAACGCCCACCCGTAGAGATATATTCCACTCCCTCCCTCTGCTTTGTCGATTTCAGTCGAACCAATACCGCTTTGAGATCTTCTTCAGCATTCAGATTCGTGCGTGTGCTCTAGGACATTACAGACTAGGTCCACCCCTTTTTATATACACATGCACGAATATATGTGTACAAATAAAGCATTGCTGGTTTGCTCTCCATGATAACCCCCATATTGTATTTTTACCAGTCTACCTGAATATTGCAATCATTTTTGTTAACCCCAATTTACTGGCAACATGTAATATAAAGTGATTTTATAATGCATAAAACACTTGCATATGATTGATCAGTTAATTATGATTTATTAGCACCCTGGTTGGGTACACCATATACAGCAGATACAACTGGTGTTTCTTTTACATCAGTGGACTTTCTGTCGTCTTGCTAATTTGATTGTTGGCTAAACTGTTGGACATGCTGCGGCCTGGTGAGTATCACAGTGGCCTAAGCACTATACGTTGCTACAGCATTCCTGGGGATCGTAGAATCTTTTAGTGCCGCATAACACGCAATGAAACCGTCGGCTATAAACGCAGTAGCTATGTCCACTCTTATATGCGGCTGCCTGTCAGGCTGCTTTTCTTATCGCTGCTTTAGTACATATTTCTATGTCGATTTCCTTTCATTTCCCTCCATAGTCCTCAAACCATCAGGCCTCGTCCTAAGTAAACCCCATTGTGATTGCAGTTTTTCTGCCATTAGAGTCCCTTCCCCCTTTAAAATATAAACTTTTTTTATTCTTACAAGAACTTGTTAATCCTAATACCCGTTTCATGAAGAAAAATCTAACTTTATCAAGTAACTGTAATTCTGTTTGCCCTGAGTTCTCCCGTGTGAGTGATACACCGACCATGTTGCTATTGGTTCTACTTCAGTCTCGAAAAGGGCAGAGATGGTAAGTATTGACAACATTTGCGGGTTTTTAGTTGCTGCTAGCGCTCGAAATTTCCATATGCTTTCGGAAACTGATACCTTTTGACGTTATAGTGACCCCGAGATAAGTAAATTTGTTTACACATTTCATTAATCTATGACTACAAATATCTATTGCCACACAAGTTAAGTGATTACAGCTTAATTCTCTCAAACATTCAATATGGTAGCGTGTTTTGCCGTACGAAATAACAGCAAAAAACAGCAGGGTCTGGGGGAGTTTGCTGGTGGTAATGGATATAGCTACCTAGTTACGGTGGTGCCCGCTAACGTATTTAAGCTCTAGCTGGTTTCAAGGCGAGACAGTGCGGTTGGATGTTTCGAGGCGTCGTTTCCTGGGATCTGTTGAAACTCCCCGAGGAGCGGCCGCGTGTATCTGCTCAGCGCGCGTTTTCCATCAATCACTCGAAATGATCGCATACTTTGCCACTCGCCAAGGTTCGGCCCAGTTCCGAAGGGGAATGACTGTAGTTGCATACTATATGGGGGAATCAGCATGGCTCTAAATGACGCAACTTCACAGAGGATTTTGGACAAGGGGCAGTTTTTTAAATGAATGAACGTGATACATGCTTGCACATGCACATACACGCATCGAATCTGCTCGATTTGATCACAGAATTATGCTACGTAATCTTCCCGAGAAGTTTAGCAGACAGGCTGTTAGTTACTATTGCCAGTTTACAGTTAAAAATATTTAATTAAGTATATAAAATGAGCTACGTCTTTGATTGATAGCTTTTGTTGATAGCTCTCTGACCGAAGTGACTGCTTCGTTGGAATATATAACGAAGTAGTAATGCATCCGAAGGCACAGAAAAGCAGGCAGTTACAACAGAGGTATTGAAGTTTTTGTAGCATTTTATATTTACAATATTTGTTAATTGCCGACTGAACATAGGTACAATCGAGTACGCCTTAAATGTTGTTCTACACGTGCTCTTGCGCAGACGTAGAAACTGCCAGTTAGATGCAAAAATGTGTTACGTAGGTCTATTAAAACGAAAGTCCTAATCGAAAATTAAAATTTTGCATTGCCAGAGGCATACTAGGAATATTAAACAACGCGTCAACAAAACTTTCCCTTGAGACAGAACGGAGGACTTTGAACTTGACAAAATACAGTTCAGCGCCGAAATAATAGACTTCTCTCGGACATTTAGAGAGACAACGTCAAGATTGCGATGGAGCAGTACTGAAATCCCAGCTCTGCCACTGTTGGAGCTTCTCTAAGTCCAGACTTTCTGCACTAAAGGACTATAACAACCCTTATATATATATCAAATTTCAATATGTTTAAAGTTCTGTTGCAGAGCATTTCGGAAATATTAACTAATTACTCTGTGCTATTGTTTGGTTGGTTACAGGTCTTTAAATTGTATGGTATGTGCATTTTTGTTTTGGAACATGTGATGTTATTCTTAGGTAGAGCACTTGCTTGAAGATTTGACTCTTTTGCGTTCGACTTCACGACCTATCCAATATTTTACTTGCTATATATATATATATATATATATATAGGTTCCGTTTTTATTGGCCCGCTTATGTGGTTTTGAACTACGCCTTCGCAACGTGTACCTTAAACAAGACGGAGAGGGAAAGCGCGCGCTCGCGTGTAGATGATGTTATGTGGCAACAGAACACGTGGTTTTTCTACCGCCAACAGACAACCGTACACTTTGAATACGGCCTGTCTCTTCCTAGCCCGTACAACAACATCTCCTTTGGCTAGCGCGAGTCACGCTAAACGCGAAATCGTACTAGCAGCTTCCAGCATACCATGACCTCTATCTACCTAAACACTTAGAGAGGAGAAAAAATATTGTTTTCAAAGTCTTTCGCCAGCGTCAGCCGCTGTTTGCTCGACCGACGTGACCGTTGTTAGACCCTTAGATGCCCTCCCGGCACGGTTAGCGGGAGGGCTGTTGAAAGCAAGAGGCGCACACGCTCGAGAGAGCTCCAGCGATGCTGCTGCTGCAGTTACTCCCGGTTGGGTTCTGCAGGTTTGTGAATGGGGAAGAAGAATGTGACGGGACCACTCAAACGGGTGGCGGCGGCGGGGGAACAGGAAGCGAAACAGTGCACTTATCCTCTGTCAGGAGGGGTTGTTCCGTCTGGGCGGCTCATAGATTCATAGGAGACACAAGTCTGTACAAGGGTGACTTGTACAGGCACGAAGGCCGCAAAGACGGCTGTAGCATTGGCAGCATCAGGAGCAGCAGCAGTATGTTCCTAGCTTTTGTTATTGTATACGCATACACGCAGAGTGTACCTCCCCCCCCCCGACGGTACACTTGCGCACCTCCACACAACCTCGCACACGAGCAAGCGTCACACAAGACATACGGGACACGACCCCCCAATTCCGAGGCAGTGAAACCGATCAGAACGTCGACTGGGACAGGCCAGGAAGCCGCCGTCGCAACCAACACCGCCGCCACCGTGACAACCCGACGTGCCTGATACCATCGGCGGCCATAAGTGGAGTCATCCCCACCCGAACAGCTTCGCTCAACCAAGAAAATGTCTCTGCTTGCAATCCGACCCGCAGACCCAAACTAGACCAGAGAGAGAGACGAGGCGCCACGTCTTTCTGGGAGTGTATCCCAAGCATGGCAACTACATTCTCATTGGAGTGTACCAACACCGACAACAATGATGGCCCTGCGAATATAGTAACTGCACCTATAGCGGTGGCAGCAGTGGTAGTAATAATAGTAGTAGTAGTTGTAGTCGATTAGTTTATAAGCATTTAATTTTTTAAACTTGCACCCCACTTGCGTTTAAACGGTACGTTTTTCCAAGCTACAGCGCTACATGTCAAACTAACTGTTTTTGTCGACAATCATCTAGGGGCAGCACAGCTTATCGAGCTATTGTATTTGCTGCTGACCTATTGTCTTCGTTGTAGTAATTCGCTTTTATGGGAATGTACAGGAATCGCGCATAAATATGCTCTGCAATTTGTTCTTGTTTTTTGCTCTGTTCTTATTCGATGCGCTTCTCGAATAGTTCATATAACGTGAACGTACCACTTAGCGTCTTGCTCCCTTCCTGCATTGTCCGGTGGTGTAGCTGAATCGCATGATTATCTTCCCTTCAAAATGTGTTGCAGTAAACGCATGGCGCACTAGACTTGACCATAAAGAGATTTGACCATAAAGTTTTAGATATGGCCAGATGGGCTCACGGGAATTCTTTGTAGCTTATTTGACGTATAATAGAGTGCTCCTTAGGTTGGTTATGTACAGGTATGCTAATTTATTAACGCTTTCATACAACACACATGTGTGACATAATTCGCGCTTTTGTACAATACGCCCTTTTCTATAACAATAAAGGCCCTTTTATGTTATGGCGAAATAGGAGCGAACAGAATGTCTGCTTGTAGAATGCAAGATCGCGGACAATCAGCGCAATTGTGTTTATAATATATGTGTGATGACAATGGATGTAGAGAAGTCTAGCCCAACGGATTGTTAAATCCGTAGACTGCTGAATGAAATCTGTTGCATGAGTGCTCAGTGGTGAAGAGCCTACACGCCAAAGTTAATGTGTGAATGCACAGATTTTGCCAGCGCCTTCTTCACACGCTTCTAACGTGCATTCATGTTTTAGATTGCTAAGAATTATATATATTTTTGTGCAAAACATCGACCTACCCAATAAAGTCGTTGGATGAGTCAATTTTTTGCGCGTGCCTAAACTTAAGGCTTTTTTAATATTCATATTAGCTAGTATACACAGGGCGAGACTATTTGACGAATACACTATAGGGTGATAGAATATAAATGGACATAGATATCTACATTACGGTAGTAAGCATCCGAATCGATTGAGAATAGGCATCTAATGACGGGCTTTGTATTTCACGGGTTTCATCGCGTGTCGCTTCATCACAGAAGGATTTCACTACCCTCAGAAGTGTTGCAGGTGCCTAACCCAATGCGACAGAATCCACGCTGAAGTATGCTCAGCAGTTTAAAGCCATGTCTAATATATACAATTTATACATTCAGGGTGTTAACAAACTATTATAATAGCGCTATGTTAAAATTGATTCTAACATTTTAGATATTACTAACTTGGCTTTAAACCACCACCGGACTTTAAAATGATTTTATAATCACAATCATATGAAGTACTGAGGTGGAGAACGCTTGGATATGCGATCTCGGTACGATAGGGTACCGGCGACGACAAACGCGGTTTGTGCAACTCGAGTTGTGGAGTCTGTTAGTTACAGCGGGGAGTTTAATTATGGTATGGGGTTCTTCTTAGAAATTAAAACGTTCCTTTGCAATGAAAAATACTTAAAACTAACACGTTAGCTTACACAGAATTGTAATATGAATTGATAAATAGAAAACGAGTACACATTACTTCCTTAGACAGGAGAAGCAAACTATTTTAGGTCCCTGAAGTCAACGGAAGAGGCGAGTCTCTCGGAGGCGAGGTTTAGCTGACCAGCGGTACATTGATGCAATTTTCACGCCCTCTTCTATGGCGAGGAGGCAAGAGCTGTTGGCGATAACTTCTGCTAAATCTGCTTAAATAGACGCTATTCATGCAGGAGAATGCTCAGTCGAACACCACTACACTTGTTCCGACGTGCCTCGCAGATGCTGAAATTAGCCGAACGTAGTGGCTAGTGGCTCGTGCAAATATCGCGCAAGTACAGCGTAGAAGGAACTTTTATTTAAACTTAATACAGCGTATGCACAAGGTAGAGTTTTTGTGTCAGCCTAAATTACTTGCACATGAATATATATATATATATATATATATATATATATATATATATATATATATATATATATATATATATATATATATATATATCTATATATATATATATATATATATATATATATATATCTATATATATATATATATATATATATAAATATATGCTAAGTCAGTGCAGATCTTGTGCATTGACTCCCTGAAAACCATACTTCTGCCGTCCAACGTATGCCTATTAGTCTATGCAGACGATCCGAAAATGCATACTTTGTGATAGGTGTACATATATATATCGATCGAAAAGAGCGATATTCCAGAAAACTCTAACAAAGCACGTAGAACGGAGCTAGTTTTTTTTTAGTTTGACGTTATCTGTTGATGCACACGATTACACGCTCCAAAAGGAACGACTTTATGCAAGCATGTTTTTAAAAATCAAAAGCGCTGGCAAGCACCGGCACTCAAGCACGGTCCACAGCTAACTGAGATTGTGGTGTCCTCCTTTCGTAAAGTCAGTTGGTTTATTGTTTATCTATTATCATACATATTAGCGCTTGCTCGTCACCAATATTGCAGAACTCTAGACAGACTTACGCCTCGCCTTCATAGGATTAAGGTCTAAGAAAATGTAACTCGATTCAACTCAATACGGGAACCATAATCATTACTCGGAAGAGTCTTCCGAGCGAAACATTTGCTTGGCGGTTGCAGTGTATCTATTGAAGCTATAAATTGTCGATAACAATAAAAACAGTTACGGATAAAATATTTTATACGAACATGACTTTAAAATGTATACACAAAAAGCCGCAAGTGTAATTATGTATATGTGTTTATCTAACTCCTCACGACAGGGCCATCGTAAATAAGTCGTAGGTTATCGGACTGGATCGGTTTTTCTTTCGCAAGCTACATGGTTAGTGTCGCTTGCCGTACGCGTTCGCTTAGGTGCGCCCCCTGGCGATACTTCCGCGAGTGCTATCAAAACTTTAAAGTCTCTAACGTCTGTACTCCAGCTATGAGTACATACATAGCTTTCAGTCAGCTTAACCTTTTTGTCCAGTGAGGGAAACAGAAAAAAGCAACGAGAACGCCCCATATAGGGACATATGTCTTAAGTGCTTGAAATTAGTCATACTCATGTTGGCAGGTCGGTTTAACCTGTTATGAACATATTAACGGTACGTTCCTGAACTACTCGGTACTAATGAAACTACGGATATATGCGTAATCGCACTGCTATAAAATACCAGTACTTATTTTGGCAAGTCGGTTTAACAGGTTGCTAAACGATACGTTTATGTATTATTCGTTATTTATGAAACTACGGAATCATGCGTAAACACACTATTTTTAATTATCTCTACAACCCCAGTGACTCGAGACCGCTTCGTTGTTTGCCTACTGCAATGATATCGTTCTGCATTCGATAACTATGGATAGTAGGAGTTTTTGCAAACAACACAAATATTAAAAACTCCTACTATTCTAGTAGGAGTTTTTAATATTTGTGTTCCTTCGAGATCTTGGAAATGTACCATGCGCTAGCGGTGCCTGCAGAACGGCGCACATAGTACATCGTGTAGGACTTTCGCCTACTAACGCCGATCTTCTATCGGCTTCCACAGGCAATCCAATTGAATGACATTACCTCGAAACCTACAGCATTGAGCCTTCCGTTTTTTACGCTCTATGCGTCCTGCGAGTACGCCTTCGCTTTGGGGATGCGTCGAGATTGTCTTGATGACTCTGCTGCCTTGTTTTCCCTCTTCTTTAAAAGCTAGTTATATAGACTGCCCGTGCGGACCGTGAATGACCGTGATTCGCTGCGTCGAGTGCAAAGCTTTCCAGTTTCTGCTATGCAAAACGCCAAATCCGCCTATGTAAGGTGGGGGCGTGGTCCGGATAAACGCTAGTGCGGAATATCTTCCTGGCTTCTGGGGTGCTCGATCGCAGGTTCGATGCTGCGTGTATATATTTGTTGTGTTCGAACATGTCAGGAAAGTATATGCAATACAATGCCGTAGAAGAAGATGACGCGATTCTGATGAGATTCTGCAATTCGTGATTTTTCGCTGTCGCAAGCAATTTGTTGTTATAAGAAAGGCCACGTAAAAATGCAAGATGTCTGAAACATAGCCGGACAAATTATACAAAAAGTCCATAAATTACTGTAACTACTCAGCCCTGGAACAACAAAGCCTAAAAACTCTATATAGATAAATACCGGAAAATTCCATTAGTGGCCCTCTAAAGTACTTGCCTAAAATGCAGTTTTCGGGGCGTCAAATATACACCGGTAAGCGTCTGACCGTGGTTTGTTGGAAAGAGTTAAATTAACTACTATTTTTAAGGTTGTGAGTTAAGACAAAATACAACGATTGAAGGCAGTAAGAACAGCCTTGAGAGTATGCAAAGACACCCATATGCCGCTGGTATGGTTACTAAGCCAATTCCATTAATTTATTTTCACTCAGATTGAGTATATATACAAGTTCACGATGGTTTCTTCATAATAATCTTATCTTCTTCAACGCTTTCGCGAGAGAAGTATGTACGATGTTTTGTTCAGCGTCTGTGCATCCAACTGCATGGTACTTGGCACCCTCTTCAGGCAGAACCGGCAGGTGCACAACTCGTACTCCTCGTGAAAGGCTGCGTTTGAACATACCAGGTAGTGATAACCATGCACTATGTACCTGGTGTATACGTGGCGACTGTCACATGCAGGACCAGACCAAAGGTGCACGGCATTGAAAACGTCCAAACCACCGACCTCCCGTCTGGCCTGTTCGACTTTAGCTTCCCATTCAGAAATGAAACATTCGTATGGTACTGTACGCGGCATCTTCAGCCTTAGTCGGATTGTTTCAGTAGCCGGTGGACAACCTGACATGAGATACACAAAGCGGCTCCTTGCTCGAATAGACAAGCAAAGCACTCGCTTCATATATAATGAGAAACACCTCTCAAGCTGGTTAAAATTCGCCAGTGTGAGGTGGTTCCACACCCTGTCAAGGCCATACATCAGCCCCGGAACAATCTTAAGCATGAAGAGCCTCACTGCTGAGAAAACGGACAGTCTTCGGACATTGCCTACTTCCCCGTAAAGAGAGACAAGTGCCTTCCGTACTGTTTCGTTTATATGCGCTGTGAACGTCGTTCCCGTATAATGAACCCGAAGGCCAAGATACTGGAAAGAGTTAACAAACTCCAATGGTTGGCCGCAGCAACGTATAACGTCTCTGGCAGCCAATCGACCTCCACGCCTGAATTTCATGGCTTTGGTTTTCCTGGTGTTTATCTCAAGTCCCTTCGAGACAAGGAACGCCTCTACCATAGAGGTAATGCGCTTGATGGCACCTAGGTCGCGATGAGCGACCACGATGTCATCTGCATACATCACCACCACGGCTTTTTGGTACTCCTGTCGGACGTAACCGACGAGGTCAGCAAGGAGAAGTGTAAACGAGACGCAGCTCAGCGGGTCTCCTTGCGGAGTTCCCACATTTTGCTTAATCTCCAATACACCCTGCTCACCGTCTACCAACAAGGTGTCCTCCTCAAAGAAACTTGCTATTACACTCAGGAGAGAGCCACCCACTCCTGCTCGTTGGAATGCTTCAACCAGCAGATAGCGAGGGGCTTTGTCAAAGGCCTTGACGCAGTCAATAAAGACTGCATACAGATGACCTCTGGGTTGTGCCACAGCTCGCTCGATTTCTGACTGGAGAACGTGGATTGCATCACGGGTGCCTCGGCCTCTCCTAAAACCGAATTGCTCCGGTGGAAGTGCCTCTTCAGCCACGTGCTCAATCCGCCGAATCACCAACTTACAGAAAATCTTCTTCAATGTGCGTTCTGACGCCACTCCACGGTAGAGATTTGGATCCTGATGGTCATCACCATGCCTACCCTTGAACAGGAGAGAAAGCCTGGCGACATGCCAGACTTTAGGCATCCGCCCCCTCTTTATAATTTCATTAAAGAAATCACAAAGAGTTTCTGCCAAGAGAGGGAGTGACTGGATCCAATGCTCATAGCAGACCTGATCGGGCCCTGAGCTCTTTCTCTTCGGGTATGGTTACTAATGATAACTGCTTAAACTTGATAAGACGATCAATACGGTATACGCCCGTATGATTCCTGTGCTCAAGAATACAACTTGCTGTTATATTATATGAAAAGTATGCGCGTTTTCAGGTTTGGCTGCGCAGCTCATTTATGATTTCCGGAACTCGGTGCAAACAGCCTTTGGATTCATCATCTAAGAGGAAAATATTCCAGATACGTATCAAGTTGCAGCAGTTCTATTATGTAAGGACTGTATGAAATCAGATCCTTTCAGCGTATTTTCATCTACCTAACCTGGTCCAATATGCTACAAAATATCGTTTTTCATGTTTGTAACGAGCAATCACACACATAGGTCTTCTACTAGCAATCATGGTGTTCGGATGTTCGGAAGCAGGTGAACAACCAATGGTGCGCAGCCAATGCTGCTTAAAAGCGTTTCACGGGGGTTGTTTAAACCCCGTGCCCCCCCAACTTTGGGCCTTATGTTGCGTGTGGAGCCTGTGACCTGCTGGAAGTAGGGCAGGGAACGTTGAATGGCCGACTTAATGAACGACTACAGTGGAAATTTGTGAAATTGTAGTCAGGTCAACACTTGGAACTGCCGGAGCTCGCTGCCAAAATCGAGGTAATCCCACAGGAACAGTTTGCCGCACTGCATACAATGAAAGGGGGCTTAAACCGCACGCTAAGTGGCAAAACTGTAGGGTGGAGAAAAGCAGCAGCACGCGGACAACGTAAAGAAACAAGAAAGTACGGCTTGCAGACAGCAGAGAAGGCGGTGACGTCACCGAGGTAAGGGCGAGACCAGCCTGCTGAAGAGAGCGGCAGAAACAATCGCGCAGACGCCAAGGGAAGCTCGGCTTCTGCAGAGTTGAGTAATGGAAGTGGCAACCTGAACGCCACTGTTGTCGAGATGGAGGAGCGGAGATCGGATGATGACACAGTGACATGGCCAGATCCGGTAACAACGACACCGAGAGCAGAGAGAGGGCTAACCTACAATCGAAGGAGATGGCAGATAACAACAATTTTGTTGTGGTTTAGAAACGACGAGACACTAAAACAAAATATTCAATGCAGAGGGAGAATACTTGTCAAAGTGATTCGTCGTATACGTATAGTGCCGCGATAATGTAATCCGTGTGGTACTGCGTGCAAAGATTACGTAAACATTTTTTTGAAATTTTTCTGTACTAAGCTAGCATCCGTGTCTGAACACTGTGTGGTCAAATCGTCCTCAGTTTGGTGACTTTGTGTTGTGCTTGTGCAACCGCTCAGTGTCTCTCACACCTTGCAAGTGGGCAATCCAACATCCATTGAAGATGCATCCTCTACGTTCGAAGCGGGCGCGATCAGTGGATGCCCACGCTAGCTCTCCCAAACGAGCTACACACGAGCCGAGAAAATGCCCCAACTGTGAGCTCCGTGTTGGTACCAGAAACACAATTTCTTGCTCCCAATGTGAACAGTTAGTTCACATATTGTGCACTCAAATACAGACACAAGATGTCGTCGGAAAAACAGCCGCTCTCTCGGAATTCAAGTGTCACCGCTGCAATCCGCCAGCTGACACAGACGCTGAACAAGCTAGTGATGATGAGATGGATGAGAATGATGATGATAATACCAATGTCGATGCCGGCGACGTGGCATCGATTGTGCGCACTCTTGTCCAGGAGGTGCGTGCACTTCGCACGTTAGTCAAGAAGCAGCAACGTACAAACGAAAAGCTCGAAAGTGACGTTGGCCATCTAACTACGATGCTGGAAAAGATGTCTAACTGCAGCAAGACGAGTCCAGTGGATAAACATTCACACCAGGCCAGATCACGATCTCGCAATGATCGCTCGTATTCCCGAATTTCGTTTGGACGCAAAAACGAGAGGCCGCAAAATCGCCAGAGTCAGCTGACTGCAAAACATTCACAATTGAAGTCCGGTCCTCTGCCGAAAACTACACCGAACCGCAGGGAGCAGCGTCGTATTTTAAACGTTGGAGTTTCGGCTAATAGCGAGCCCGGCAAACGTCCTCATAACTCACATGCACCCAGCCCACGCATGTCAGCCTTACCACCAGTTGCACGAGCCAACTTTCGGACACAGATGATTTTCGTATCTAGGCTTGAGGATTGTGTCACTGCCTCCCAACTGAATACTCATCTTACAAATAACAACATCACCGCGCTGCGAGTACGCAAAATCAAACCAAAGTTTGCGACATATTCTTCATTTATTGTCGATATATCTGAGCTAGATAGAGACAAGCTCTTTTGTGAATCTTTATGGGGGTCCGGAACACTTGTTATGGATTATAAGGATCGAGGGGCCAATATTAACGTTGTTGAGACATTTCCAGCCGAAACCCACTGACAAAACAATGCGAACTTGTGCACACTCAACATATATACGGAACCTTCAACGACACACACCCCAACGAAAATCTATCAACTGCATTTCTTTTAACGCTGCATCCATTACTAAGAATTCTGCATGTGACTCATTAAATCAATTTTGTTCCGAGTACAACGTTGACCTAGTATGCATCACCGAGACATGGGCTTCCAGTGACAAAATCTCATCAGCTGAGCTGTCACTGGGCGGTCGATATACCGTTTTTCGTAAAGACCGCAACAGTCGTGGTGGTGGTGTGTGCATTCTCGCTACATCCGAATTGCAAGCTATTGAAGTTTCTATTACGGATAAATCTACAGAGACCATTGCTATCGACATACTATGCGGAACAGATCAAAAGTGCCGACTTATTTGTTGTTATTTTTCACCTACGGGTTCTGCAACACAACTTGCTGAGCGAATGACTACACTTTGTGATTTGCTTGATGAGCTCTTGCAAGTAGACTTTCCGGTCATTCTGACGGGAGATTTTAACCAACCTGATATTAATTGGAGATGTATTGACTTGTCCTCAAGTGAAACCACCAAAGAATACATTTTTAGCTTATTTTATTCCCTTAGTGGTTTATCACAACTTGTGAACGTACCAACTAGACCACGCAGCGGTACCATTTTAGACCTTTTATTTACTGACAACGAAGATATTATAGCAGAGCTTTTAGTAGACGAGCCACCCGTAAAGTCAGATCACCTTGCTGTGTATTTTAAAATACTTATTGACACACCTCAAAAGTCCGCTAGCCCTTCCCTAGATTACTTCCATTCGGACTATGACGCAATCGCGACTAACATTGCAGCTACCAACTGGCGTTCGTTTTTATCTCACTGTGACTCCATCGAATCACAGTATACGTCATTTGTGAATGCCATTATATTTCTCATGGAGATGTTTACTCCGTTAAGAAAGCCTAAACCATCTACCTTGCAAATGTTCATAGAGGACGCATCTAGTCGCCTACATACTCTGACGCCATCGTCCCGTGCACACTCGCGCTTATCCACTCAATTGGCACGAGCCGCAACCCGCAAAAGGCGGCTAGAGGAGGCCAACCTAAACATTCGTAATGCCAAAGACTTTTTTAGATATGCTGGTCGCCGTTTAACACTGCAGTCTGGAGTGGCACCACTTATAGTTGGCAAACACACGGTCACAGAAAACTCCGACAAAGCGGCAGCTATGAAAGATTACTTTGAGAGCGTATATGTTCAGCCGTCTGGAATTCCCAACACCGTTAATCAGATCCCGACCGTTCTTATAAATGACATTGTTTTTAACAAGGAGAAGGTAATAGTGCACCTCAACAGCCTTAAGAAAAAATGCTCGCGGACTCCCGACAACCTTCCTCCAATTTTATTCAAAGAGCTCTCTGTCAGCTTGGCTGAACCATTATCATTGATATTTACT
This sequence comes from Dermanyssus gallinae, assembly GCA_003439945.1. Classification (NCBI taxonomy): domain Eukaryota; kingdom Metazoa; phylum Arthropoda; class Arachnida; order Mesostigmata; family Dermanyssidae; genus Dermanyssus; species Dermanyssus gallinae. The sequence continues at coordinate 114,796 of QVRM01003346.1, forward strand.
CGCTCCTTCGAAGACGGTGAAGTACCGAGTTTCTTTCGGCAGTCCATTATCACCCCGACGCACAAAAAGGGTTCTCGTGCAGCGCCAGAAAATTACAGACCTGTGTCTCAATGTTCAATACCTTGTTTGCTAATGGAGAAAATAATTGTGGCTGAGCTTTACACATTTCTTGATTCTAAAGACCTGTTGGACTCTTCACAACACGGTTTTACAAAGGGTCGATCAACGGGTACCCAGTTATTGGAAGTAGCTCACGATTGGACGCTTGCCCGAAATCGCAACATCCCTCTGCATGTCGTTTACTTTGACTTTTCACGTGCATTTGACCGCGTTGACCATCATCTGCTTCTGACAAAGATGTCAGCGTTAGGTATCGGCCCCAGAATCATAAACTGGTGCAGAGCTTACCTGAGAGACCGTACATTTGTCGTCAAAGTTGAGAATAGCTATTCCGCGGTCGGCAGGTGTGTATCTGGCGTCCCGCAGGGCTCATGCTTAGGCCCCCTAATGTACACTATATTTGTACAGGATCTCGGGGTAATGCTTCGAGATATTGGTGTTACATATAAGCTGTATGCGGACGATCTCAAAATCTATGTTGAGGCAAAAAACGACAGCAACATAGCTATACTACAGAAAGCGATTGACACCGTATCCCTTTGGGCAGAGGACAACCGCATGCAATTATCTTCTTCCAAATCTGCTGTTCTCAAGACATTGCCAGATACTACTCAGTATATGCTAAACAACCAACCCATTCCTGAAGTCTCACGCTACAAGGACCTCGGGGTAATCTTCGACCGCCAAATGAAGTTTAGACCTCACATGGCTGAGGTTGTCAAGGCCGCGTCTCGAATATGTAATCTCATAATGCGGTCTTTCATTATACAGGACCATAATGTGTACCTAAAGCTGTATCAAACCTTAGTGGTACCAAAGTGGATTTATTGCTGTCACGTATGGGTGCCATTCTATAAACGAGATGTTGACCTTTTGCAGAGCGTGCAGGATAAGTTCGTGAAACGAGTTGCTCGCCGGTGTTGTCTACCACGCGAGCGTATCACATTGCCTAGTGTTAGTGAATACCAATCCCATGCCGATTACCGCATGTTTAAACAACTAGTGCGTCAGAAACTTATTACTAGGTATTTTGTTCTAAGACCAAATAATCTCCGGAGCGGCGTTTCCATCCACCCCCACGAGATTGCTCGGGTGGACGTTGTAAACAACACATTTGCCTGGAGGATTGCACGTCGTTCACAGATTCAAAACGACTTTGCTTCTATTGTAATACCCCTTTTTCAATAAAGGTGATATGATGATGATGATGATGAACATATCAATAATTTCGGCGCGGGTTTCGTTCATCAGTTATGTCTTGAGCTCTGTCTTATCACCGAGAGGTCCCGGAAGACCTGTGCGTGGAAAGTTAGGGAAGATGAATGGTGCTCTCCGTTGGGAGAGTAAATGTCGCTGTATTTTCTATTTCCTACCCACATTCGCGTCCGCGGAGGTTGCTGTCACGGTGGTAAACTTTAGACTTTCAGGATTAAACCTGACCATGCCAGCTATTGTCAGCGACGATTTCGATGTCAAAATCGCTTGTGGCACCAACCATGATAAAGACGAGGTGCTGCGTCAGGTGATGGAAAACATGGGTCTACAATGAGCGAACTCCTATGAAAACCATACATGATTATATCATAATGAACACACCAAATTCGACCTGCTGTTATACAACATTGTGAAACGTCAAACTAAAATGTTTAATCTTCTCGAGGCGAGCGGCCCGAAAGCACCAACAAGTGCCGACAGTTGTTAATGCACTCGGTATTTGGCGAGACCGACACAACCCGCCGCGCTGGTCTGCAATAAAACGGATTGACCTACCTCTCTGTTAGACAGAGCAGTAGGCAGTCTTGATGCACATCTCGAGATTGATACAACTTGTGACTTGCTTGAGAGAGCAACGAGCAGTGCAGTACAGCGGACAAAGTTATGGCATACGAAATCACATTCGTGGACTTCTCGAACTTGCCATCTCGTCAGCAGTGTAGCGGTTGGGCTTATGGGCCGGGCGAGTGCAAGAACACCCGTTCAGTGACGGTCACGTAGAGAGTCACCTAACTGGTATTTTCTCTAAGCGTGACGCTGCGGCCGTGTCTCCAATTGTACAGTGTCCGCATTGTACACTGGAGCAACACAACAGGATTCTGCCTTTCGGGGTGGAGGAGGCGTGCCGGGTCCTACGGTCACCCCCGAAGAGAAATAGCTCAGGACCCGACCTGGTTTACTATGGGCACTGAATTCATTCACTTCCCCTCTTAGAGGAAACTCGTCTTGCTTTCTGTAATGGAGAAGAGGGAGCGGATACCTTGAAGTTTGGCATACCACCAGTCTTTTTCTCCTGATTGAGGATAGTCATGGTAATGAAAACCCTATCTAAATATCGACCGTGAAGTGGCGTTAAAGCGCACAGTGAAAAAACATTTTTCGAGTTACTTGCTTATCGGATTGAGCACGTGGCTAAACAGGCCCTTTCACCGAATAATTTCGGCATTAAGAGCGGTGAAGTAACCAGTGATGCAACACACGGTCTCCAGTAAGAAATTAAGCGGATTGTGGCACAACCCGTATGTTATCTTCTTTTCTTTTAAACTTAATGGGAGGTTGGATGGTAATGCACCATCCCTTTTTATTGAGACATCTGTGCTCCCCGTTTTTTTCCGATCATGTTCGATTTTTAGTCCACTTCGGCATTCACCTTGTTTAAATTGGAACCATGAAAACCAATTTGGGAGTGGCCGGTCTGGGTCGGGTCGAACCCAGACCTCCCGAATGCAAGGCAAAGGCTTTTGCCAATAAGCCATCTTGTTCGGTATCTGCATGCAATATTTATTCGACAATTGCATCAAGGTTTCAAGAAGGGACAAAGCCTCTCGTCATTTCTTGGTCCATTCTAACGTGCAGGTGTACATGGCACTCTCTTGAAGCTAGTAGCAAGTTTCTTTGATAAGAACGCCTTATTGGTAGGTGGTAGCGTGGCGTATTGAAAATCAAGCAAAATGCGGCAACCCCCAAGGGGATCCGTCAAGCTATGTCTCGTTTAGCCTTCTATTCGTTGACCTCGTTTGTTACATCCGACATGAGTACCAAAAAGCCGCGGTATTTATTTATGCAGATGATATCTTGCTTGCACATTGCGACCTATGTGTCACCGAGCGCATTACCTCCATGGCAGAGGCGTTCCTTACATCGGCGAGAGTTGAGATAAACACCAGGAAGATCAAAGCCATTAAATTCAGGCGTGGACGTCGATTAGCTGTCAGAGACCAAAGAGCTTCCAACAGCTGGCCGTTGCTTTGCAACAGTTGCCAGCTGTTTGGTGCTGTTTGGTAACCCGTTTGCAGCGCAGAGACGAACAATACGGATGGCTTTGTCCCTAATGGATTATTCGCTTCCCGGCAGTGAGCCTTTTCATGCTTAAGATTGGGCCAGGATTGACAAATGGCCTTGACAGGGTATGAAAGTACCACACGCTAACGAATTTCAACGAGTTTTAGAGGTATTTTTCATTATGCGAAGCGAAAAGCAAAGGTAGAGATGCCGTATACCTGCGATGCCTGCGAGTGTTTTCGGAGTGGAGACAGGTCAGGTAAGAGGTCGGAGGTTTGGACGTATCCAGGGCCTTGCACCTTTGGTCTGGTCTTGCATGTGAGAGTCGCCGCGTACACACCAGGCACATAGTACATGATTATCACTACCTGGAACGTTTAAATGTCGCCTTTTACAATACGAGAGTACGAGTTATGCTTCTGCCGGTTTTGCCTGCAGACGCGTGCCAAGTACCACGCAGTGAAATGTGCAGTACTGGACCATAAATCATTGCATTCCTTCTCTCACCGGAAGGGTGAAGAAGATGGAAGATAACGCGTACAACCTTATGCATTAAACGCATATTATACCCTACTTGAGTGAAACATACAGAACTGAAATTATGATAGGCTTAAACGTTACTGTACGAGGTGTGTTCAAAAAGTATCGCGACTTTTGTGTTTTTTTTTAATTATTCATTTATTCATGAATATCTATTTTGTCCTCTTCAAAGTAATCCCCATGAGATATTATACACTTGTGCCAACGGTTTTTCCAATCTACGAAGCACTTCAAAAAACCATTTTTTTTTAATCTTGTTCAGCTCCTCCTTCGATGCCGTCTTTATCTCGTCAAGCGTAGCGTAACGTCGTCCTTTCATGGGCCTCTTCAGTTTAGGGAACAAGAAAAAGTCACAGGGGGTCAGATCTGGGGAATACGGTGGCTGCGGCATCATTAGTGTGTTGTTTTTGGCCAAAAACTCGCGCACAAGCAACGATGTGTGAGCAGGGGCGTTATCGTGGTGCAAAAGCAAATTTTTGTTCTTCCACAAATCCGGGCGTTTCTGGCGGATTGCTTCGCGCAAATTGCGCATAACTTGCAGGTAATATTCCTTATTGACCGTTCTACCCTGTGGCAAGAACTCATGATGCACCACGCCCCTGCAATCGAAGAAAACTGTCAGCAAAACTTTCACATTCGACCGAACTTGGCGCGCTTTTTTCGGTCTTGGTTCGTGCGGCAGCTTCCATTGAGATGATTGAGCTTTGGTTTCCACGTCATAACCATAAACCCACGATTTGTCACCAGTTATGACCCTCTGGAGCAAATTTGGGTCGTCGCGGACAGAGTCCAACATCTCATTAGCAATGTTCATGCGATGCTGTTTTTGGTCGCAATTGAGCAATTTTGGTACGAATTTCGCGGCGACCCGTCTCATGCCCAAATCATTGATAAAAATCGAATGGCACGAGCCAATCGATATGTTTAGGTCCTCAGCAACTTCTCTAACGGTGATTCGACGATTGGCCAATACCATTTTCTCCACTTCATTAATTTTTTCGTCTGTTGTTGAAGTGCTCGGGCGTCCGGCACGCTCTTCGTCGTTCACATCTTCTCGGCCTTCTGAGAACATTTTGTACCACCGATAAACGTTGCTTCGGTCCAAGGTAGCTTCTCCGTATGCCACAGTCAACATTCGGAATGCATCCGCGCACTTAATTTCGTTTTTCACACAAAATTTGATACAGGTTCTTTGATCCATTTTTTTGAATAGGTAAAAATCGAAGACGATCCAAAACACGTGCAAGCAAAGCAGCTGTCAACAATTAAGTGAACATTCAAAATGGCCGAGCTTGTCGGCATAAGTGAGAGACATGAGTACCAACATAACGCCACAAAAAATCGAAATTCGAATATACGTAACCCGCGAAAATTCAAATGCTAATTATTCGGAGTATTTGATAGCAGTACATCAAAATCGGCTGTGAGTCGTGTTAGACAAACATGCATCGCTGCGTACGCGATTTATGATTTTTGTTGATGATTGTTTACGTTTTCTACTTTTGGTAGGAAGATGACGTTGCTATTGCCCACCGCAATGTAAATCAGAGCAGCGGTATTTCGTAATTGTGTATCCACGTGGTTCGTTTTCCCCTTTAGTCAGCGGCCATTTCTCACATTGGTAGGGAACCCCATTTTAACAGTCCCGAATAGCCTGACCTTTTCTAATGAATAGACCTTGCCAACACAATAAGTTGCCCTAGGGGTGTTGGTGATGGTGGCTAATTTTAGTATCACTAGCGTTAAAGCCCAAGGCGTCTTTGAATACGTATAGATATGCATGTGAATGCAAGGGCTGTGGATGTGAATGAACGATTATGAATAGCGTTGTAAAATACAACTACTATATATATATATATATATATATATATATATATATATATATATATTTACAATACATTTGTACACTCGGCAGTGCTCGCCTTCACTATGTGTATATATATATAGATATATATATATATATATTTGGTTTGGAACTAGCCTTTTACTGATATCACTATCCTATACTACACTATATACAAAACAAAAAGCTGTTCCAAACTAGATGTATATAGTTCTACATGTGTGTATGTATACATATACATTTTTGCTCTGTGACGAATATACAGTACCGCGCATTTCATGTGGTAGGCTGCTAGCAAGCGACTGCTAACCACACACGGTGTTCCTTGCGACCTGTGGGAGATGTTCGAGAGGTAAGCAATGTATGCCGATTGTGGCCAGTCTCGCAGAGTTCTATAAAGCAGAAGAAGAAGAAACATAAAAAGAAAAAAAAGATGAGTAGGGAGATGTGAAGAAAAAACTGAATTTAACAAGTACCAGTTCTATTTAATCAAATTAGTATTATGAACATCAGTTTTCCTACGGGATCTCAGGGAGCCCTACAGCGGAGGAAAACGACCATTCGACTGACGCCACGTTTCCCCGCTGGAGCTCGATCGATACGCGCTGCAGTAGGTACTCGCCAGAACGAGGATCCTTTGTGATCGCGTTTAGTCTTTTTCCAAGCTCTTTGAAAATGTTTGACGCTTCTTGGCCTATGGGTCCATAAGTTTCTATTGCGATTGGCTGGAAGGTAAACTGCGGATTGAGTTAGTTTTTTGTATTTCAACAACTTGCGGTCCTCCTATTAGGTGGTTGAAATGTTAAAAGAGCCGAGGTTAGACATGAAGTTACCTGAGGTATATCTTTAAAACACCGAGGGCCGGACATGTTAAGATATCAGGTTAAGTCTCAAGCCCATCGGGGACGGAGGATAGTCTAGAATTAAAAACAACCTCCTTAAAAAATGTTTTTAATTCCAGACAGGTAAGTTGATGTTCTCGTGCGTACTTGAAAGTGTTTCGGCTCGAGCAACCTGCGCTGGCTTATTCAGCAACAATAACCCTATCGGCAGCAGCAGCAGAAGCGAGAACTGTAGCCCAACCACTGCACAAGCATAGCGTCGACGACGCCCACGGTGGCGGAGGCGGCGACGGAGGCGGCATCTGCTGCCGGCAACAGTAGAATTGGTAGAAGCTGCCGGCCTTGTTGCTGTTGTTGTTTTGACGCCGTTAGGTCGGTCAAAAAGGACCGACGAAGCAGAGGCCACTCGAGACAGGGCGGTGACGGTGTAGGCGGTGAGTCGTTTAGAGCAAACATCACATCCGAGCAACCGAACGCCAACGTCGTTAAGAGCGCTCGAGCGTTAGCGAGGACAGTCAAGCAGTTTAGGAGAAGAGAGAAGAAGGGGAACTAGGGGGAAACGAAGGAAAGAAAACGTGAAAAGAAAAAAAATAAAGACGCTCTCGTTTTTCCTCGTCGGTGTCGTCGTCGTCGTCGTGGTAGTGGTTGTTGTCAAGGCCGTCGGTCTGGCAGTGCGTACTGCAAGTCCTGCCCGCCTGTGTTAGTATGAAAAAGCGTATGAGTGAGAAAAGGTGGGGGGGGGGGGGAGGCTGAAGGAATAGAAAGAGACACCAGGCTCTCTGTGGCTTTATTATGGCCGTTCTACGTTAATGACGCTAAGGAGAAGACGAGCTTGAATGAGGGAATGACAGCGGCGACTGAAAGAAGGAAGATGGTTGACAGCAGGGAGCATTAGGGGAGCAAAACGTTTCTTTGCGACATACATACAGAGTATGTGTGTCTCTCTATTAATCCGCCTACACAAAGCAGACGGTGATGGCGGGGATAACGCTGAGTTCTAAAAAACGGGCACCATGTTATGCGTCGGATTAAATCCTGCTCGATTAATTGACTGTTAAATCGGTTTGACTATTGCTTTGCTTTAACATTTCTCTACCTTTACGAGCACGTTAGAAGTGGCTCAAAAGGTAAAGATAAACTGATGGAAATAGTAGTCTCCTATTAGCCAACACTCCAAACGAGAGAGTTCGATTATGCCTAGAACCTTCTTCGCGCCTCTAACAAACCTTCAAGGAATGGCTGTATCATTTATGGTCTTCCATATTAGGCTCGCGCTGACAGACTTCAGCCCGGTGTAAAAGCCTTCCTATCCATCTGCCTGGCGATCGTTTGCGTATCACTGTGAAGAGAGCGCGCGCTCATTAAAGCATTGAAGTCGCGGCACTTGCTTCCTGGAGGGGGGTAAGCGGAGGACGCAGCAACAGCAACAGCACCAGAAGCAACAGGAAAAGAGGTAACCGACTCGGACGAGGCTCCTAACGAAAGTAAAGTCGCAGCGACTTGCTGCGGCAACGGTTGCGTCTCCGTATGCGCGCGTAATGGCATTTGGTCTACTGCAGTTGTTTATGTCGGCGCTGCCAGTCATTCTCGGTGTCGGTCTGTTGGGTCGGGTCGTCGCGGGCAAAAGTCCTTGCCCGATCCTTGCCTGGATCCGAATCGTCCTTGTACCACCCCTACTTAATAGAGTGTGCCTGTCCGGGTACGTAGCGTGCTAGTTTGAGGGAACTTGCTCGTACGGTGCGCAAAAAATCACGTCCGAAAACTGCCCGCACTCTGCCGTGCGGTAGCGCAGAAACGACCACGACGACGACAACGATGACGGCGCTGTTGTCGTTGTTGTTGTTGTTGTTGTTGTTGTGATGGTGCCGCCGTAATGCGGTTGTTGCTCTTGCCGTTGTCGTCGGCGTCGTCGTCGTCGTCGTCGTTGTTGTTGTCGTGCTGAAGACATTTTTACCGGAAGGCTACTCTCTACGAAGGAAGATCGTGCACTTCTGAAAAGGACGCGCATGCTCGTAGCCAGGCGGCCGCCGCCTCCACGACCCCCCTATACCCCACCACCCCCTATACCCCACCACCCCCTTATACCCCACCACCACCCCTCAATCGCGAGGGGATTCGTTTGCTGCTCTCGCTGCTGCTGCTGCAAGCACGACGTATGTAGTCGCCTGTTGCTACGATTGCGGTTTAGTCGTGGCCGGCTTCTTCCTCTTCTTCTTCTTCTTGTTCCTCTGTTCTTTATCGTTTGTCTCGCTTTCACTCGTTTCGGACAAAAACACGAAAACGCGATGCTGCAAAAGATGAGAAACGAAATGAGAAGAGATGCAAAGTCCTCGAGTCCCAGAGGTAACCGAAAACCTTCACTTGCAGGCTGCTAGAAGAAACTCTTCGTTAGCGGGATGGTGGTGGCTGCTGTGATTCAACGGCAACTGCGGACGACGGAATTAACGACGACGACGACGACGACAACAGCAACAACAACAACAACAACGACAACAACAACGCTCTTGTGGGAGGCGCGACAGGCATGATGGACGTGATGAAAGCTACACGTGCTAAATCTGATTAAACGGGCTGCTTACACCACAACGTGTTGTCTGCTGCCGAGACGGGGTACCGTGATGGCCATAACGTCAGAAGGCGTCATGGTGTTGGCGGCAGCAGCAGCTGCCGCATTGTGGCGGTTCTTCGCTCATAGTTAATCGTGTTCGCAACCGCATCAACGCATCAAGTCCATCCGCTAGCTGTGTCCGTTGCCGCATTAGCTTGTTGTTGTCGTTGTCGTTGTTGTTGTTGTCGTCGTTGTCGTTGTCGTTGCTGTTGTTGTTGTTGATGATGTTGTTGAGGCTTTGCTGTCGCTGATAGTTCGTTGTTGTGACTGTTGTTGCTGTTATTAATGCTTTGCTCTTACTTATGCTTCGTTGTTGTGGTTGTTGTTGTCATTACTGCTGGTGTTGTTGTTGTTGTTGTTGCTGTTGTTGATGATGTTATTTATGCTTCGGTTATTACAGTAATTTATTTATCAATTTATATTACAATCTTGTGTAAGTGAACGTGTTAACTTGCAGCCTATAACTTTATGCCTTGCTGTTGCTGATGCTTTGGTGTTGTGATTGTTGTTGCTGTTATTGATGCTTTGCTCTTACATGTGCTTTGTTGTTGTTGCTGTTGTTGTTGTTATTGTTGTTGTTGTTGTTGTAGTTGCTGTTGTTGTTGTTGTTGCTGTTGTTGTTGTTGTTGTTGCCGCCATCGAAGATGACCGAATGATAACAACTTTTGCTAACAAGTACAGCGCATGCCCACACGCACGCGGCTGCTACAAGAGAGAGGTAGCTGTCTGCTGTTTCTGGGTGGTGGGTCGACATACGGCGTCAGCATGGGCCTAAGTAGTTGCTTAGCAAGTACGCACGGGTAATTGGGAATTGATACCAAAGTCGAATCGGCTTCCGGATCTGTCCGGCTATCTGTTCGTCCGTCCATCGTCATCATCATCGTCGTCGTCGTTGTCCCTGCAGTTGCTGCTGATACCGCGTACATCATCGCTGTCTCTGGGGAACCTCCGGCAGCAGCGGAGGAGGTTGTCGAGAGTCTTAACATCTGGCGAGAACCTCACGAAATTGCGTAATTTTTCTCTTTTCACTCCCCCTGTTTTTGTCTTTCTACTTTACTAAATATATATATATATATATATATATATATATATATATATAAAGTGCGATTAAAAGCTTGAGAGCGCGATTATACGCTTCGCGCGTGTGGCCATATGCGGGAATGGGGCATTATTATTGACGGCCCGCTTTGTCATTTCTCCTGTAGCGGCGGTGAGCTTAATGGTGGCACAGTCCGACAGAACCATACACCATCCGCCGGCACACTATAATAGATAGATACAAGAAGAGAGACTGAGAGAGAGGGGAACAATGATAGAAAATGCAGGAAGCAAAGTACTGAATGAAACTGAGTCAAAAGTGAAGCGTATAATGTAGAAAGCAAGTTTTTGGCAGGGGAACATAGGCAAGGAAAAAATAGTGAGCAGAGAGGCAAGAAAAACTAACCGAGAAGCTCCTTTAGAGAAACAAAGAAAAGGAGGGAAAAGAAAAGGAAAGCAAAAAATAACAGCTCTTCCATAGGTGCCCTGCTTCGCCCATCTGGATCACTGGCCATTGCAAGCAGATCGATTCCAACCAGATTGAAAAAGATGCAAAACTATGCCATTAAAAGTGGTTGTGCAAATTAAATAGTAGCATTACTAGTGGTACTACTACAATAATAATGTAGTTAGTCTCTATTGCTATTTAAATACACCAAAAAATATATGCTATTAAGACTAAGATGAACAAGCAAAAAATAACGCAGTTGTGCCGGACAGTGGTACATGAACAGCAACGTATTCTCCCACCAGCACAGAACACAAGTTTTTTCAAGGGACCGACCATAATCCACTATGGACGGTAAATTTACTATTGCCATACATTTCAATATTATACACACATCGTAGTAGTACATGATATCATACATAGCCAGAAACAAAAAAGGCACGAAGGGCAACAATGTGCGTGTCTGCCAAGTGCATTACAAGTTTGATCAATAAAAAGTTTCAAAAAGGGGGCGAACAGTTATTTGCCTCCGAGTATGAACATGTGTCCGAACGCCACAACAACACGTTACGATGACGCATTACGTGGCAGTGGATCTCTATGTGTTCTAGAGATTCGTTGCCACATAAAGCGTCATCGTAACATAACGATGTGGCGTTTGGAATTATTTTCATCAGAGCATAATGGAGCGCTGATGACTTGTATTGGAAAAGATGAGGTTTTGTAGCCGCCCCTATTTTTGGTTCTAGAAGATTTTAGGAATGCGTTGTGCACGTGCATCGCTAGCAGCCTAAAAAAGGGCAGCATGGCCTAAGCAGCTTGTGCATCATACGTGCCTGACTTCCGGTGTGCTTGGTCGCAGTGTGTCGATCTACTGTATCGAATATAGGAAGTGTTTTATTGTCCTCAAACATGCCGGGAGAAATGTACCGGTTAGAAAATTAGAAAAAAGATATGACACACTTTGGCCGCGTACTTAGACTCTATGCTTAGTGTCGTTCTACTGTCACAATAAATCGAGGTTAAATAGAAAAGACATATCAACAGAACATTTCCAAACAAAGCCGGCAACGTTCTACAAATAGGTCAACAAGTGGATCAGATCTATTGGACTCTAAAGCAACTAGCGTAAAAATATTTACATCCAGAAACGTCTTTTCATTAGCCCTTTGAACAGGGAAAGTCCAATGATTACGTTTTTTAAATTTTAGTTATTTAGTATTTACTGAGATGATAACAAAGTGGACGAAACAGCAAATCCTCATACACGCCTATTGTGTATTTTGCGATACTTTTACATTTTAAAATGGCACATAATTACTATACAGTCGTCATTAGATTCAATTTGAACACTTCAGCGATTCATGAGGTACAATTTGAACACTTCTGCAAGCAGAACCGGCAACGACATTGATCGCCAACTTGGTGAAATTCATAGGTCGAATCCTTATAAACAATATATATGGAATCCCGGCTATATAGATGTATATATATATATATATATATATATATATATATATATATATATACGTTCACACCTCACAATATTGACGCCTAATTACATATATATATATATATATATATATATATAGAAAATATTGTAATAATTTATTAATAATTTACAATATATTTGCACACTCGGCAGTGCTCGCCCATATATACAGAAAAATCGTCCCAAATGAGTATAAACTGACTCCTCAGCATATGGTTCTTCACTCAAGAATATTTTCGACTTCCTTAAACAGTAGCATAACAAGGCAGTCTTAAAGACGTATGCGAGGTTGCACTACAACTGTAGACTGTAGTGTCGTCCTTCGTACTGAAAATCCAACGTCATAATGATGAGAGGTATTACATGACAGAAGTTTGAATATTTTATTATATACTCATTAACGATGCTATTAAGTCCCGTTAAGTATTGTTTGTGGCTAGAACGATATCGTAAAATTTAGCGTCCACGGCGTCACAGAGACACGGCACGTAAGTCAGAGCGGAGTTTAGATGAAACTTCCGACAGATAGTATCGGCAGCAGAATTCTGCAGAAAAAAAAACGAGTGGTAGATAGACCAAGCGCCTAATTGCAGATGCTGAGGTGTGGTACTAAATGACGCATATATCTGAAATTGCACTTTACGTAAGTGCCGACAACATACGGGTGGTTCTCGGGTCGAGTCTCACACGGCTTGAGAGACGGGGAACACCCCCACTCGTAGCAACAAGGCGTAACACAGCATTAGGCACTATCCACCAAAAAAGTAGAGATTACTCAATAAGAACTTGGCACCCATAGCATCACATACACCATAAGAAGACCCTCAACAGGCACTCCTAGTTTTCTTAGTCGACGATACTACTGCATAGAATTTAGGCTTGAAAACATCTTAAGTGTAACTTTACAAGAGTATGCACTCCCGGGAAGTCATTCAGCAAAATCGGTGTACAGATGGCAGGAGCACGGACGTGACGAACAGAAGACGCCGATTCCCTAAGAAAACTGCAATAGCTTGTTATAGTCAGGAACATTGGACCGTATCTTCCCAACGAAGAGCACAAGGACGCTAAGGAGAGCGCGGCACCAGTGCATTTGTTCATGTGTAAATTCTTCCTAAAGCGTCAATGATACACTAGCTTAAGACCACCAAAGTTTTACACTATTCTTTGCAAAACGTTGTCAACCTCCTTAAAAAGTTGTATTTTATTTTATACAGTTTTTACATAACCACCATGCTTGTTGGTACTTGTACGTTAGAGCAATAATTTGATATTAAAGTGGCGAGGTCAGTTGGTAACCTAAGCAAATATGCCAAGAAGGTAAATTTGACATCATAATCACGAGAGATGAACAAGGTTTTTTGTATATTTTAGCAACAAAAGTGAATTTAACATAAACGTATATAAGCCTCTACAAACTCATGGTTCAGATTCTAATATATATATATATATATATATATATATATTGAAGAATCGTAATAGCATCCTAAAAAAGTGTTTACTAAATCCTCAGCATGTGGTACTTCACTCAAGAATATCAGCTTCCTTAAACAGTAGCATAACAAAACAATTTTAAAGATGTATGCGAGGTTGCACTATAGAACTGTAGACTGTAACGTCCTTCGTATTAAAAATCCAACGTCGTAATGATTAGGTATTACACAACAGAGATTTGGATATCTTATTGTGTAATTATTAACGATGGTTTTAGGTCTCGTTAAGTGATATTTGTGGCTAGAACACAATATCATAGAATTTAGCGCCCACGACATATATATATATATATATATATATATATATATATATACAAAGTAATATTTGTGGCTAAAACACAATATCATAAAATTTAGCACCCACCATATATATATATATATACACAAGTTAATGTAATTAATGCAAGTGATATATAAACGTAGCACTTGAGCTCGTGTGGTACACCGAGGCCCTACGATAGCTAAGTGAACTCGCCGAGAATTCAATCATTTTATCCTGTTAAGTGCCTTATCTTCTAGACAACGAGGACAGCTTAAATGGCGCAGCACAGCCTATGCAAATATCGCCTGCCGAATGGAATGGTTGATTCTTCACTCACGCGTAGCGTTTCCGCTCAAATGATTCTCATATTAATGTGTGCGTTTAATATCTAACTACAACCGATTGTGGCCTTCCGTCTCTCTCTCTCTTTTTCTCGCTCTCTATCTTGTGCCTCTTAAGGCCGAGAACATGAGCGTCGAAAGGCAGACAGAAGGGGCGGATAGAGATATGTGTATATAGCGTTTTCTCTCGTGCTTCTCTGAAGCCGGGAGCGATTACCAAACGAAGGCAGATGGCTAGGGGATAAAGAGAAGCTCAAGAAGATATATATATATACATACATATACTCGTGTCGATTGTATATATATCCCATTGTTCCCCAGTCGATTGTGTATATATCCCAATGCCCCCCTCTTCCCTGTTGATTGTATATACATATATCCCGTTGTTCCTGCCGGCACACGCAGATATGATGAAAACACTGCGTGTGTGAGCAGCACGGGACCACGTGCGAACGTCGTTGCTAGTAGTTGGACGGCCAAGTTTATTGCTCCACTGAACTTGGGCAGGAAATCAAAATTTTCCCAAAGGTTTTCGTTTGATAAGTCAAACCAGACCTCGGCTCGACTTGCCACTACCACAACGTCTCGCCCCTCAGAATTAGTTTTCCCCCCTTCCATTTTGGTGCGCATAAGCCCCCCTAAACAGACTCTGTTCATCCGTCGTCACGCCAAATGTTCGCAACTGTAGAGGCTCGTTCGCGACACGCGTGAGCACGGCCACGCCAATGGCAGCGACTGGAGCGTACGTAACGCAGCACCTCATCTGCCACGGGAACAACATTTCGGAGCATCCCGAAGCTCCTCATCCCAAAACTGCCGAACTGCAATCGCTACACGTGAGGGTCAACGTTCAGTCAGAGTAGCCATTAATGCTTGGTGTGTATCACGTACATCTATCAATATACGCCTTCGCCACAGAGGTGAGGAGGGGAGAAGCGCGGCAACGTGCACTTGGCGTTTACATACCAGAGTAAACTGGCCAAACAAAAAGTCGTTGTTTATTGTTTTAGTTTGAATTATCTGTTCTTGAAGATGTGGCAGGTTTAGTAAGATGCGAATCATTAAGTCATCATCACATTTCATCGGCGCCATGTACAGGTAATTCCACTTAGCCATTGTTCTACAACCGCAGAGCGTAACAGCACGCTTTGCAAGCTTAGTTCAGTCACGGATGTTTTTGTGATACGAACCCTATCTAAATAGCTCGATAGCTATTAGTAGTAGAAACCTATAATGATAGTAACAGAGACATTTCTATATAAAGCAGAAGTTCCACCGGAGTTGCATAGATATAGTTGGTGTGGGACAAATAGAAAGCACGGGAACAGGAGAAATAGGGGTAGAGGTGTGGGCATTTTTATTGAGAAATCATAATATATGAGGAAATGACGACAGTGGAAATGGAAAACTTAGTGGTAGTTGATATTAAAGGACTTAGCGGGGTAATTCAAATTATATGGTACACAAAGCGCCGAGTAATACCTCCGAAAAAAAAGTAAAGTCTTGTACAGTGGATTAATAGAGACGGTCGCAAGTGGTGATTAGGTACGAACTATGTGGAGACATAAATACCCCCATCCATCCGGTATACGGGAGTAGGAATATGGAAGGGGAAATGCCATAAAGCTGTGTGTTAGTGGCAGGGCTAGATACACTAAATTTAAATTAAATTGTAGTTGGAAAATATACGTCTAGTCAGGAGAATAGGAAGTCATATATGGATTATATTATGTTTAAAGGGAACATACAGGAATGGAAAGAGGATAAACAGGAATATAATTATATATTGGGGGCTTTAAGGAGCTAATAGGTAAGATGATTCTGTACATAAATAGTTATTGAGGGAAACAACATGGCTAGCCTTGAATACGACAAAGTGTACGCAAAAGGCGAAATTCATGCGGCAGTAGAAGCAGTGTTTTTTTTTATCTGTGATGGAGCTCGTGAAGGGATACGGGTATAATCTCAGGGATACAGGAAATATAACTAGCAATTAGAAGAATGATAACGAACACGGCACTTGAGTTAATAAAATTGAAGGTGGTAAATGTGTTAGGCACAAACTACATAAAGTATTTGTCTAAGGTTTTTAGTGCATTTTTACCGGGGGTAGCCTACTAGGAAGTCAATAACGATATTTCTGAACGATATTTCAGCAATTATGTATCGTGTTTTCATGCGAATCTTCAAAAGCAGGGTCAAATCGAATGGTAAAATTGAAAAGTTGTGGGTTTAAGAAGGATTTGGCAGAAGAACAATCCGATGCAAGTTGGATAGGGTGACGTAAACGTAATTATAAAACAAAAAGAGAGACAGTCAAGTGAATATGGTTTTGCTAAAGGGATAAGACAAGAGTGCCCTTTATTAAAAACAAAATTGGGCAGGAGGGTGGAATTTGTACCAAGACCGAGAGCACTTGGTAGTCAACCATGCGCAGGCACAAATGTATCCTGTAGGCAAATTAAAAGTAGTGTAAAGACAGCATGCACGGACTTGTTTGAGGCTGTACACATAACTATACAAGCAGAAAGGGTAGATTATAATAGTTATACGGCAACACAAAAGGTAGCGCGTTAGCAGATGCGAGAACAGGCATGTTAGACACAAGGTGCAGCGGGTTTGCAACAACAGTTTGTCGAGTATGCAGGAAGAGAGAGAAATCGTAAGATAATCTAGTAAGGATGTGTGAGCGATTAGGGGAAACTATGGATTTTGAATTAGGGGAAGCGTTAGGAAAAAACAGAGATAAAGCTCTTTGATAGATTTATGGATTTATTCCCTTGACATCTAGACCTAATACATGTGTCGCCCTTTAACATTAAGGCATGGTCGCTGGATCTCAGCAGTGTGGTCTATTATCTATCTCAATGAGCATCACTCAAAGAAAATTCGATAACAATACGGATCGAATTAGCGACACCCCATTAGATGACAGCCATGACTAGCGTATCGGACTACGCCACCACACGCTCATACAGAGGCTTGCTCTGATCCAGGTGCGTCAATGTAAATCGCTGTTTAGAATTTTGCTTAAGATATCTTTGCTAAGTTTGTCGTACCCATTCAGTTCGTCTAATGTGTCGACCCGGCCGATGCTCCTATGGTGTCGTTAAATGACGAAAGCGTTAAGTCACCACATTTTCTCAGCCCGTGGCTACTAGGTCAGTATTTTCACCCATAACTGCCGAACGTGCAAGTCAGGGCTACAGCATAAATAAAAAACGCTAAGACGCAGGACGAAGAAAAATTCTGCTGCGGGTACGATCGCCGCAGTCACAACCAAGCAGATGAGAGAGAGAAAGAGAGATAGTAGCAAAACGTTCCCCGTACTTACAGGTCACGCGGTACAACCAACTCCGCCATTCGATTTTAGGCTATTTTTAACTTTGACAGGTTGTCTGCTAGCAGTCGAGATGTTCGGATGTTCGAAGTGTGCGCTCCCGTTAAAAACGGGTGAACAACTGGTTGTGTGCAGCCAAGGCTGCTCAAAAGTCTTTCACGGGGGTTGTCTCAACCCCGTGCTCCCCAAGGATGCGCACTCGGCTCCCTGTGGAGCCTGTGACACTCAGGAACCAAGCCAAGGTACGTTGACCGGCCGTTTGAGTGAACTACAGTGGAACTTCGTGAAACTGTGGTTAACACACACGGAACTGCAGGAGCGGGTTGCCAAAATCGAGGCAATCCCGCAAGAACAGTTTGCCGCACCCCTCACGCTTACAGGGGGTTTAAACTCCACGCTAAGTGACAAAGTTAGCGTGGAGAAATCCGGCGGAACGCGGACAACGCGGAAGAATAAGAAAGCACGGCTAGCAGACAGCAGAGAAGGAGGTGACGCCACCGAGGATAGGCCGAGAGAGCCTGCTGGAGAGAGCAAAAACAACCGCGCAGGCGCCAAGAGAAGCTCGGCGTCTGCAGAGTTGAGTAATAACAGTGTTGTTGAGATGGAACCACCGGGTGGTGGTACAGCGACGTCACCAGCTGCGGTAACAACAACACCGACAGCAGATCCAGCTGATCCACAACCGGAGGAGAAGGCAGACGACGATGGCTTTGTTGTGGTTCGTAAACGACGAGACAACAAGACAAAACATCGAATGCAGAGGGACATCGCAACAGATGATATAGGCGGATTGGAAGTCTATGCCAGACCGGGGAAGATCAGCGCCTTGAGAGTGGCACGATTGGCGCAGAAGACGTCGGCGGTCGGGCTGCAAGCGTGGCTAGCTGGCAGAGGCATAACTGTGAAAGCGGTGTGGAAGCTACATACGCATGGTAGTGATGCTGTGTTCTGTGTGGTGGTGCGTGATGAAGATTACGCAAACTGTTGCAGAAATGAATTCTGGCCGAAGGGAAGCCTGTTCCGTCGCTGGGTTGGGGACGTCCCCTACGAGAGGATGGTTAAGGAGAGTTTTAGTGCGCCTGGTGGTCCAAGCCCCCGTAAGTGACTGACCAGTTCTAGAACTGCAAGCGTAGTGGCAAACATACCTCTGCGAGTGCTTCTCTGGAATTGTGAGGGACTTAAGGGGGCAATGGATCTTGCACGTGATGACATGTTTAAGTTGGTTGACATTGCACTCCTTACGGAGACATTTCAGCGGGACGAACTGCATATCAATGATATGCGGGGGTTTCACCAGCTGGCTGTCTTACCTGCGGGAGGTCGGGGAAGACCTGTGGGTGGGTTATCTATCTACCTACATAAACGTTTACCACCGATGCAATGCGTCAGGAAAGATGAATACTGCGTAGTGCTCTCCTCTGGGAGGGTAAACGTCGCTGTATTCTATTTCCCACCCACATTCGATTCTGCGGAGGTTGCTGAGATGGTGAGCTTTGGACTTTCAGAGTTAAATCTGACCATGCCAACTATCGTCAGCGGTGATTTCAATGCCAGAATCGATTGTGGGGCCAACGATGATAAAGGCGAGGTGCTGCTTCAAGTGATGGAAAATATTGGTCTAAAATGTGCTAACGCGCGTGAAGACTATACATATTTAAGTCACAATGGAAGCAGCACCATCGACCTGTTGTTTCACAACCTTGTCAGCCGTGAAATTGAAAGCTTCGATGTTCTTTATGAAGCGGCTCGAAAACACCAACCAGTGTTGGCCGTTGTCGATGTTCCCGGTATTTGGCGAGGCCGACATAACCCGCCGCGCTGGTCTGCAATGAGACGGATTAATCTATCTCTTTTGGACAGAGCGGTGGGCGGTCTTGAGGTAAGCCCTGACATCGATTCCACTTGTGATCAGTTGGAGAGAACGATGAGAAGTGCAGTGAAGTGGAAAAGGTTATGGCAAAAGAGATCACGCCCGTGGTACTCTCGAGCCTGCTACCTCGCCCACGCTGAAGTGCTCGGACTCCTGCGCCAAGCAAGAGCCAGAGCACCATCATCACTGCAAGCCAGGCGGGACTACTTTGAGCGTCGAAAGGCGTATATAAGACTCTGCTATGATCATAAAAGGGAACACGCAAGGCGGGAGGAACGACGGCTGCTCGAAAGGGCAGAACGAGAGCCTTCAGCTTACATCGTGCGACCTCGTAGGGCGGTGAACCCGCTTAGCGACGGGCAGGTAAAGAGCCACCTAACTAATCTTTTATTCAATCGTGACGTTGCGGCCGTATCTCCAATCGTACAGCATCCGCTTACACTGGAGCAGCACAACATGAATCTGCCTTTCGAGGTGGAGGAGGTGTGTCAGGTCCTACGGTCACTCCCGAAGAGAAAGAGCTCAGGGCCCGATCAGGTCTGCTATGAGCATTGGATCCAGTCACTTCCTTTCTTGGCAGAAACTCTTTGTGATTTCTTTAACGAAATTATAAAGAGGGGGCGGATGCCTAAAGTCTGGCATGTCGCCAGGCTTTCTCTTCTGTTCAAGGGTAGGCATGGTGATGACAAGCAGGATCCAAATCTCTATCGTGGAGTGGCGTCAGAACGCACATTGAAGAAGATTTTCTGTAAGTTGGTTATTCGACGGATTGAGCGGGTGGCTGAAGAGGCACTTCCACCGGAGCAATTCGGTTTTAGGAGAGGCCGAGGCACCCGTGATGCAATCCATGTTCTCCAGTCGGAAATCGAGCGAGCTGTGGCACAACCCAAAGGTCATCTGTATGCAGTCTTTATTGACTGCGTCAAGGCCTTTGACAAAGCCCCTCGCCAACTGCTGGTTGAAGCATTCCAACGAGCAGGAGTGGGTGGCTCTCTCCTGAGTGTAATAGCAAGTTTCTTTGAGGAGGACACCTTGTTGGTAGACGGTGAGCAGGGTGTATTAGATATTAAGCAAAATGTGGGAACTCCGCAAGGAGACCCGCTAAGCTGCGTCTCGTTTACACTTCTCCTTGCTGACCTCGTCGGTTACGTCCGACAGGAGTACCAAAAAGCCGTAGTGGTAATGTATGCAGATGATATCGTGGTCGCTCATCGCGATTTAGGTGCCATCAAGCGCATTACCTCTATGATAGAGACGTTCCTTGTCTCGAAGGGACTTGAGATAAACACCAGGAAGACCAAAGCCATGAAATTCAGGCGTGGAGGTCGATTGGCTGCCAGAGACGTTATACGTTGCTGCGGCCAACCATTGGAGTTTGTTAACTCTTTCCAGTATCTTGGCCTTCGGGTTCATTATACGGGAACGACGTTCACAGCGCATGTAAACGAAACAGTACGAAAGGCACTTGTCTCTCTTTACGGGGAAGTAGGCAATGTCCGAAGACTGTCCGTTCTCTCAGCAGTGAGGCTCTTCATGCTTAAGATTGTTCCGGGGCTGATGTACGGTCTTGACAGGGTGTGGAACCACCTCACGCTGGCGAATTTTAACCAGCTTGAAAGGTGTGTTTCATTATATATGAAGCGAGTGCTCTGCTTGCCTATCCGAGCGAGGAGCCGCTTTGTGTATCTCATGTCAGGCTGCCCACCGGCTGCTGAAACAATCCGACTAAGGCTGAAGATGCCGCGTACAGTACCTTACGAATGTTTTATTTCGGAGTGGGAAGCTAAAGTCGAACAGGCCAGACGGGAGGTCGGTGGTTTGGACGTTTTCAATGCCTTGCACCTTTGGTCTGGTCCTGCATGTGACAATCGCCACGTATACACCAGGTACATAGTGCATGGTTATCACTACCTGGTATGTTCAAACGCAACCTTTCACGAGGAGTACGAGTTGTGCACCTGCCGGTTCTGCCTGCAGAGGTGTGCCAAGTACCATGCAGTGGAATGCACAGCGCTGGACCGAAAATCGCTGCACTACTTCTCTCGTCGGAAGCGTGAAGAAGATAGAGCTTCATGAGGAAACATTTTTGAAATGTATATTATACTCAATTTGAGTGAAATAAACATAATTGTAATTGTTAACTTTGACAGATGCGAGGACTCTACAATTAGTGTAGCCTCAACGATATCATCATGCATTCGGCCCGTAGTTTTCTCCAAAATAACAAAGAATGTTTGACGATACTGAGCTCTGAAAATGCCTTCAACCTCAATCAACGCAGCCTTCTGATGGAGGCAGACAGACATCCGCTGGTGCTTTATCCGATGCCGCTCAAAGCTTACTCACAATCGACGCACTCATGTTTAGCAAGGTGATTTTTGTTTCTAGTGCAAGATGCCAACAGGGTGATGTGTCAGCGCCTCTGGCGTTCAGTGTCCTGCTTCACAAATATGTCAAACAATCAGTGGACTGCAACTTAACCCTTTAATTGTTCCTTTAAGACAAAAAGAGGTCGCCCGGCGCTTTGACGAACAGTTACCTGGGACCCGCATCAAATAACGATGTGAGCTAGAACTTCTAGTTATTGCCGTTTGTTAGAACCGTTTGGATGTGAGATAAAAGCTAACTGACTCTCCCGGCAAATAAGCAAACTAAGGGGACTCAACTCGTGAACGAACCAATTTTCTCGTAACTAATGGACTGAGTTTTTCTCGTAACTAATGGCACTGCCAAGTTAGAATATAAGGTGTGCTCAAGTGGTAATGATTTGGGCCGGTGACCGCTCACATGCTAAGGTGTACTAAATTCGCAGAACTGACGTAAGACCACAACGATGTTATAAACCATGTTGACGGCCGAGCTTTCCTGCAAGCCAGCTACAGTATCATCTTTGAGCGCAGCGGCCTGAATAAGGACGATCGACGGCGCTCCAGTGATAAAGTATGTCGAACTTGCGATTGCAATGAGCCGCTTGCATCGGACGTCAGTGCCATACATATGCTATATTTAGCTTTATTAACCGGTTGTTGGTTTACAATATTGCGGGTACAGATAAAACACACATAACGGAACTGCTCTATCGCAATATTGGTGGTGATATAAGTCACACTGTCCCCCGCAGAGTTTGCACAAGCATAACAAGGACATTTCTACCCGGTCCCTCAGTTTGTACACCCAGACATTCAGGTGTACACCAACTAGGGACGACCGTGGGGTAGGAGGAGTCTATGTCTCAGTATACACCAACACGTCATACTGCTCAGCAATAAGAAAAAGTAGGTAACTTGATTAATTGCCTTCACAACTCCCTTGAAAGAATTTAAGTAGCGATGTCTCGTCTTCAGTGTGTTGCGATTGTTTTTGTACTGGTTTACGTTTGTTGCCGCCGTGAAAGCCGGTCGCGAACGTTCAGGAGGCTTGACGCTCTAGCTTTTTTTTACACCTTGGTTACGTGCCAGTGTAAAGTGCACTGCGCAAGGAGGCTTCAGTAGAGCGTTGCAATGTTTTTCCAAGGGAAACGGTTTCAGAGGCTTTGCTCGAGTCACCCAAATTTCCTCCGGTAGTTCTAGAGAGCAAAGAGGAAAACAACTATTCAAATACAACTTGAAGCGCTCTGATGATACAAGGGACGACCTTGTCTAGCAAACCTTGTACAAGATCTGCCGCGGACGCAACACTTTTCCGTTTTTTGTCCACTGATTTTGTCCTTGAGCCAACTTTTTGAGTGTTCAGCGCGTCGTTGTTCACCTTAATACTATTTTTCACTGTATACGTATGCCGATAACGATGCTCGCTGAAAAGTCCGCAATGTACAGTAATAATAATGCTTGTTCCATAATATTGGCAACACCAATGTTAAGATGTTTGTTAGTCAATATATATATATATATATATATATATATATATATATATATATATATATATAGTAATTTTATATTTAAATAAGTATAAAATGTTTCATTTTGCAAATTCACTTTATACCTACCTAAATACACAAGGAATAGATACAACACGCAATCAATTGGCTACATACGGGCAACCAGCCAATTAGCCGTACAACCAAGCTGAATGCGCTTATAGTCGCGCAAGTGCTTTCTCTCTCTCTCACGCTCTGTGAGTACTTGTTGTTTATCTACGGTTGAGCGCATAGGCCGCGTGGTCGCGTGTCGGTGTATGCGTAAACGCAAGAGCTTCGAAAGAGACGAGAACCGCTGAAGCGTCGTCCGCTGTCGTCCGAGTTTAAACGCGAACCTTGTCGCGTCATTCGAGGGCTCTTCGTATAAGGGGCCTACCTGAATCGGGCCATTCATGTGGGCCCTTATAGGGTGGAGGATACGTCGTTCCTGCCCCGAGGCAAAATTTTTGTCGACCGTCATGAGTGGGTGGGGGCTCATCGCGTCAAACGCTCAGGGAGAAACACACACAATTACCTATACAGCCACTTCTTATATTGTCGCGACTTCAGTTACTACTACTACTCCTACTTCTACTTTAGTACCGCTAGTTGTACTAGTAATACTCAAACAGGCAACTCGCAGCAACTTTTCTCATCGAGTGCCGAAACGCTAGTTCGTTGCTGGCGTTCTTTCAGCATACGTATGTATATGTTGTTATGACGGGGTCGGTTGACTAAGGTGGCGGGGAAGGGGGTTGGTTGGCGAGCACAAAATAACCCGGAAGCCGTGCAGCTCTACGGGAGGTAGGCGCGTACGCATCGAAACGGACCGCGCAGTTGGCTATAGGCTCCTGCTGCTGCTGCTGCTGTTGCTGCTATGTAAAGGGCGACCGATGCATCATCTATCGTCGAGTCGCCGGGCCCTTCAACTTGAGGCTACTTGAACGTTGTCGGCCGCCGAGATCATCGCTGCCGCTTTCACCGCTGTAGATCGCTCTTAGCCTATCCTCACCTAGCTAATGCACGGACGGGCAAAAATGTGTAGCACGACATTGACCTCTACAGTGGGGTGTGTACTTCATGGCCGACCCCGCTCTTCCTCTCCAAGATTCCTCGTTCGGTTGTGTTTGCTCTCTTCTATGTGTATCAACTTCTAGTTTATCTTGCACTCACTGTTTAGATCCTATGTGTTTTTATTTTACAAGCTCTGTAAGCAATTGAAAACCAATTTGACTGCCATAACTTATTAGCGGAGTAAACTGACAAGGAGAAGATGGTATCAGTCCTCGAATTGTACAGCTATGTTATTGACGTCGTGATACCCCTATATATAGGCTAAGTGGCCCCGTCAACTACGTCAATATGTAAAGCTTTGTTCTGCCTATGTTATTTTTAAGTAATGTTGATGCGTTTAACAGAAAGAAAAAACATTTAATGGCTTTAGCACGATGTTGAAGCTTACGGCATTAGAAGGCGGTATCCGGCGGGAGCGGTGCCTGCTGTGGGAAGCAAATTGTCAGCAGTGTCAAAACAATAGTCTGGGTAGGTTAAGGCAAAGGCTCAGTCTGAGTAGACCTAATCATTCTAAGATTAACAAGTGCCCCTTTGACTCTAGACCGGATCTAACTACTGTATAACAGTCAATCTTAGATACAATACAAACCACAGCTTTCTTTTCGAAGGCAAGGCGTTGAAAGTGTCTACGACTACGATTCGTGCGTTTCTGTGTGTCCTTTCATCAAAGCGGAACGGTTTCTTGCCACCGCATGCAGCCAGACTTATCTGCGCGATGGTCGAGCGGCTGTATACAAAACCACATTGAGATACGCAGTAGAGTATGACTTTGGCGGTTTTTGTTGCCGCGACTGCGGCAACTGACGCGACACTTCCTCTCCTTTCGCCGGGCCGGGGGGTCTCCGCAACTCCCTACGAGATCGTCAACGTATTGTCATCGTACTCAGGGGTTCATAGACTGTCTCGTCCTCCAGTCAACATGCTGTTGTCGACTGCTTCGTTCAATAAAGCAGTCGCGCATGAGGGCGAGATGCACGGTGACTTCAGTGACTTCAACCTGGCCCAGCATCTGCGCCTACGTGCCTCCTACGAAATAGCACTGAGGATATCCCGCCACCACCAGCAAACTGCGTCAACGGTGAGCGTCAAAGGAGAACGCGTCTCCGAGAGAAGAGATGAGCACAACAACGACAACAACAACAATGTGGACAATTCGTATTTCGTTCGCCTATTCCCAGCAGGGTAAGTGATGAGGTTCCAGGCGGCGCTGTGACTTGCAGATGTGCAGAACTGGCGTGTTTGTGCACGTGCAGAGAGAGAGAGAGAGAGAGAGCGCGCTTCGGTGCCTATGCTGGTATAGCAAGTGTGGTGGTAGTGGCTGCAAGCATGCATTGTGAATGGCGGTATTCCGGTTGGCCGGCAGGTACCAGCATTACCTGTGGATGGAGGTAGAAGAGTAGAGAAGCTGTTCGATCTGTTGCATAGCCGTGTCGTTTGCCCGTTTACGACACCCCTGGGAATGCCCGTTTAGTCCTGATGACGAAGGCAGCGTCATCTGGGATCTGCTGCTTTTTGCTGAAAGGAGGGAGACTGCAACGCAAGCTAGCGATTGGGGAATTGCAGTTCCCGTTTCCGTCCTGTCAAACTGCGCACGCATGAATGATGAATTGTTGTTGGCTCTAAAGATGTTTTCATTAATAGAACGCCGCTACGATAATAGTGTCGTTTCTCGCGTGCTTTGGGTCACCTCGGGCACCTCTATGCGTTTCTCTGTCTTTCTCGAATCGAAACGTTTCTATTTAATTTGTGTTCATCTGTACTTCGATTGTGCGTTTGTCTGATTTACTTGCCCACTTTTGTTTGCTCTCAAATCTCTCTACCCAAACTGCACGTATCGTGAAAAAATATTGATGCCCTTCGTTACAAATATATGGTTCTCAACGCAAACGCATAGGTCTCACAGCTCAAGATGTTTGTTCTGTTAAAACGCGTTCTAACACAATTAAAGTGTAAGGACTTAGCCTGCAATAGACCATTTTCAGAGGGGGCGAGGGAATTCCGTTTCGATTCCATTACGAGTACTACTTAGTTGTGTACCTACAGCCAGAATGGACAGGCTACTATTGCAGAAAGCCAACAATGAAAATGATTGTTTCGATCAAATAGCGCAAACTAATGTTGTGTGTATTGCATGTGAAAAGCCATCTTGATCTATCATCTTTGCCATCAGCATTTTGAACCAAAATTCTCAACCATGACAACGTCAGGTATATATACATTTACAGACGCCTTTTTTTGTGTGGTACCTACTGTACTAAGTTGTAGTTACTACCACATCACCACATATTTAAAAGACATTTAATACACAAAGATAACGTCCCTAGGTCTAGACGAGTCGATTTTTGACGATAGGGCCTTCTCAAACTGCAATCGTAAGCAAATTCGTTGGAGTATTATGATTCTACTGAGAGTTTCGTTCTGCATGCTTAGGAACTAAGTTACAACAAATCAGTGGCTAATGTAGGGCTGACTCGGCAGATTTGCGGCGTTCTCGTAGCATCTTTGTACATGCATTCACAGGCTTGCCTACGCCTGATCGTCTGAGACCGTTATAATGAATGATGCCGAATTATCTCCTTAAATCTAGCCATAAATATTGTGCTCATAGTGGAAACGTACAAACTACCTTTTAGCGAGTCGAAACGAGAGCTGTCTATGAAGCTATCCGGAGTATGTGAGACACGTGGTAAAAATATGCTGATATTATTTAATTGTAATGGTTATGAGACCACCTTATCACCAGCTTAGCCTTGCATATGAGTGTAGCGTAGCTTGCAAGGCTCGCCATTATCCAGTGCTACCTCTAGCTGTGTTAAATTCAAGCTTCAGATCAAATTTATATATTAGTGCAGTAATGGTTTTGCACTGCCGCGCTCTATGTACGCTCTGCTTAGGTAGAGGTCTATTCTTTTTGGTCGACTATTTGATGGTAGTTATACAGATCATCATTTTACTCTATCCGCGGAAGCCGCAAAAAACCTTAAAGCTCGTAAGCTCGATTTCTCTTACTATGCTGCTCAATTGGCAGTAAACGCAATGACGATGTTGTTAGCGCAAAAAAGAAGTGCGCGACCACATTAATCTTTGAAATTTCCTTTACTGCTATAAACGAGTCATAAATATATGTACCTAGAGACAACGTCCTCGAGTAAACGTATCCAGGCACGTGCATGTGCAACATAGACGCGTGACACAAGCTCATCTTATTTGTATTATAAGGACGTTTTCTTTTTAGGTAATATAGTTTTAAAATAAATAAATAAATAATATTGTTTTGTTAATTTTATAATAAGGGTGTTCGGCGCTCCCGTCCTCTCTCTCTCTTTCGCTCTCTCACACACCGAAAGGCCATAACCGCGATGCCTATTTGCTCTTACCTTACCGAGTACATGCGTGCCAATCTTTACCATAAAAAGCAAGACATTTTTATGTATTAGTATGCTACTCATATTTCAGGTATTATAATGCTACTTTTCGTATAGATACGTTTATAAACAGAGCATGCATTTAATTATCTTAATCACTTCTTTTTCTATCTGATGCTTAATAACTTAAGGGCTTGCTTCTGGTGTAGAAGATATTGCTTTTGCCAGTGCGTTGTTATCGTATTCTGATTTGAGAGTAGTATGATGCAATACTCGGTAGAGGTTAAGTCATCTAGAATCTGCGCTGCGAGCGATGTTCTACAGGAAACGTGAGGGACACCTTGATAATTTGTGTGTTACCAACGTTGATTGACTCTACACGCCTATTTCTTGCTTAGCCTTTATGATGTCGAGTCAAAATGTACGTTTGAAAATCTGTTTCCTGCATGTTCTAGCTCATAGAAGATACACAAGGTGTAGCACTTCTTTCAAAGTTCATTTGTAGCAAAACATCTAGTTGTCACGCTCTAGCCTGCCGCCCTTCTTCTATTTAGAAATTAATTGCGAACAGATTTGTTATCATAAATATCTGGCTATTTGCACGCCGCAAATAAAAGCCTAGCTCAAATTGTACTTTTGTGTGTTTCTACATAATTTTTTTGAAGAACTTAAACGTTGCATCTCTGCATTAAGGTTTTACTTACCTACGAACTTCTCCGTTTAAATCCGTTCCAAAGTGACGTTGCAAGGATCGTATCTAACGCATGTCATACAACGGTTCCAAGGCAAACACGAACACTGAAGACGCACGGTATGACCTTTTCATCAAAGTGTATCACATCAAAATATCAAACTAGAGACAGATCGTTATAATTTAGTGGATGTATAATCAGCATATGTTGAAAATGCCAAATGACACGACGTGTTAATAACCATAGTAATACTTAACAAAAACATACGGTAGTAATACAATACTTTCTAAATTGCCTTAACGCTATCCTCGCTAATTCCTTCACAGACAAGACTGATTGAATTTCTTGAGGGAGGGGCTTTAAATAGACAACCGCCGGTAGGCGAGAGACTGTCCGCAAATTTCGTTATAAACTAAGGGTTTCACAAACATGGTAATGCGACGGTTAGAGCGGCTGGCCATCGTAGTGGGTGGGAAGGAGATTTCGGATGGAATCTTACCTCCTATCCTTTTGCACTCAACCAGGGCAACATGCACATAATACATTGCACTAATCGAAAGCAATTCATACGCGAAACAGATCTGCTACATACTCTATGGCTTCTGCCGAACATTGACCTGAGGGTATCGTTCTGGATGATCTCGGCCTGACGATGTTTCTATATAGCTCTTCCTCTGAACAGAAAAAGCTTAACAATACACTGCAGTGCGTATATCGCCATCATGCTTGGTCGGCTCAAAACGGAATAGCATTGAGATATCATCCGCGTACGCGAGCGTCGTACCGATAATATTCGCCGAAATATTAAGCAGAATAAAATTCATAAAAAATAATGAAACAGAAAGCATAAACATTAAGACTCAAGTACCCATCTTTGGGGTGTGCCAATATAAGCTTCCTCACACGTAAACCCAATATACCAAACGTAACTATATGTCTTTTTCCAGGGATAAGGTCGTCGCCGCGATAGCATGGCGGCCGTCTAACGCCCAGCTGTACTCGTGGAGCGCACAAGTCTCGGAACGCCCAAGCGAGATTCGGATGGAATGACTCCTCGATTTAGGCCACGCGGAAAAGGGTCCACTTCGACCTCCAGCGTACGATCCGGATCCGGATGACGACGGATTTTGTTTGAGGGGCTCGGAACTTGACATCAACCCTGCCCTGGTGTCCGTAGCAGCTCCAGCGCCGAACGGCTCATGCAGCCGTTCACTACATCAAGAGAAACGGCGACGTTACTCTAATACCTCCTCTTCTTCCTATGCTTATTTGGTGCCGGGCCCTCCGTGATCAAGACGGCGGAGACCCCAGGAGGAGACTTTGCCATTGCACTTCGGCAGGGCTGAGACCTGCCACTCTCCCAAACTGGGAAGGATGGGGCATGTCATTTTTGGTGTATTACTGGTCTGATATATGACCACCTGAATATTTGTCATGCTAAAACGCAAATTTTAATTTGCCACATTTCGGTAATGTGGAATAATCTGAGCGCATTTTGACACGAAATAAACAAATCGGAGTATAACAATGGCTGATTAGGCAACTTTACCGAAATGTGTTGTTTGGTTTATATATATTTATATATAAAACAGGTGATCGCCAATTCCACAACGTCACAAACATTTGTTAGGCATTTCAGCAAGAGTTGGAACCAGGTCAACAACCACTTGTAGAACATGACGTTGAAGA
Organism: Dermanyssus gallinae; assembly: GCA_003439945.1. Taxonomy (NCBI): domain Eukaryota; kingdom Metazoa; phylum Arthropoda; class Arachnida; order Mesostigmata; family Dermanyssidae; genus Dermanyssus; species Dermanyssus gallinae. The sequence goes on from QVRM01003346.1 coordinate 145,024, forward strand.
TGTAGAATTAATTTCTACATTAATTTCGGTAATTCGGTGAATTATAAAATATTCTTTTAATTCTCATTGTATGCGAGGTGGAATACGTCTGTTTGACGATATATTAGAAACATATGATTACCTCGGCCGTTTTGGTGTAGGGGTATGATTCTTGGTTAGGGTGCGATTTATTGTCGTTTCTTTTTTTTCTCCAAGCTAAACACGCTCGCCCACCACACACACCAACGCTAACGGCACACACTCGCGCGTGTATGTCACGCCTGAATATTCACAGAACTTGACCTGAATCGCGTGGTTTGCTTTGATCATGCAGCATATTTTGGGTCGTTTAGACGACAGCATACACATGTTGTTGAAGACGACGGCGCTTCCGTCAGCAGAACAAAACAGCTGCTCGATTCGCGATCACCTTGACATAGAGCAGAACAGTTTCATACAGACAGATCCGGAACCCCACCGCAAGCGGAGCAGATTGTCGTCTGCTACCGCGGCAACGACGGTTATCATCCGTCGCTAGTTTAGATAGCAGACACCGGTATCTGCCGGTATGCTTCAGGCGTGAAAATGGGGATTTTCTGGGCGTGGCCGGAAGGTCTCGCCAATCGATGTTATCCACCAGCTGTTCGGTGCTCATCGTCATATGGGTATTTCGGCGCGCGGTAGCTGATCTGGTTGTAGTTGCTGTGAAATGCAAAATAAAGCAGAATGCCAAGCAATATACGAACGCTGTGCGGTATCGCCGGGGGCTCATACAAGTGTTTTTTTGCTCGTTTTACTCGTTATACAATTCAAGGCTATGGCTATGACACCGTCGCATATAGCCAATCGACACATCTGTATTGCTGGGCTAAGCCGTATCAGTAATGTTTCTTTTTTATACTAATAATTTAATAAAACGTTTACAATTGTCGGGGGGCGGGGGGGGGGGTGGTAATGCGTCATCTCTTTTGTGGCGACGTCCCGTATTACTCTTGCGAATGATAGTGACTAGAGTACTATTGTGTGGTTCGTTTGTAGCTGTATTCAGCTCTTCACTCTTTGGTTTCGTCTTCTTAGATATGCTGTAAGCGCTATGTGAACGTAAGCCGTCGATAGCTCAGTTGGTAGAGCGGAGGACTGTAGATTATTCAGCAGCTATCCTTAGGTCGCTGGTTCAAATCCGGCTCGACGGATCTTTTTATTTATTTCGTTTTTTTTGGCGGTTATTTTAGGAGCTCTACTTCACACATTTGCTGAAAGATTAAGCGATAGATGTGTAAGTGTCAAAGCCTACTATTGTATCAGAAGCATAATGACCAAACTGACTGCTAACTCACATTTAAGAAAAAAACAAATTAGAAAGGCTGTTATATACGTCAATGCTCCTGGATTTTTCAGGCGAATCAAGCTAAGTAGCTGCATATCGCCCAAGTGCACATCGACGTCTAAACCGAGCACTCCGTTATAGATAGCCAACCAGTTATTTAAATCTGAACAGTGCCTGCTTAAATCGCTCCGGATAATAAAATATAATATCGTGCAAGAAAGCGTCTTTTCGTAAGCCTTTATCGTAAGCCTTTTGCAAGATCATTTTTCATAGATGAACAGTAAAGATGGAAAGTTTGTCGTCCAGTATATCTAGAGGTAGAAACATAGAGAAACCGTTTCAGTTATACTACTTATAAATGAAGTTGACTTTAGTATCTCACTGCCGCATCTGTTGTCTCTGCCGTAGCTCTTCATCAGCATCTACTCGTATGTGACAAAATTTCACTCTTAAAAACTCGAAAGTTATATATTCAAGCCACTAATAATGTGACCTAATTAGATAACAGTAATATAGACAGTGAACGACGTTCGATAGCGCAAAGTTTTCTTCTTCAAACAAAGCCTCCGTACCTTCGTCGCCATTCTGTAGAAGTTGTCTGTTTATATTTTGTGCGTTAGTGTTGAGCGAAATTCTATCAGGGACAGTATACAGTAGAGTAGGCAAACTCCTCAGTATAGATGATGTAGGCTTTCGAGTGTGCTTGCAAGTACTTAATAAACGTTATCTTTAATTTATTATTCAAAGAAGCTTAGATATACCTTTAATATGAAAGTTACACCACTTTTTTGGGCCTTCTTGTTTTCTTCCGACGTTTTTCGTCACACGCGGCGCGAGTTTCTTTGCCAGATTTAAGCTTGACTGCGGTACTGCGCAGAGAATCCCATGAATTGCGTTGACATGCTCGAGAAGATGCGCTCGAAAATCTGTTATTGTTGTTGTTGTTATTGCTGCCGTTGACCCTGCCCCGGTCTGACGCGGCGCCTAAGATATCTAAAAGCGACGACATAACTAAAAGCATAACCTCACTGTGGTAATTCTACTATACCTGTATCTGGCAATCGCATATGCTACCTTCCAGAACCTAGAATAAGAAGAGACGTATAAGAGGAATGAGAGAGAGATGAGATAGAGAAAGAGAGATAGAAATAAAAAGTCAGACAGGCAGGTAGGCTGGGGAATACGGGGATTGTTGTCCCGTACACCCTTGCTCGAAGGCTCAACACGAAACCGCAATGTGGCTAAGTGGATGGGCCGCCGCTGCAGCTGCTGCTGGCTGCAGCCTATGTTGTACAAGGCAACACAACACGATAAACAAACAAACATCAGCCATCCGACGCGTACCGATCAGATTGTCCAGCTTAGTCGCATCAGCAAGGACTCGTGAAGCTCTTGTCGACTAACCCGAACACGGTCGAGCTAATTGCTTGATGGGATTCCCTCGTCCGTTCGGTGTGCCTCTGTCCACTCTGTAACTAGTTTTCCCCGGCGTGTTCTTCCCTTTATCTCATTCAGTCCCAACTATCTGTGTTGCTCCCACTCACTCACTCACACACTCACTTGCCCGCTGTCTCTTCCTAATCAATGAGGTGGCGGGCCTTTCACGTGGCCACGTACACAGAAGCGTTCCTATGCGCCTCCATCACCTGACTTGATGTCGTCGAGCAGCAAGCAGCCGGTCGATACGTTGGTGCGATGCCGAGCACATAGCTAACAGTGTCGCCGCCGCAGAAGTCGTACTCGTTTGCATTAGCAGCAGTAGAAATAGGCAGACTCTCTGTAGCCCTACAGTGAGTAGGACGGACATATCAAACAATCGAGCGGATCGAGGTAGTCGGGGCTATTTAGGGAACAACTTCCTGTGTGTATTTGCAAACGTAGTACGAAACAAACAGAAGTGACTAGACACCATCGAGAGAAGGAGATCGGGATGGGATAGAGTGTGTGAGATCACGAAGAGCAGGCGTATATGGTGTACATATTTGATCGCACAGATAGCCGGATGTTTGATTTTATTGCCAGTTGACAACAGAATAAGAAAATTACCTTTGAAACACACGAGCAGGGAATAGCTAAATTTTCGGTTGTTTCACAACTAAAATATAGTGGTTGTAATAAATCGTTGTAATTTATGTGTATCGCCACATATATGGCAGCTGAGCTTGAAGCCTCGGTTTCGATCCTGTCGCGAGATACGGCGCATACCTTTTCAAATTAATCTTTCGTGATATTTATACCTTTGAAATGATTGCAAGAGCATTAGATGATGAAATTCTACAATGTAAAACATGAAAAATAAAACTTGGTAACAATTTAGTAAAAATAATTAGCAATATTTTTGTTCTAACCGTGATGATAAAATCAACGTCAGTAAAGGTAGCCACACATGGTGAAACAAAGAAACGATGCGCCTAATGCTACGGAGTAATACATACAATTTTGAAATGTGTTTCCAAATTGTTTTTGGTATAATTTATATATATATCAAATACCCTTGCCTCCTACTGTGGCGTTGAACAAGAAGCGTCTGTTATGGGCCAAAACCAGTAAGTATTTTCTTCACTCGCGATTTAGCCACTCTGTCAAGGGCACAAGACAGCAACGTCCCAGACTGCCCATACGGAAATAAATAGTTACCTCATTGAGAGAGCCTCTGGTCCGAGCGTGCAAGCTATTTGCACCACCACAATACTTAACTGAACTCTTAGGACAACTAAATAAACGTGCCTTTTAAGACAACTCAGGCCCTCGGGTCATTACGAAAACGGATCACAGATGTAGGCATCTAATCTGAAATGTGATTGTTGTTGTACTATTTGTCTACGTTTGTATTTTTGTTGTTCTTGTTATCGCTGCCTTTGATACGGTTGTTGCTTCTGCTGGGTTCGGTTGCTGTCTCTGTTGCTGTAGGTGTTGTCGTTGTTGTTCTCAATACAGTTATTGCGGCTGTTGTGGTTGCCGTCGTCGTTATCGGCGTTGTTGTTGTGGTTGTTGTTTTTGTTGATGTTGTTGTTGTTATTGTTGTTGTTGTTTTTGTTGACCTCGTTGACCATGTATTTCTTTCTCGATGAGTACGACGATGATTCCACCTACGAACGTCATTGAAAAGCGCTACACGGCTATGACGCTTCTTTTATCCTGCTTCAGCTACTTTGGCCAGCGAAAATCTGATATCGAAACCGTCATCATCAATGTCGTCGTCGCTGCTGTTGCTGTTGTTGCTATTGTCGTCTCAACGTCTTTGCCTTCGCAGGCCAGCAAGGAAGGCAAAACGTCTTCGTCTAAACGAGATGATGAGACGACAGAACGCCAAAGAGGAAGGAGCGATGAGACAGAGGGCGCGCTAGAGAAGGCAAGAATGATGAGAGAGACAGAGAGAGAGAAGGAGAAAGATATAGCCATAGATTTCTACGACCACGTCGGCCGTGGCGACCGGGTCAAGTAATTTACATTTTATTACGCCGCCCAACCGTCGCCGGACTGGCCAAGCGGCACACGACTGGGCTATAGCGGGTTCTTTTCGCGTAGCCTGCCAATGGCCGTGAAGCGTCAGATGATCAGCTATAGCAGAAGAAGCAGAAACAGCATTAGCGGTTGCAGCAAGGGCGCCCAGACCCGATTGACTACTCGTGAGTGAAGCCGCCCGCACCGGCTCATCCTTCTTCCCAACACCGCCATCCTCTGGCCACTCTAGCTAGCGTTCGCACTCTTCTTCATCTTGAAGAACTCTCGAAATGTTTTGTGCTCTTGTGCGGAATTTAAGTTCTTTGCTGGCGCCGACCCGCGGGCCGGCGGGCCGGGCCAATCGCCGACCTCCTCGAACTTCCCCCGAATTTCCTTCCACTCTGCCCATCTCCGCCGCTATCATGTCTCTCTCTCTCTCTCTGTGGCATTATCATTATTAGCAGCCAGGCAAGTTAGCAAGCGAGCCAGCAACCAACTAACCAACCAACCCACGAATCAATTCATCCACCCACCCACCAATGAACGAACTCCGGCCGGTCAACTCGTCGGCGGCGGCCGGAGGTCAAGCTATGTCGGACAAGCATTCCTACGTCGGCGCCTCAGCTAACTGTGTGGTGTGCACAGAGGCCAGCAGCTGTTCTGCCAGCGTTCCAGCGGGGGGGGACGCCGCCACTACGCTGCCAACAATACAGCGTAGTGAGCTTCGAGAGAGGACAGCGTCAAGCATTGGTTAATCGTATCTGACTTAACCTTGCAACCGACGAAAAAAAATGTTGTGTCACCTGCGCACCTTATTAGCCTAGAATAATCCGGCATGGCTATAATCCAGAATGACCCGGCAAGGGCCTAATTATGGATCTATAGTATAGATGATAAACTGTTTAATAAACAAAATTATATTTATATAAATATATATATAATTAATTTCAAAACAATTGTATTATTACACATATTTAAATACCAATAAAGCTAATATGGATAAGCCCTGTTTATGGAATGCATGTAAACAATCTTAAACTTTTCGGGCTGACCCTCAGCCAAGATTTAACGTCCACGGGACTGCTTTTCGCATTGCTTTATAGGCAATGCGACGGCTGTCAATTATTTTGTAGTATGTTTTAGGTAAAATCGCAGCGAATCAACGTATTTTTTTTTCAGTCACGTTAGAATTAAATAAAGTCTTGCTACAGAAGGTAGGGAAGCGGCTGATTCTAGCGAGCCGGTAATTTCTTCAAACAGTAGTCGTACACACGTTCACAGGGACCCTCAATTATTAAGTTAATTTATGTTTTTGTTTAATGGCACAACAAATTTTGAATTATGTAGCAGTTAGTTTATAAATAAAATGATTTTTTTATATAATCCACGTAGTAAAGGGGTGTGGAAAATCAGTGATCCGGTGTTTTGCTAGCGCATTAAATATCTCCAAGCGCACGTATCGTATATTGATATTGTCAATTAAACAATGATTTGGATATGTAATTATCGGCCGCCGACTATCTGCCTCACTTTGTCATATTGAATACTGTATTATAGACATTAAACAAAGTCTCATATAAAAGCATGAAAAACACTATATACTTATGCGTAAATATGCAGCACTCAAGGTTTATTTCAAACGGTTAAGGAGGAAGGAGGCATTCTTGTAGTTTTCTAATTACAGCACGTGAAGCGCGATGCTGCAAATGTACGTGTAAACACGTTTGTGCTCGACACGGAAAAAAATCACTAATCTCCTTCGAACGGAACATGGCATATTTACCCATAAGGCGAGTTTGATACCTGCCATGCAGATTTAAAATGCTTATTTAGGCTGCTACAGGAGGCAGAAAAGCTTTAGGTTCAAAGTGACACGGTTTACCTCAAGGAGAGAACCGATACTGTGATATTTTCAGTCGAAAAAATAAGTTTGAAACAACCTTTAATGCGAAAACATTGCAAAATATATTACCGGAGTTTCTATGGTGCAAAATCCTGAGGATACAGCAGCCTTGCTAAGTCTGCAGTCAATAGCCGGCGTTCCTGTCACACTTCCCGAATAAGTGGCTTCAGATCATTAGTGAAGGTTAAAGGTAAGCAGTGTGCACCTATCGTTACGACAAAATCGACTATTGCCAGTGTCCTTAAACCGCATGGAGTCACAGAAGTGATTCACGTTCGATCCGGAACCGCTAGGACGGGTATAGTGATGGCTACGAATAATGTCACTCTGACATTTTCAGGAGCTAATTTTCCGGCTGAGGTACGATTGGAATTTAGGTCACACGGCGCGGTTTCCTACCGGAAGCCTTTCTCTATTGGTACCGCTGCTAAAGTCTAGACCATTTCCAAATAGAGTGTCGATCAAGAAGTCCGCAATGTCGACGCTGTGGTTTTACCAATCACATTAGAAAGTCATCGTCGACGTTTGCACAGAGAGCGACGTCGCGCCGGACGTTTGCCTCTTAATTCTCACCTCGGCCGTATTCTTCCAACCGCAAATGTGCAGTTAATACTATTGGTTATTACTTCTTGTCGTATTTATTGTTTATATATTAATATATTTAGCTAAGTATAAGCACATGTGTAACTGAAGAGCGATGGAAATGAATATCAAATGAGAATGATAAAATTGAATTACCCGGGTTGCTTGCCGGCATGCACGCGATCATCCGCGCACTGGTGTTTGACTGCCGTTTGTTGCGGTCACGGGTAGCGAGTCGCACTCCTACCGAATCGGAGACTGCGATCTAGGCATCATTGGCAAGCAAAGCAAGGCTACCCAGGGTTACATACCTGCACCCAAGTCTTTTCACTATTAGACCGCTGGTGGCGCAACATAGGGATTACAGTCAGCCCGCTTGCTGTTGTTTATGCAAAGGTAATCATGAAGCCACCTTTGGGTCGTATACTCAGCGGCTTAATCATATCACACAAAGAAACTTTTAAAAAGTTTGCCAAGCATGCAATTCAGAAACAATCCGTTACTCCGAGCACTCATAGTAGACATAAAGCATGTTGCAACTTTTGGCAAGCGCAGATTTGCTGCCGTCTTCCACAATGGTACCAAAGTGTCAGCACGTGGTCCGACAGCGAGGCAACCCATTCCAAGGTAGCCTGTAGAGACAGCCGCTAACAACGTGATTAACTCGGATAGTGTACACCATTGTGGCTTAGTTAGGCGCTGTTATCAGAAACGTGATCGCGTCGATATTCCGGATCTGTCTTGGCACTCTCGAACGGCACCTACCAAAAAATTAGCCGCCGTAAGCCAGACTGTCGGCATAAACATTGGTAGCGAGATAAAACATACAACTACTAAAGATGATAAGATAGATACTGTAAAAGAGAATTACATATAAAAATAAGAAAAGGAGAGTGTGAACGCGGAAGAACGGGAAAGGACTCACTATTCGCTGACGGGGCGTCCCAATTTCGTTGTAACGATAAAGATATGAAAGTATTCTTTCTCGTTTGTCGTCCTGTTCGCTTTTTTTCCTGTAGTACGTTCTTGGCTCCTTGTTGTGCATGCGCGACTTTGCTTGCGTGGTAGGCAGAGTTCGTAGTGGCAACGGGGAGAAATAGAGAGATAGACGGCTTTCAGCCCTATGCACGGAACAGACTGAACTGAAAGCCTGGGATCCTCACGACCTTAGATCTCAGATGGCTCACAGGTGTTACAGACCAAACCCCCCGTAATGACCATTCTAATATATATCTATAACTGTAGAACTTATATCTGATGCCAAGTCGAGTCAAGCACCTACACGGAACAGGTTAACTATGAGCATATACAACAATTTTACCAAAACATTTTAACCGACTATTAAACCAACCACTCTAAGCTACCCCCGGTCATTCTCTTTACATCGCCGGCTACTATTTAAGAGTCGTGATGGTTACATCTATGCTGAAAATATCTTGCACCCGCTGCTCTGCTAAAGGCCACGCCGCAGTAGAAATATATAAAATAGCAATTAAATATGCTCGTCTACCACACCGAAATACTGGGAAATACTATTTGAGTTGTTTACTATAGTGTTTAGCATTCCCAAAAAAAGAGTTTCGAAAATTAAAAATAGTAGATACGAAGCTCGTGCTGTGCTGAGATGTTTTGTCGGTTGCCCGCACGCTCCTGTCCGCTCACCAGAAAACCCCAGCAAATCCACAGACCTTCGACAGCCCCATGGCTAAGAACCCTGAACATCTTCCCACTTAAGGGATCTTGGCTGCCAGAATGACAACAGCAATTTTTTGCTGTTTTCTCTGTGTCATTTTATTGCTCTGGCCATCAACAAACATTACCAGATTTTATATTACTTTTAATCTACGGAGGCCCTCTGATTGTTCTCCGCAAAAAGTACGGCGAGATACGGCCAGTCACATTCACTTCAGGAACATTTGTTGATGGCCGTGAAACGTGACTCACTCGGCTTTACCGTTAACAAGAGGGCACGGCCCTCCGGTAAAACGCTAACCCCTTGGATGAGAGGCCGCTTACTTGTATGGGACGTCAATGTGTCGTGTACACTTGCCAGAAGCTATGTTGCTTGACCTAGCCGGGAGACCGGTGCCTCTGCTTTTCTTACGGAGAACCCAGAGGACTACAGATAACTAACTAACGCGGTCACAAATAATCCTCCTTCTGAACACTACCTAGTGCAGCGTGTATCGATCGAGGTTCAGCGGAGAAAAGCGGCGTCAATCGAAAAGCCCCTTTCCTTTGCCGCAGGGCGCTTTGAGATGCCGTAGAATAACTGATGTTCCGAATGCTATTCGATTAAATACATTTTCAAGTGTTTTTTAGGCTGATACAAGAGGTACCCCAGAAAAAAGTTTTTCTTTTGGTGCTGTTATATTTGTTGTTCTGGGTGTTGTGGCTGCTATGCATTGCTGGTACTGTGTCGGCTATTGCTATTTCTACTGTTGTTAATGAAGTTGTGGTCACCCTGATTGTTACTGGCGTTACTAACTGCTTTTCCTTTTGTTGTTGTTGTTGTTTTTTTATTGCTGCTGTTGTTGTTGTTGTTTATTCTTCTAGAGCGGTTGCTGCCATCTCAGACTCATAGGCTAGAACATAACCTTAGCCTGGACCCTGTCACAAATTACGAGGTCAAACCAAGAAAGAGAGAGAGAGAGAGCGACATAGCATGAAGATAGAAAAGGCGTTATTATTAGACTACTCACAAATCTAGTTATCTGGCGGCAACGCGTTGACCTCCCAAGC